>CM030359.1:242060897-242660897 GCA_017893485.1 Hemerocallis citrina
ACGGACCTGAGTCCGAACCCAGCCATTAATGGCATCCCTTCAATCCGAGCTCATATGACACCCAAGCCCAGAAGAGCTGTCACCTGTACATATTGTCAAGACGCTCCTCCTCAGGACGACCGTGCCGACACTCATGGATCCAACCATCCGAGGGTCAACCTCGGACCCAGACCAGGCGCCTCTCGCTCGGTCACAACTGACCTGCGTCGGGTCATCCAGGACTGACAGGCCAGCCGAACTAGGGGAGGGGCCGCTTCCAACTCGGCCCCGAACCATCCAAGGAACCCATCCCGAGAGATGGAGCCGGCGCTCAGTCGCGTCGACCGGGGGCTGCCACCCTAACGCAACCCGGTCGGGCGAGCTCCAGTCACCCACCGTGAGTTTCAAAACTTCCGGAACGAGATCCTGCAGGCCATCTTAGGGACCCCCGTCAATGAGACACTCCACGACTCTCACTCGCAGTCAGATGCCAGAGCTAGTGAGTCCCGCAGCCTAACCCGCTTGCCAGAGTATGAAGAGGATGTTCTAAGACGCTTACAGGAAATGGAGAACCGCCTCGACCACTTCGGCGACGGCGGCCCGAGGTCAGCTCAGGGTCATAGGCTAAGCCACCTCCTTTCTCTGCTGCAATCCTACAAGCAGAAAACCCCCGAAATTTCCGACCTCTATAGTTCGAGACCTATGATGGCGAGGGTGATCCTGCTGATCACATGGAAGGTTTCAAGACCCTCATGATGATTCACAGTGCTTCAGATCTCCTCCTATGCCGAGCCTTCCCCGCCACCCTCCGGGGTCCGGCCCAGGAGTGGTTCTCTGAACTCGTCCCGGCTCGATTTACTCGTTCGACCAGCTGGAGGCCAACTTTTTGGCCCACTTCGTGACCAGCAGGAAAGCCGAAAGATGAGCGCATCCCTACTGGACCTCCGACAGAAGGAAGGGGAGTCACTCTGGCAGTTCATTCGGAGGTTCACCATGGAGGCGAGGTTGGTCTCCTCCCTCGATGCTGGGGTCGCCTCGGCGGCATTCCGGCACAACGTCCGGCACGGCTAGCTGAAGGCGTCCCTAGCTAAGAAACCTTCCCTTGATTTCCCTGACCTGCTCAATCGGATCGAAAAGTACATCCGGGTCAAGGAGGCCCTAAATCCCGAGGACGCAAAGGAGGTCCCGAGAAAGGGGAAACGCAAGCCAATGAGGCAGATCCCGCCAAAAAATCCCCCAAAGACGAGACCAGCATGAAGAGGGTCCCCCCGATTCCGCACTTCGAGAGGTACACACCATTGACACAAAACGTGTCGGCTATCCTCTTAGCAATCGAGGACAGGAACCTCGTCTAGATGCCCCTTTGACCGACCAGCAACAAGAAAAGGGATTAGCGGTTCTACTGCCGCTTTCACCTTGACAACGGGCATGACACCGACTACTGCCGGCCTCTGAAGGACGAAATCGAGACCCTCATCCAACGAGGGTACCTCCGGGAATTCACACGGGAAGACGCCCGAGACCGACGAGACACGAGGAACCGAAGGCCTTCTCCTCCTCCTCGTGCCCCCAAACTGCATCCCGAGTAGGACTCCGAGCTTGAAGAGACCGGAGGTCAAACCATCCTACATTGCATCCATGGGGGGCCCATGGGAGGAGAGTCGAGCACTTCCCGCAAGGCATTCGTCCGAGAGGTAAATGCCATCCAGGGCCTCCCTTCCCCCCAGGTTCAGCAGCTTCCTGTCTCCTTCTCAGGGGAAGACCTTGAAGGGGTCCGGCTCCCGCACTACGATGCGCTCGTCATTAGCCTCGTCATGGCGAACTACGAGGTCTGTCGGATCCTCGTGGACAACGGGAGCTCGGTGAACATCCTCTTCCTGGAAGCATTTGAGAACCTCAAGCTCCCCCGAGATAAGCTGAAGCCAGTCGGGTATACCCTGCATGGGTTCTCTGGCGTCCCAGTGCCAATGGAGGGGATCGTGACCTTGGATGTCACCGCCGGTACGACCCCTCATAGACGGACCGAGTCGATGGACTTCATGGTTGTGAACGTCAAGGCCGCTTACAACGCCATCCTCGGCTGACCGGGGCTATGTTCCCTCCAGGCTGTTCCCTCGGCCTACCACCTAAAGTCAGCCCGAAAGAAGCTAGCCCAAGCCCGAGCCGGCGGACGAACTAGAAGAAGTCTTGTTCCAGACAGGGGACATGTCAAAAATGGTTCCATATGAGCTGCTCCCTCGCGCCCGACCTCAAGTCTGTCCTGATCGATTGCAATCGCCGCGACGTCAACCTCTTCGCTTGGAAGCCCTCTGATATGCCCGGGATCTCCGAAGACCTGATCATGCACAAACTCAGCATGGACCCCGGCTCGAAGCCGATCGTCCAGAAGCAACGTAAGTTTGCCCCGGAGAGGCAGCAGGCAATGAAGCGGTGGTGGACAAACTCTTGTCTGCTCGGTTCATATATGAGGTCAGCTACCCTGAGTGGCTGACGAACGTTGTGATAGTCAGGAAGGCGAGTGGGAGCTGGAGGATCTGCATAGACTTTACTGACCTCAACAACACATGCCGCAAAGATCCGTTCCCTCTCCCCAGCATCGATGCTCTGATCGACACAACGTCGGGTCACGAGCTCCTTTCTTTCATGGACGCCTTCTCAGACTACAACCAGATCTGAATGTTCCCCCCTGATATAGCCAAGACGTCCTTCGTCACCGACCAAGGTATTTATTGCTACTGGGTTATGCCCTTCGGGCTGAAGAATGCCGGTGCCACTTATCAGAGGCTCATCAACTGGGTCTTCAAGGATCAGATCGGACGCAACATGGAAGCATACGTTGACGACATGCTCGTCAAAAGCCAACAGGAACATGACCACGTCGGCAACCTGGAAGAAGCATTTGGGGTCCTTCGGACCCACAATATGAGGCTCAATCCGGAGAAGTGTGCGTTCGGCATCTCCTAAGGGAAATTCCTCGGGTTCGTCGTCAGCCAGCGCGGCATCGAGGCGAACCCCGAGAAGATCCAGGCCATAATAGACATGGCCCCTCCTAGAAACATCAAAGAGGTCCAGCGGCTTATGGGAAGACTGGTGGCCATCGGCCATTTCCTCTCCAAGTCCGGAGAGAAGTCTCTCCCGTTCTTTAAAGCTTTGCGCAGAACTGGAGGCTTCGAGTCGGGTATTCAACAGCAAGAGGCGCTCACCCAATTGAAAGAGTACCTCACCAATCCTCCTCTCCTCAGCAAGCCCGAACCGGGCGAGCCCCTCTGGCTTTATCTTTCGGCCTCAGAAAATGTGCTCAGTGTTGTTCTCGTTCGAGAAGAGGATGGAGTCCAAAAGCTATTGTACTATGTGAGCAAGGTTCTACTCGCGGCCGAAACCAGATACTCAAAAATGGAAAAGGTGTTATACGCCCTTGTCATGGCCGCATGGAAGCTCCGCCCCTATTTCCAGGCACACTCAATTCAGGTCCTCACGGACCAGCCTCTGAAGGCCGTACTCTACAAGCCCGAGAGCTCCGGCCGACTCGTCAAGTGGTCGATCGAGCTCAGTCAATACGACATCGGCTATCAGCTAAGAACGACCATTAAGGAACAGGCCCTCATCGAGTTCATCACGGAATGCACCATCTCCGAGCAACCCAAAAGTGAGAAAGCCGACCAGACGTGGGAAGTTTACGTTGATGGCTCTTCCTGCGAAGCGGGGAGTGGTGCGGGCATCATTTTGCGAGGACCTGACAATTTCCTTCTCCAATATTGCCTCTGCCTCAACTTTCCAGCCTCCAACAACGAGGCCGAATATGAGGCCATAATTGTCGGGATCACCCTGGCACATCAGGCAGGCGCCCGACAGATCAGGGCTTTCAGCAACTCTTAGCTCGTGGTCAATCAGATCACCAGAGAGTACGAGGACCGTGATGATCGGATGATCCAGTACTTGGCAATGGTCCAGCGGCTCTTGGCATTCTTTGACGAGTCTGCAGTCTTAAGGATCCCCAAAGAGCAGAACGCCTAGGCCGATGCCCTGTCGAAGCTAGCCTCCTCATCCTTCGAAGGTCTCGACCGCACCGTTCTGATCGAAGTACTCCTGAAGTCGAGTATCGACCGCCCCGAGACCTTCTGCATAGAAGACAGAGCTCAGCGTGACGATTGGACCACTCCCATCAGAAAGTTTCTAATCAAAGGATAGCTCCCCGAAGACCGAGCCGAGGCAAGGAGGGTCAGGGTCCATTCAGAGAGGTTCGCCATGATCAGTGAGACCCTCTTCAAGCGGTCGTACACCACGATGGATGGAAGGTCCTACCTTCGCTGCTTAAGCCCCAGAGCTCCATGAGGGAATCGGTGGGTGCCACATGGGAAGCCGATCGCTTGTGCGAAAGGCTCTGAACCACGGGTATTACTGGCCCACGATGTTGCAAGATGCTATGGCCCTGGTCAAAAAGTGTGGCCCATGTCAAAGGTTCTCCTCGGTGAGAAAGGCTCCAAAAGCAAACCTGCGCTCCATGGCCAGTCCGACCCCCTTTGCTATGTGGGATGAACCTGGTAGGCCCATTTCTGAAGGCAACGGGCCACAGAATGTTTATAATAGTAGCGATCGAATACTTCACGAAATGGATCAAGGCCGAGCCCTTGGCAACGATCATCGAGAAGCAGACCCAACAATTTTTCTAGAAGCACATCATCTACCAATTCGGGATTCCATACATACTCATTACAGATAATGAGACTTAGTTCGCGGGCAAGAATTTCTGAAAGTTCTGCGAGGATCTCGGGATCTAGCAACGCTTCTCTTCGGTATGCCACCCACAGTTGAACGGTCAGGCCGAGAATGCGAACTGCCAGATCCTTGACGGTCTCAGGAAACGACTTGATAACTCTTCCAAGGGGTTATGGGTCGACGAGTTGCCAAGCGTTCTCTGGGCTCATCGAATGACGAAAAGAATCCCCACGGGGGAGTCACCATTAAATCTGACATACGGCGCGGAGGCAATAATTCCTCTCGAGATTGGGCTCCCTTTGCCCTGAATCATGGCCGTCGATGAAGCAAGCAACTCGGTGCAGCTACGCGCCAATCTGGACCTCATAGACGAGGTTAGGGAAAATTTTGCCATCAGAAGAAACACATACCAGCAGAGGATGGAAAGGTTCTACAACAAAAGGGTGCGTCCCACCAACATTAAGCTAGGGGACCTCGTCCTCCGAAATCTGGCTGTATCTAACCCCGGCCAAAAGAGGGAACTGGCCCCAAACTGGAAAGGCCCAAACAAAGTTTCTGAGGTTGTATGCCCGGGCACGTACCGCCTAACTGACCGGGATGGCAAGGCTGTCAAGAGGCCCTGGAACACAGAGGACCTCATCAAATTCCTCGAAGGAGAGGAGTAGCCTCTACAGATACTCCCATGTAAAAAATCAAATGTAATCGGCACGCTGTGCCTTGTTTTGTAAAGTCAACATGTTGTAATTGTGCCAGCTTTCTTAAAACAAGCTTCGGCCTTACGCCAGCTTTCTTAAAACAAGCTTCGGCTTTATGCTAGCTTTCTTAAAACAAGTCTCAGGCTCGGCGTTCAGATGGAACCACGAGCCGCAAAAAGCTTCTCTTACAAGCTTGGGGCTCGGTGCTCGAATGTCACCGCGAGCCAGAAATTTCTATTCAATTCAGCTTGTGGTTCGGCGCTCGGATTTCACCGCGAGCCACAAAAAGTCACTTCTAAGGTATGGGGGCTTGGCATCGACCTTGGGCATGGCCTGGATTTTTTCAAGTCCTACGACCTATGTGCTCGGCGATGACCTCCAGCTACACCCGTACTATCTACCTGAGAACGGGTATGGGATCTTGGCATCGACCTCAAGCAAGGCCGTGGCTTTTCCAAGCCATGCGACCTTCACGCTCGGCGATGACCTCTAGTTACACCTGTACTATTTACCCGAGAACAGGTATGGGAGCTCAGCATTGACCTCGAGCAAGGCCTTGGCTTCTTTAAGTCATACGACTTTTATGCTCGGTGGGGACCTGCAGCTACGCTCATAACAAGCTTCTCTACGGTATAGGGGCTCGGCATCGACCTCGAACATGGCCTTGGTCTTTCCAAACCCTGCAACCTATGCGATCGGCGATGACCTCCAGCTACACCCGTACTATATATCCGAGAACAGGTATGGGAGCTCGGCGTCGAGTACGAGCAAGGCCTTGGCTTTTTAAGCTATGCGACCTTTACGCTCGGCGGTGACCTGTAGCTATGCTCATAACAAGCTTCTCCAAGATATGGGGGCTCGGCATTGACCTTGAGCAAGGCCTTGGCTTTTCCAAGCCATGCGACCTTCACGCTCGGCGATGACCTCCAGCTACACCTGTACTATCTACCCGAGAACAGGTATAGGAGCTCGGCGTCGACCTCGAACAAGGCCTTGGCTTTTTCAAGCAATACAACCTTTACGCTTGGCGACGACTTGCAGCTATGCTCATAACAAGCTTTTCTATAGTATGGGGGCTCGACATCGACCTCGATCATGGCCTGGATTTTTTCAAGCCCTGCGACCTATGCGCTCGGCGATGACCTCCAGCTACACCCGTACTATCTACTTGAGAATAGGTATGGGGGCTCGGCATTGACCTGGAGCAAGGCCTTGACTTTTTCAAGCTATGCGACCTTTACGCTCGACAACGAGCTTCAGCTGTGCCCATAACAAGCATCTCTAAGGTATGGGGGCTTGGCATCGACCACGAGCATGGATTAGGCTTGTTCAAGCCCTGCAGCCTATGCGCTTGATGATGACTGTTAGCTACACCCGTGCTACCTACTAAAGAACGTGCATGCGAGCTCGGCGTCGATCTCGAGCTAGGCCTTGGCTTTTTCAAGCCATGCAACCTTTACGCTCGGTGACGACCTTCAACCACCCCTCTTAAAAGTTTTTTATTAAAGATTTAGGGCACTCGCCCTCAGGCAAATGCCCTGGGCCCCAGATCTTTGGTTGACCCACCTCTCACCCGCAAACAACCTGGGGTTAACGACCCTTAGAGCCAAAACCCCGAATTGTTCAAGGGCGACAGGGGAGCCACCGACCCTGGGCCCTCGCCCAAAAGACACCCCGAGATCCCGAACCTTGGTCGGCACACCTCCCACACGCTAGGAATTTTAGGCAGACTCCTGAGGCCTCGAACCTTGGATCTACCCAAAAATGCTAGAGTATGGCAGGGGAACCACCGATCCCGGACTCGTGGCCAAAAAATTCCATGGTAGGGTGCCCGCCTTCGGTAAGCACCCGAGGTTCTCCCCCTGAGCGGAGAACCCACGAGATTGAAAGTTTCTTTGATGAATTTCTAATGTGGGGGTGGGGATTATATAGCCCCCCTGAGCGGCTCATTAATGACATCGGGAAGTCCAAACGACGGAAGATGAAGCATCACCATTATTTTTATCGGAAGACGAAACGTCCCTCATTGAGCGTTGTCTGCAAGAAATTGCTGTTCGGCTCCCGAGCGAACCACAGACTGACCACCCCTTCTGCCCGGGCGATGACCTCCAACAAGGCCACACTCGGCAATGACCTCGAGCTATGCTCCTGCCCGCCTCACTCGATAAGTTATCAAGATTAAAGAAATCGGAGTTTTATTACTCATAGAGCGCCAGAAACGGCCACACAATACAATAAAAAGTTTACAAATCGCTCATCTCTCGACTTAAAACTCAAACTCGGTGCTTCCCGTGGGATCCTTCATGCGCTCCGCTGGTCCGGCCAGTGAGGGCACCCCGGCAACGGAGCTCTGCGTGTCGGTAGACTGGGCCGCCTCCAAGAAAAAAGTCGGCGAATGTCCCAATATGGAATTGCTCGCCTCCTCGAGCAGACCGGCGCCTAGCATGAGCTTCAGCCTACGAATCTCCAACTCTTCTCTACAACAGCCTCACAAAGAAAAGACTCCGAAGCTGGTCGCCCAATCGAGGCATCCGAGATCGACCAGTTCGTCTCGACTGCCCACCAGTCCCGGTCGACTATGGCCTTTCTTAGGCGAGCAACCTCGAGGCTGAGCTCCCTAGACTTGTTCGTAAAGTAATTCACAGCGGCCTCTCGATCCCGAGCCTACTTACGATGGCAAGCCAGGAAACTCCCCGTGGTTCCCTGCCCAGCTCGGAGCCAAGAGACCTCCGCAGAACCGAGGTCGGCGCCGAGGGCCTCATGCGTCTATCAAAAAGACGGAGAAAACGACAGGTCACAAAAGAGACGAAAAAACACAAGTCATAGAGCATCGACCAAAAATCCTCTTTTATAAAGTCAAAATTTTGTATTACAAAATGCGGTGGCCAGTTCGCATAAGGCGTTTACAAAATCAAAAGAGAAAAACCTAAACTATGCTTGGGGGAATGACACCTCTTCATCAGCCGGGTCGCCCTCGACCTCCTCTTGGTGAGGGACCCCCAGTTCCTCCTCGCCGCCGGGTGGTGCGGATGCTCTGGTTTCCAGTTGAAGTGTAGGTGGTCGATCCGTTTGTCTGGGTAGATCAGCTTGAAGTGCTCCTTCGCCTTGGCATAGGCCTCGTCCTGGGCCAGGATCAGCGTATCTGCCATGGTGATCTCCACCTCCTCCATGGCCTTCTGTGCCTTCTCAGCCTCCACCTGGCACCTGGGCCTTCACCTTCTCAGCCTCTGCCTGGGCCCTCGCCTGCGCCTTCTCAACTTGGTCTTATGCTGGTCGACAAGCGAGGCCATCTGAGCCTCGTGGACTGCCTCTTTGTTCGAGGCCTCCTTCAGCTCGCCCGTAAGCTTGGTGACCTCGTGGAAGTACTTATCCGCATTCTTCCTCTCGACGAGGATCTCCTTCTCCATGCACATGTGGTAGTGCTGCCTATGGAGCAACGCCTGGTCGAGGAAGAACAAGTTAGAAAAATCCTAAAATCTAAAATCCTGTGCACATGGAGAACACCAAATGCTTACCAAGAATTGCGCCTGAGCCCACCTCATGTAGGCTGTCCCAGACGTCTGCATTGCCAGATTCATCTAATCTCGATTCGTGGCGAGATGCTCCACCGCCTCCATCACCACCGGGCCCTCGAGCAGGGTGTCCCCTATCTTGACCCCCCAGTCTAGGACGTGCGGCAGTAAGCCCTGCCTACCCACCATCTCAGCAGCATCGGGGCGAAGAGGCGGAAGCCTCTGCTCCTGAACCTCGGCCACCTTCTTACTTCCGGAGCTCTCCCCCGGTTCCTTCTTTGACCTTGACGAGTGGTGATGCCTCTTCACCCTCTTCGGGGATGACTGCACGGGCACCTGCGTCAGCACCTGACTGGACCCCGCGGCCGGTGCACCCCTCTTCTCATGTTCGACCTTCTTCTCCTGATCGGCCCTCCTCTTAGCGGCCACGGCCAGCAGGGCCTGTCAGTTGTCGAGCTGTTTAGCAGTCATCTCTGCAAAAAGGAGAGAAAAAGAAATAAATGTTAACATGAAGGTAGAAAGATGAACAAATTTGGAACAAAAACATACTAGGGTCGGCGGGACTCAATCCGGTTCGGGCCAAGTGCAACTCCGTGACACGCAGCCACGCTATGCTGTGCCCTCCCACAATATTCTCCACCATCTCCCACTCTTTCTCGGACAACTCACTCTGCTTCGGGGCTTATGGTTTGGCCGACTAAAATTTCAAACCATTGTGATCTTCCAAGACCTCTCACTCCAGACAACGAAGTATTTTTCCTTCCATCCTTTGATGGAGTCCAGATGACCATGCATCACCCTCTTATGTGGGCGCGGTGAGAGGTAGAAAATACCTTCCCGGTCACCGAGCAAGCTCATCCCCAAGATGGCATGAAAATACGTGAGCATCGGCTTAACACCCTTCTCTTGGCACTTCAGGACGAAGCAAACCATGTGCTTCCATGAGTTGGGCCCATACTGCATCGGGATCAGACCCCCCCACTTCAGTACCCTTACGATGAATGGATGCAGCGGTAGCCTTAACCACGAGATGAAGGCATCCTCGGGGAACATGCAGAAGTGGGACTCCAGCGCTGTAGTCGGACGGATTCCGGGGTTCCGCATCAAGAGCTCAAATTCCTTCGGAATGAAGTAAGCTGCCCTTAAGATGTGCAAGTAATCTGCCCTCAAAACACACTGGACGCTATCCATCTTGATCATAGGCCGACCCGTGTCGCGCAACAGTGAAGTGAATGCAAGAAGCCCCTCCACGTCATCAGGATACATCCTGATCGATCCCGGGTTTCTTGCTGTCACAGGGCCAAACACGAACCCCAGCTCGAGTGCGTATTTATCTGGAGAGCCCAGGGTATCGGGGCGAGTTACCTCCCTTTTTCACCTACGGGTGCGAGGTCTTCTCTCCTGAGATGGGGTCGCTAACGGAGGCAGAGGCGGAAGGCCTTTCTTTTCCTCGACTGCCTCCCCTACGAGTCCTCCTTCTTCTCCCCCGAACATCGCCTCCCTTGGCTCCCCGGACGGACTCCTCCTGGTTGCCCCCAGCAAACCCCTCTCCCTCGGGATCTCCCACTTCATTTTCCTCTTCCTCAGAAAACCCCTCTCCCTCGGGGTCTCCTTCTTCATATTTTTCCTCAACGAAACCCTCTCCCTCAGTGTCAACTCCTTCCGGCTCTCCCTCCTCCATAGGCTCCTTACCCGGCCTCCAGGATCGTAAAGGTTGTATGTCATACACTACATCGACCTCGCCCTCCGATAGGACCTCCTTCTTGATTCCATAATCACCCAAAGACCAAGACGTCGATGCCGACTAGACCTCCTCAGCACGACCTGAAGTGCTAGCTCGGAGCCGGACTGAGAGCGTGACATTGGGACATAAAAATACTAACCTGGTGTGCTAAAAAACGGGGGCATCGTCGAAAGAAGCGGTTGGCAAAGGCTGAGTTTCCTGTTAGCTGAGAGAGAGAGAACGCAAAGTGGAGGAATGAGGGGGGGGGGGGGGGAGATTTATAAGGGAGGAAGGGACTCATCGATTTTTGCAAAAGGATCTAACCGTTGGATCTTGATCATCATGACCCAACGGTTACCAAAGTCCAGGACGCTTCGATTCTCACGCCCATGACGTCATCCTAGGGCGTGAAAATACCCATCTACCCTTAGCCCTATCGACCGATACAGTAGCTCGGAATGCATGGTCGACTACCAGAGCCACAATTTCCTCCTTTAGTCTGCATGAGGCTCAGCACTCGGATGGCACCGCGAGCCAGAATTTCCTCCTTTAATCGGATTGAGGCTTGACACTCGGATGACACTGCGAGCCACAATTTCCTTCTTTAATCTGCTTGAGGCTCGACGCTCGGATGTCACCGTGAGCCATAATTTCCTTCTTTAATCGGCTTGAGGCTCGGCGCTCGGATATCATCGCGAGCCACAATTTCCTCCTTTAATCGGCTTGAGGCTCGGCCCTCGGATGTCACCGCGAGCCAGAATTTCCTCCTTTAATCAGCTTGAGGCTCGGTGCTCGAATGTCACCGCGAGCCACAATTTCCTCCTTTAATCGGCTTGAGGCTCGGTGCTTGGATGTCACCACGAGCCACAATTTCCTCATTTAATCGGCTTGAGACTCGGTGCTCGGATGGCACCGTGAGCCACAATTTCCTTCTTTAATCTGCTTCAGGCTCGGCGCAAGGATGTCACTGCAAGCCACAATTTCCTCCTTTAAATCAGCTTGAGGCTCGGCAGTCGGATATCACCGCGAGCCACAATTTCCTCCTTTAATCGGCTTGAGGCTCGGCGCTCAGATGTCACCGTGAGCCATAATTTCTTCCTTTAATCTGCTTGAGGCTCGGTGCTCGGATGGTACCGCGAGCCACAATTCCCTTCTTTAATCTGCTTGAGGCTTGGCGCTAGGATGGCACCGCGAGCAACAATTTCCTTCTTTAATCAGCTTAGGGGCTCATCTTCCGACCCTCGACCAGTGAGGGGGGCTCGTCTTCTGACCCTCGATGCTTCGGCTAAATGACCTTCAAACTCCTCAGATCTAGACATCCCCTTGCTTTTCCAACCAGTGAGGGGGCTCGTCTTCCGACCCTCGACGCTCGGCTAAATGACCTTCAAACTCCTCAAATCTCGACGTTCCCTTGCTTTTCCAACAAGTGAGGTGGCTCGTCTCCCGACCCTTGATGCTCGGCAAACCGAGCTCCTACTCTTCAGCACTCGGCACCCCTTGTGACTCTAAGAGGGGATCCCCTGCATTCTACCCCGCTGACCTCCTCAGGAAGATACGGATCCCGTTCTTCGCCGTTCACACCACTCCGCTCTTCCTACAGAGGAAAAAACCACTCTTACATGGCTGGATTATCCAGCCCTCCAGGAGTGGGGGGCTCCTGATATGGGTCAGATGACGTGGCCCCTCCTGGGCCACAGGATCCCCTCAAAAACTGCTCACCCCTGATCATCAGGTCTGCCAGGTCAGCCCTAAGCCCCATGGGCTTCTGGCCTTCTACCACGTCAGGCCCACGGGCAAATGGGTCCAGACCCGGTCCAAACGGGTCCAGACCCGCTTGCACTGCCTATAAATACCAGGCCCTCTCCCCTTCACAAGGTAATCAATCTTTTCCCTATAAAAACCCTAGCTATTGTTACTCTTCAGTGACTAACTAGACCGTCAGAGGGCATACCACCGGGATCAACCCCGGTGTTCCTAGGCCGAGTGCATGTACACAAGACTTCCAGATCCGAGCCGAGCATCCAACCTCCACCTCACTCCTGCCTACTCCCGAGCCGTTCCCTCAGCTGAGGATCAGGCGTATAGCCAGTACCGAAGCTTCCACTTTATAAATTAAGAGAACTCACACATGGTGCAGCCACCCCTAAAAAGAAACCGCATAAAAAACATTTCATTATATAAAGGGATACTCGTCGGAGATGAATTAGTTAGTCAATGTTGGTGCAACCAAATAGGATATGGAACTAAATCGAGTCAAATTGATTCATGTTGGTGCATTGGTGCAGCCAAGGACATAGACACTAAGTCGGGGTTATTTGAAAAAAGTTAGTGCAAGCAAGGAGACTAGGACAGCAAGTCAGGTTAGACGCTGGTGTAACCAAGGACACTAAGACATTGAATCGGGTCAAATATGACAATGTTGATGAAGCCGAGTGATTATGCACTAAATTGAGGGAAATTGATTGGTGTTAATTCTACCAAGGAGGTTTAGGGCACTAATGTCATGCCAAATTAATAGATCGCGGTGAAGTAAGAGTCAAGCTTGGGCCACTCACTGGGGAGATTTGCGTATGAAATTGTTTGTGTATGATCACAGAAGATTGTTGTTATGCTTTTGAGGGTCAGACTAGTGAGATTGTATTAAACTCGTTTGTTTCCCTTTTATTGAGGTTGTTTCGTTATGTACTTACTAGTATACCCCCGTGCAAATTGCATAGACTAAAATAATTTTGAGGAACTCATAAAATTATATGAAATTCCAAAAAAGTGTTTAGAAAGCTCAACTATACACTTGTAATAAGTTCAACTACAAATGCATCATTCCGAAGCTTTTTCATCACTTGATTTGTAATGAAGGAAAATTTAATTTATGTGTCAATGGATTTAAAATATTACAAAAACTTTAGAAAAATCAAATATTCAATGAACATAATGGTTGTAATATTTCTTACTAAAATTCCTTTTTTATATTTAAGAAGTTGTTAGTTTATGAATAGGTACATATGAGTTTTAGTTTTCAACACAAATAGCTTCTTATGTCTTGATTGTCCCTATCATAAATGAGAAAATACTTTAATTAGAACAAAATTATAGCAAAAGAAAAATACAGAGTTGCTAATTGATACGACATTCAAATTTATTGTAAATTTTAGCAAAGTTTCATCTGAATATGAAACTCTTTCCTAGGATACATACACACATGGATCTATTTCTTGAAGCAAAATGTACATACATCATATGGATCCATCACTTAGTACATGGATTTATACACTTACATTCACACAATATTGGAACAATATAATATCATTTTTTATACTTATAAACATACCTCCTTAAGAGAAATTATGACTCAAACTTGAAAAACGAATACATACATATCATAGATAGAGTTCCACGAATTTGCAAGAGAACCAAAATAATAAATATTGCAAAGACTATTATCTCTATCATTAAGCATATACGCCAATAACAATTAGAAACGTAAAAAAATATCTTAAGAGAATCCATGAAATTAATTGAAGAATCTATAATATAATGGAATATTGGACGATTTTGGATTTTGAAAGGTAATCATCGCTATATTTGAAAAGGGTGTGTATATATATATTAACTAACTATATTTATAACAAAAATATATAATGTGGTTGTCGTTCATTGGGGGCATTTTCACGAATGCTTGATGTACCCTGCATAAATAAAGATTACGTCATTCTTCACAACCGTTTCAACCTTAAACACCTATGTGGAAAGTGCATGATCATACCACAACTGAAAGCATGATAAGAAGAAACACATACCATAATTCGTCTATTAGATCTCATTAGTTCTCAGAATTGTCAAGTTCCTTATTAACAATCAAATTACAGCTCAATTAGCATTTAGCGTAAGAATAAAATGTTTACCTAATAAATCAATCTCATTTTTTTCTAATAAAAGTATGAATAAAAGATTCTGATTTTTTTTTTTTTTTTGAAGTAATACCTCTCACATACATCTCACTTTCCTTCAATAATATATATCGTACTTCCCTCAACATGTAGAATAACGCCATCCCTTCTTGTTCAAACTTCCTCATCACATAAATATGAGTCTAGGGTTGACATGAAGAGAGGTGAAGTTAGAGAGCATAACTGGATCAATTAAGAGAGATGTTGAGTTTTGCGAGATAAGAAAAAGATGAGGGTTTAAATTTTGGGAGAGGTGAGATTTTTTTTTGGGAAGTGGGGCGTTATATTTGGTATGAAAAAGTGAGAGAGGAGAAGGTTTGAAAGAAATGTTGCTGAATAAAGGAAATACCTATATTTAATGAAGTGATTAATAAGATTTTCAATTTTGATTTTTAAATTGTAGCCTACCTTTCCTTCTTTTGCTCTGCTTTCTCCATTTCAAAATGAAGAAAAGAAAGAGGGGTAGACATGTTTGCTTAATACATTGTTATAATTAATGAAATGCTGGTTGCTTTTTACCTCATTGTTTTATCTCTAAAAAAAGAAAGAAAGTTTGCAAGTGTCAGTGGGGTAAGAGATCAAAAGTTTGAATCCCGCTTGCACCATTGAATTTAATATATATATATATATATATATATATATATATAGAGGGGAGTGATCATGTCAGAACTAGTTCTCACGATAAGTTTCGTGTGAACTTTTTACACAGCCATCAAATAGATGATCTGAACCATACACATTGTTTAGAATGACTAAATTAGTCTAAATATGTAAAATCAAGTCATTTGAAATTCATTTGTCCACCCATCATGTCATTTTAAAAAAACAACAACAATATTCAACCGTAGAATTTATAACACTTTAATGCATGGATAAACAAATCTCAAATGACTTGATTTCTTATTTGTAGACTAATTTTGATATTTATATCAAAATGAGCGATTTAAATTTTTTAAATTTATATCTCAAAAAAAGGTTCATACGTGGTTCTCACGGAAGGAATTCTCACGTGATCATATCCTTATATATATATATATATATATATATATATATATATATATATATATATATATATATATAAGGGGGTATGAGGTACCAGCTCATTTAGTATATGAGCAATTGATTAGGTAGCATAAATGTGATTGAAAAATTCTCGAGAAAGTTAGTTTCCTAATGTATTAAATACATATCACCTTATCAATTGCTCATATATTAAATAAGCTAATATAGCTCAAATCCCTCTTTTATATATATACTAGATTTGCCCGTGGGCACGTGTCTACGATACGTCTTCAGAACGATACAATATATGAAAAGTCTTGTAAACAGTAAATCAACAATTAAGTAGCTAAAGTTTGAATAATATGACAATAATTAGTTGTAAATAAAAGTCTGTTTCCATAAGTATATATATATATATATATATATATATATATATATATATATATATAGGGGGGTATGAGGTACTAGCTCATTTAGTATATGAGCAATTGATAAGGTAACATGAATGTGATTGAAAAATTCTCGAAAAAGTTAGTTGCCTAATGTATTAGATACATATCACTTTATCAATTGCTCATATATTAAATAAGCTAGTATAGCTCAAATCCCTCTTTTATATATATACTAGATTTGCCCGTGGGCACGTGCCTACGACATGTCTTCAGAACGATACAAAAGCCATGTAAACAGTAAATCAACAATTATGTAGCTCAAGTTTGAATAATATGACAATAATTAGTTGTAAATAAAAGTCCATGTTTTCATAAGTATATATATATATATATATATATATATATATATATATATATATATATATATATATATATATATATTGTCATGCCCCGCTTTCCAAAAATACGGAATACGAGCACGTAACAAAAGCCCAGTGAATGATTATTATCATCCTTAAGCTGTTTCAGAAATCTTTGCAACACATCACAGAATATATCAGAGTCGGAAGCCAAATGCACAACCATTCATGAATAATTGAAATAAATTACCAACAGAATTTACTTGAAATCAAATACAATATCCTCAAATAAAATTCAGAGTCTGGAAAAACAATATTCTGGGTCACATCGCCCGAATACAAATAATATTCAAGTCTCAAAATACTAGAATAAACCAAGTCTCACGAATACAAAATAATGTTCTAGCACGAAACAGAAATAATAATACTAATCAAAAGCAACTAATACTGCAAGTCTCCAATACCGCCTTGAACCTGTTCGCCATAATCTGCAATTCATCGAATGCAGGAAAAAGGAAAAGAGAAAATACAAGTACCCGTTAATTGTAAGTCCGGGTCACAAATAGAGTAGGATACAAGCACATGGAATAAAGAACTAAACAGATCTAATTACTAGCAAAAACAGACCTAATATGGTATCCTAACATATGTCTCAAGTGTCAAGTGTCAAGTGTCAGATAACAGATATATCAGGTAATCAGATAACAGATATGTCAGGTAATCAGGTAACAGATATGTCAGGTAATCAGATAACAGATATGTCAGGTAATCAGATAACAGGTTTCAGATAGTCAGATATCCATATAACAGGTTCAGATTCAGATTCGGATTCAGATTTATGTAAGTCTTGTGCGATTACTATCTAGGTAGCACTTCATGCACCATACTTTTATCACATGGTTGCTACAATCAAAACAGTTTCGTTTGTAGATTTCGTAGGGAATCATATAGGGCCGTGTACTCAGGATTCAGACAGGTAACAGACAATCATGTAAAATGATCTCAAACAGACGATCACGTAAGTGATCTCAAACAGACGATCATATAAAATGATCTCAAATAGACGATCATATAAAATGATCTCAAATAGACAGTCATGTAAAGTACTCTCAACAGATGGGAAACACGGGCCCCCTTCTAAGTACACATTTCTATGCTTTCCCTCTGATATGGCTAAAAATGGGGTTAAATCGGAACCGTCCAAATCGGGCACGAATCTTGAAGCCCAGGAATAAAATGGTAATTTTACTTACAACCAGGTCTGAGACAGGTACTGGATCTCCTCTCCAAAGATCCAATAACCTGCGAACAGATCCACCTCAACTGGGTACGGGTCCCAACCCGAAACGAACCCAGTCCAGCAGGATAGAATTAGGGTTTCTGATTCAGCCAAATCAACGGCCCTGATTCGTATCTATCCTTTCACCGGGAATCAGGGATCACATTCCTTATATGATTACGAGGATTTTATTCCTTATCAGATCGCAGGGATTATATTCCTAATCTGATCCCTAAGGCGATTATAAATACCCCCCCATCCACCACCGTTATGAGGTAATCAATCTTTTGCCAATTTACGCTCTCTCATAATCTCCCTGATTACTGACTTGAGCGTCGGAGGGTGCGTCGCCGGGATCAACCCTAGTGTCTCGCACTTTTTGCAGGTGAACGGCGGGAGTCAATGGTCAAACTTCGGCGGAACAGGTAACAGGTTTGCTATTCAAAGTTTTCCAAGAATCTACAAATACTATCTGTTTGCCCCCAAACCAGATTTAGCGGTAACAGATTGGAACCGTCTGTGGGAAACAAACGAATAGCAGCCTCCCCTCTTCCCGTTGGTCAGATCTTCTCCAGCCATGCCTCCTAGGAAAGTAAGATCCAGAGGGTCCAACCGAGGACCCAACCCCGATCAGCAACAGGAAGTCCCCATCTAACCCGCTCAGCAGCAGGGGCAACTTCCGCCTCAAGCCGAGGACCCTCTCCAACAGGACCAGCCTCCTCTTCAAAATCAACAACCTCCTAAAGGTCCCCCCGGTCCTCAAAATGCTGGTGCAGGGGTCTCGCGTCCCAACCTGCAGAAACAACCTCTCCATCAGGACCACGTCTCCATCCACAATGCCTATTCGGATTCTATGGCCTCCTACAATCCCCGAGCTTTCGACCTTCGCAACACCATTCTCAATCGGCAGAAGGATGAGGATCTTCGCTGCCGTCTGGATGAAAAGCGGGCCCGAGAGGGAGCCTCCTGCCAACAACGTCCGGATGAGCGATCTCCGCACCGCCGAGACTACAGAAGGTCCCCTACCCGAAGAGGGCAGAGAGAGTCCCCCGAGCATCACAGGAGAAGACCTCTTTCCTCTACCGGTCGGCAACATCCGAGGAACGATGAGTCACCCATCACTCGTGCTGAGTTCCAGCAATTTCAAGCAACGGTGTTGCAAGCTCTCAACCTCCGGCCCAACAACAATAATGCCCAAAGGGTTCCTACACCCCCGTGGGTCCCAAGTCCTCGCCATCGGTCCGTAACTCCTCCTCCAGCTCCTAGTCACCAACAACATAATCCCAGTCCTCGCCGCTCCCAGGGCTACCGTCGCCGTAGTCCCCGCTCCCCTTATGAAGACGAGTCCAAAGGCTCGTTTGACTATCACCGGAGGGATGATGCTCTCTACCGCCGTCTCCACGAGATGGAGAGGCGCATCGGCCGGATAGACAAAGAGGAAGAGTCGAGAGGAAGGACCGTCCGCCCCAGCAGACCTCCCTTCTCCCGGACCATCATGGAGGCCCCTATCCCAAGGGGTTTCAAGCCTCCGCAGTTTGAAACTTACTCGGGGGAGTCGGACCCCGTTGACCACATCGAAAGCTTCAAGACCCTCATGCTTATCCACCAAGCTTCCGATGCCTTGCTTTGCAAAACCTTCCCTGCCACTCTTAAGGGCTCGGCTTGGGAATGGTACTCTCGCCTCGCCCCGTCTTCCATTTTCTCCTTCGAACAATTCGAAATCCTCTTCATCACCCACTTCGTAAGTAGCAGACGCACGGAGAAGACCAGCATCTCGCTACTCCACCTCCGTCAGGAGAAGGGAGAAAAGTTGAGGGACTATGTGAGGAGGTTCACTGCTGAGGTCAGATCGATCGCCTCCATCGACCAATCAGTTGCGACCGTCGCATTCCAATGCAACGTCCTCAAGTCTAACATTCTAACCTTCGCTAGTCCCTTGCTAAAAAGTCCCCGCATAACTTTGCTGACCTTCTTCTTAGGTGCGAGAAGTATATTTGGGCGGAGGAAGCCGAATATCTCCCGGGCTGAAGCCGAATATCTCCCGGGCTTTAGAGGATCTACCTCCGGGACAAAAAGAAAGACAACTGAAGAGGAAGGGGCCAAGAAGCTTCAGAAGGATAATAGCAGTCAGCGCCGCCCTCCCCCCAGGTTCGAGAAATTTACTCCTCTCACTACCAATTTCTCCACCATTCTAATGGAAGTTGAGAAGGAAGGGGTCATACCTCCTGCTCCGAGGATGAACACCCCATCCAAAAAGAGGAACAAGGAGAAGTGGTGCCGCTACCACCGAGATCATGGGCACGAAACCAACGACTGTTGGGCGCTGAAGAACGAGATAGAGGCCATCATCCAGAGGGGGCAGTTGGCCAAATTTGTGAGAACAAATGATCGAACCGATCGCTCCACTCCTCCGCCTCGGGGGGCTAACAAGCATCCCGAGCGATGTGATGAAACCCCTGATTTCGAGGAAGAGCGCATTCTCCATCTTATCTATGGAGGCCCCATGGGAGGCTCTTCCAACTCCTCTCGAAAGGCGTTCATCCGAGAGGTCAATTCGGTTCACGGCGCCCCTCCCCCTAAAGGCCTCGGCGTCCCAGTAACGTTCTCAGATGAAGATCTCGAGGGGGTCAGGACCCCCCATTATGACGCACTTGTTATCGACCTTCATATGGCAAACTTCAAAGTGCAGAGGATCCTAGTAGACAACGGAAGCTCCGTGAACATCCTCTTTCTCTCAGCCTTCCGAGGTCTTCAGCTATCCCGGGACCGTCTCAAACCGGCCGGCTACACTCTCCACGGGTTCACGGGAGTGCTAGTAACTATTGAAGGGGTAATCACCCTCGACGTAACTGCTGGCAAAACTCCTACCACCCGGACGGAGCCGATGGACTTTATGGTCATTGATGTCCCAGCTGCGTACAATGTCATCCTGGGCCGACCCGACCTAGCTGCCCTAGAAGCCGTTCCTTCGGCATACCACCTCAAGATGAAATTCCCTACCCGGACAGGAGTGGGGGAGGTCAAGGGCAGTCAAGAGATGGCCCGGAAGTGCTACATGACTTCCACTGGGGGTCCGGTCATCTCCCTCGAAACTTTAGAGATCCCCTAGGAGAGCGTTCGACCAACGTCTGAGCCGGTGGACAAATTGGAGGAGGTGCTCTTCTCGGAGGAGGATCCGAGTCGAAAGTTCCTCATTAGCAAGACCCTCCCGTCTGCCCTATGCTCCGACATAGTGCAGTGCATTCGAATGAACCGCGACCTTTTTGCCTGGTCCGCCGCCGACATGCCGGGAATCTCCAAGGAGCTTTTGGTCCACCACCTCAGCGTTGAACCGGGGTCCAAACTGGTCCAACAGAAGAGGCGCAAGTTCGCTCCCGAGCGACAGCAAGCCATCAAAGAAGAGGTAGACAAGCTTCTAAAGGCTCGGTTCATACAGGAGGTTAACTACCCGGAATGGCTTTCCAATGTAGTCATGGTAAAGAAGTCGAATGGAACCTGGAGGATATGTATCGACTTTACTGATCTGAACAAGGCATGTCCCAAAGACCCGTTCCCTCTTCCGAGCATCGACACCCTCATCGATGCCACTTCGGGCCATGAGCTCCTCAGCTTCATGGACGCTTTCTCCGGCTACAACCAAATCCGAATGTTTCTCCCGGAAATCCTGAAGACTTCCTTTATTACCGACCAGGGCCTCTACTGCTATAGGGTGATGCCGTTCGGATTGAAGAACGCGGGTGCCACTTACTAGCGCCTTGTTAACAAAGTCTTTCAGAGCCAGATAAGTCGTAATATGGAAGTGTATGTCGACCACATGCTTGTAAAAAGCATCCGAGGGGCCGATCATGTGGCCGACCTACAGGAGGCGTTCGATGTACTGAGAAAGCACAACATGAGGCTCAATCCGAACAAGTGTGCGTTCGGAGTCTCGTCAGGAAAGTTTCTCGGCTTCATGATCAGCCAACGAGGAATCGAAGCTAATCCTGAGAAAATCAAGGCCATATTAGACATGGCCCCTCCCAAGAACGTTAAGGAAGTTCAGAGGCTAACAGGCCGCCTAGCCGCTATAGGGCGTTTCCTCTTGAAGTCCGAGAAAAAGTGCCTCCCCTTCTTCAAGGCCCTCAGGGGGGCTAAAGGTTTCGAATGGGGTCAATAGCAACAGGAGTCGTTCGACCAGATGAAAGCTTATCTCATCAACCCTCCTCTGCTCAGCAATCCCGTTCCAGGCGAAACCCTCTACCTCTACCTAGCTGCTTCCAAACAGACCCTTAGTGCCGTTTTAGTAAGGGAAGAAGACCGGGCTCAAAGGCCCATCTACTATGTGAGTAAGGTACTTCGGGATGCCGAGCTCCGCTACCCAAAGATAGAAAAGATGGCGTACGCCCTGATCATGGCGGCGAGAAAGCTTCGCCCCTACTTCCAGTCCCATTCGGTGGTCGTCCTTATCGACCAACCGCTGAAGCAAGTCCTCCCCAAACCTGAGACCTCCGGTCGCCTCATGAAATGGTCCATCGAGCTAAGCCAGCACGACATCTCATACCAGCCCTGGACTGCGATCAAAGCTCAAGCCTTAGAAGAATTCATCGTCGAGAGCACCATTCCCGAGGTCAGCCAGGCGATGAACGAACCTCCTATCTGGTCAGTTTTCGTGGACGGTTCCTCTTGCAACGAGGGATGCAGAGCCGGGGTCATTCTGGCAGGCCCAGATGACTTTGTCCTTCAATACTCCCTCCGCATCAACTTCAAGGCCTCTAACAACGAAGCGGAGTATGAGGCACTAATTGCCAGTCTCGGAATGGCCCGAAGAGCAAGGGCGCAGTGCCTCTGAATCTTTAGTGACTCTCAACTGGTGGTAAACCAAGTCTTGGGCGAGTACAAAGCACGAGACGATCGGATGGCAAAGTATCTCGCTAAAGTCCAAGCTCTCATGGCCTAGTTCGAAGAAGCACTATCCAGCGGTTCCCCCGAGAAGAGAATTCCCAGGCCGATGCCCTCTCCAAGCTAGCCTCCTCCTCCCTCCAAGGTCTCAAGCAGACTGTCTTGATCGAGGTTCTCTTGAAACCAAGTATAGAAGACGAAACTCTCGACTCGGTGGAGTCGCTGCCGGTCCTACTGCAAGATAACTAGATGAAACCAATGCTGGAATTCCTAAGGGACGGGCTCCTCCCTGAAGACCCTAAGGAAGCTCGCCGAATAAGAACCAGAGCATAGCGGTACACCCTAGTCGAGGGGATCTTGTACAAACTCTCCTTCTCGCAGGTGGACGGCAGGCCATACTTGAGATGCCTCTCCCCGGAACAAGCCGACTACGCCTTACAGGAGCTCCACAAAGGCATTGGCGGGGCACATTCAGGATCCAGGTCCCTAGCTCGGAAGGTATTGAATTACGGTTACTTCTGGCCTACTCTCCTCCAAGACGCCGAGCTATATGTTCAGCAATACAACTCTTGTCAGAAGTATTCGAACATTCGTCGCCTCCCACAAGCTCAGCTCACCTCCTTATCAAGTCCTGTCCCTTTCGCAATGTGGGGGATGGATTTACTAGGGCCGTTCCCTCCAGCTCCGGGCCAGTTCAAGTTCTTAGTCATAGCGATCGACTACTTCTCGAAGTGGATAGAAGACGAGCCCCTGGCCACGATCACCGAGAACAAGGTACTTCAGTTCTTCTAGAAGAACGTCATCTGCCGATTCGGTGTCCCTCGAGTCCTCATAACAGACAACGGAACCCAATTTACTGGGGCTGCATTCCGAACTCTGTGTGAAGACCTCGCCATCCAGCAACGTTTCTCCTCCGTCTCCCATCCGCAGTCGAATGGCCAAGTGGAAAATGCTAACTGGCAGATTCTCTCCGGTATTAAGAAGAGGTTGAATAAGTGCTCCAAAGGTTTATGAGTCGATCAGCTCTCCAACGTGCTGTGGAACTACCCCACCACTAAATGGACCCCCATAGGAGAGTCCCCATTCAACCTCACCTATGGGTCCGAGGCTGTGATTCCTCTTGAAGTCGGAATACCTTCTCCTTGCCTTGCAGCCTACAACGAAGAACAGAACGCCAGAGACCTTCGGGCAAACTTAGACCTGATAGACGAGCTAAGGGAAAGAGCGTCAATCCTCCAACAGAGTTATCGGAGGAGGATCGAGTTGGCATACAATAAGAAAGTCCGACCTACCGACCTCAAAGAAGGGGACTTAGTCCTCAGAAAGCTAGCTATCTCCTTCCCTAGTCAGACGAATAAGCTAGCTCCAAATTGGGAGGGACCCTATAAGATCACGAAAGTAGTTCGGCCTGGAGCTTATCGTCTTGAAGACCTCGAAGGCAGAGAAATCCCAAGGACTTGGAATGCCGACCATCTTTTGAAATACCAAGAAAGCGCCCCAATGCCTCTCTAAGTATTCTAGGATGTCGAACCGTTCCTCTCCTTTCCCTTGTATTTTTCCTCTTCATTTTTCATATGTAATAACGGCTCGCAACTCAGAAGCAGCCGACTAGTAGTCTTCAATAAAGTTTTTTCATATTTTGATTATACAAATGCTCATATCTCTCTGCTCTTTGCTCTTCACCCTAACGATGGTTCGGAGTCCAACACTTGGCTCGATTCTACTTCGCAAGCTCGCTCTTAAGCGAGCTAGAAGTAGTTCGCCATTCGGAACTGCTCCCACAACCGTTGAACAACTCTAACGATGGTTCGGAGTCCAACACTTGGCTCGATTCTACTTTGCAAGCTCGCTCTTAAGCGAGCTAGAAGTAGTTCGCCATTCGGAACTGCTCCTACAACCGTTGAACAACTCTAACGATGGTTCGGAGTCCAACACTTGGCTCGATTCTACTTCGCAAGCTTGCTCTTAAGCGAGCTAGAAGTAGTTCGCCATTCGGAACTGCTCCCACAACCGTTGAACAACTCTAACGATGGTTCGGAGTCCAATACTTAGCTCGATTCTACTTCACAAGCTCGCTCTTAAGCGAGCTAGAAGTAGTTCGCCATTCGGAACTGCTCCAACAACCGTTGAACAACTCTAACAGCGAGTTCGGTGTCCAACGCTCGGCTCTACTGCACTCCCTCAGTATCCCGAACCGAGCGGACGAGGAACCAACCTCCACATATGGAGAAAAATTCCGCCGAACCAATTTCACCGTTGGATCGTCTCAAAATGTGTACTAGAACATGATGAACGGATCAGATCGTGCCACGTATCCACAAAACGACAAGATAGCATTTTCTCGAAACTTGGGCCCCTCGCCTCGTGATTCGTGCCATGATCGTGATCGGCCGTCCAGATTGAGCTGCATGGCTCGGGTCTGAAATCCGAGCTACCACACTACCAAAGTGCAAAGTTGCCTCGGTATACCCCGAGCAAGAGCTAAAGTTCTACAGCTAAGGCAAGGGTTCTATGGCTAGAACGCTCGAAGAAGCTAACTATTGGTTCTTATGGTTCGTTTCAAGAGTAAGGCAACTACGGCACAACAATGAGCAGACGAACTTCGATTTCATTAAAACAACTTGATAAATTTACAAGGCAAGAAGTTACAACAAAAAAGACGATGCAAGAAATCAAAAGCCCAGTACAACTTGTTCAGCACCTCCTCGGAATGGGGACATTCCGATTCAGAGACACTCGGGGTTTTCGTCGCTTCATCTCCGAGCTCGTCTCTAGGCCGATGAACTGGGATGCCTCTTCGCCACTAACTCTAACAGTGGCTCCGACCGAGGCTCCGCTTGAGCTAACAGCTACACCACTTTGGGCATCGGCCGCAGTCTGACCAACGACGGGAGCACGAGTCGTGAGCTCGTAAAAGGAGATCCCTCGCTCGCTCTCCGCGCGAGTGCACGAGGTGCTACGGACGTTAGACCTCACAGGCTGAGGCTTCAGACGAGCCACTTCCTCCTCGAGCTCGACGATCCTGTTTTTCAAAGTGTCGTCCTTAACCAGTATCTTGAATCGAGGGAGTTTCGCCGAACCCGGGTACTCAGCACTATCAGATATAATGCGACGCAAATTGATCACCTCGATGCTCTTGTCGACCGTAACCCTCTGCAGCTGCTCGACCTTCTTCGTGAGCTCGTCTCGCTCGGCCAGCGCCGAGGCCAGCACTTCCTCCTTCGTCGAGAGCTCCTCCTCGACTATCCGCAAGTGGTGTACCTCGGCCAGCAGCTCGCTGTTCTTCTTCTCCACATTGAGCGACACTCTCCTGATCAGCTCGATCTCGCCCTCGAGGCGAGCCTCGTGAGACTGCTTAAACAGTTCTGCACGGTGCCGAGTGGCTGCGGTAACCGGTGCGTGTTCAACGTTCTGAAAAACGAGTGCATCATATTGAAAGACTAAAAATCCGAACAAAACACTTATACAAGACCGAAAACAAATTTTTTTTTTCATTCATAACAGAAGCGGTGGCCAGTCCGCGAAAAAGGCATTACATTCAAAGTAGAGAAAAATAAAAATACAAGAAGACAAGAAGATCAAGGGTCCACCTGCGGCGGCGACTCGACCACAGGCGCCTCGCCAGACGGCCCATCGCCCCCCGTTTCCCCGGCTTGGGGGTCGGTCACCACAGTCTCAGGGACCATAGGCGCTTCCTCGTCCGACTGTGCCACCTCCTCCTCATCACCTTCCTCCTCTTTGCCCTCCTCTTCTTCGCCCTCTACTGTGGCCCCGGGCCACAGCCTATATCCAATTCACTGGAAGCCGGGGACGTGCTCCTGGACATGGTCGAGTGCCCTTTCGTAAGACTTCTCCATGTTAGAAGCCATGTGCGCCTTCGCCTCGGCTTCAACCTCCGCCCTTATCTTTGCCGCCGCGGCATCCTTCTCCGCCTTTGCCTCCTCCAGTGCCTTCGCAGATGCCGCCAACTACTTGGTAGCCTTAGCAACTTTGGCAACCTCGTCGGCAAGCCGCCCCTTAGCTCGCTCCAGGTCCGCCTCGAGGTCGGCGACCCGAACCACCAAGCCGTCCGAGCGTCTCAGCTCTGCCTCGAGCTGTCGAGCCGCCCTCGCCTTTTCCGCCCTGTCCTTGTTGCTGGCGGCCTTCAACTCCCTCTCCTGTTCAGCGAACTCTTGGATGAGGTGGTCGAAGTGACAAGTGGCCTGCCGAAGGAAAAAGAGAGTAAGAACAAAGTAAAAGCCGAACGGCAGACTTAAGAAATTCTCAAAACAATGAATGCAAAGCCTACCGACACAAGCGACCGAGCGACTTCGTAGGTGTCATCGCCAGTCGTCCCCGCCTTCAGTGCGGCTCGATCCTTTGGGGTCGCTAAGTGCTTGATAGCTTGCATGCACATCTGCGAGTCCCCATGGAAGCTGTCATGGTTCATGACTCGCTAGTCGGGGACGAACAACTTCTTATGCTGCTCGGTCAGGATCTCCTCGGCCTGAGTGGTCAGGAGCAGAGCCTCGAGCGACAGCGCCGCCGAAACGTTAAAGGCCTCACCGGCCGTGGCAGACGCGGCAGGAGCCGAGGGGTCAGCGGAGACGACCACCGCTGGCGAAGGGGACCTCAGGAATGGTAGTAGGCGGAGCAACTGCCGAAGGAGCCTTAGAGGGTCGGCCGGACGAAGCCGTCGTGCTCAGCCTCTTCCTCTTCCTTCTGCCGACAACCTTGCCTCGCTCGTTCAACATCCCCATGAAGTCCATCTTCGGCGCTTCTGTTCCAAACAACAAAACAAACAGCAAGTCAGAAAAACGAGCAAGAAACTTAGAAAAAAAATACTACAAGATGTCAGGAGCGTACTCGGGTCGATCGGACTAAGGCCCGACCCATGTAGCACCTCCTCAATCATTTCCCTCCAGCTCAACATTGGGAGAGCAATGATCTTCTCAGCCACTTCTGCCTCGGCCACTGTCAGTACCGGGTCGACCATTGCAAACTTCGGCACCTCTACTTTCCACCGAGTCAGAATGTTCAGCATCGAGGGCTCCCTCAACAAAAAGAACTTCTCATTCCAACCTTTTATCGAGTCCGGATTCTCTATGAGCCTAACACCTTTTCGGGGTGACAGGTAGTAGCGATGCTCGGTCTTGTGCATCCGGTGAATCCGATACATGCTCCGAAGGATCACCACGTCTGGCTCGACCTCGGCGTTGCGGCTTTGCAGCAAGAAGGCATTCACGTGGTGCCAGGTGTTCGGCATAAACTGCGTCGGCGCCAGGCAGTACCACTGGAGGACCTTTAACACAAAGGGGTGCAGAGGAAAACGCAATCCGGCGTTCAGCGAGTCGTAGTCGAACACACACATATCCGGCGATAGTTTGGAGTTCGCTCGCATCCCAGGGCCGGGGAGGATCATCTTATACTTCGGAGGGATGGCGAACCCTTTTCTGATCTGGAGCAGGTCCTTCTCGGATAATACCGACGCAATCTCATCCACCTCGGTAGTCTGGACCGGGTTGTTCTCCTCGTAGACTACCGACCGACCTACGATCGCCTTCTTCAGAAGGTCACTCTCGTATTGCCTGACTCCAGCATGGCCGGACAGTACACTAGGGTACCGGCCCGACTCAGGGGCTCGCCTCTCGGTCTCCACGATCTCCTCGACTACAGGAGATCGGGCCACTGCCTTCTTCTTCACCTCGGCCACGGACAGCCCGGCCACCTCCTTCCCCTTTCTTCGGATCTCCATTCGCCCAGTCTCCTCGGTGCCACTATTGCCCGAGGACGAGGCCTCACTCCCCGAGTCTACCCTTGACATTTCTAAAAAAGCTAAGGCAAATAAATTGACCTTGATGTGACGTGGCCTTGAAGTAACGTTCACGGTCGGAATTAGTTTGTCGGAAATCGCCTGGCCTACGCGACAGCTAACGCAACCGCCTTGGAGCTAAAATCGCCGCTAGCAGAGCACACAGAGAGTAAAAGTGAAAACTTGGAGTGAAAAGTGAGAAATGAGCTCTGGGGTGGGGGAGTGAGAATTTATAACCTCAAAGCGACATTTGGGCTTCCTTGGGCATTTAACGACCCACTAAGAGAAGAGAAAATGCCGAAACAGGGAGTGACAACGTTTCAAAACAAAGAACCTTCAAATCGCTTAACTCCATCGCCCGGCCACTGGTGTGCATGGCCAAGCTACCAAATAGCTTGGCTAAGCAACCGAGCTATTGGGTCGGAGGATGGCGACGGTTCAAAACCAGAACTCTTCAAATAGCTTGACTCCATCACCCGGCCACTGGTATGCATAGCCGAGCTACCAAATAGCTTGGCTAAGCAACCGAGCTACTGGGTCGGAGGATGGCGACGGCTCAAGACAAGGACTCTTCGAAACACCGATCTCCATCCCTCGGATCCGAGGTGCCGAGGTACCGACCTCCACATATGGAGAAAAATTCTGCCGAGGCCGAATCACCGTCAGATCGTTCCAAAATTCGTGTCAAAACTTGATGGACGGTCCAGATAGCGCCACGCCCACAAAACGACAAGATAACGTTTTCTCGTGATCTGAACCCCGTCCTCGTGATTCACGCCGTGATGGATGCTCAGGATCGCGCCACGTAGCTCAGCAGATCCTGAGGCTCCGAGCCAAGCTGCAGGAGGAGCCGAACCGAGGTGCCGAGGTACCTTCACATATGGAGAAAAATTCTGCCGAGGCCGAATCACCGTCAGATCGTTCCAAAATTCGTGTCAAAACTTGATGGACGGTCCAGATAGCGCCATGCCCACAAAACGACAAGATAACATTTTCTCGTGATCTGAACCCCGTCCTCGTGATTCACGCCATGATGGACGCTCAGGATCGCGCCACGTAGCTCGACAGATCCTGAGGCTCCGAGCCGAGCTACAGACAGAGCCTAACCGAGGTGCCGAGGAACTGACCCCCACATATGAAGAGAAATTCCGTCGACCCTCCTCAGCCGTTGGATCTTGTCAAAAAACGTGCTCGACGTGATGGACAGCTCAGATCTTGCCACGTTCACTAAACGACAAGATAGCATTTTTTGGGGATCCGCACTGAAATGGACGCTCAGGATCGTGCCACATAGCTCGGAAGATCCCGACGCGCCGAGCCGAGCTACCGAACAGTTGGGCTGGATCACCGAGCCACTAATACAGTAGACAAGGAATTGAGCCACCGGAGCGCTTAGCCGAGCTAACGAACAGCTTGGTCGAGCCTTCGAGCTACTAGGTCGAACCGAACATCCTGTCGGAGCACTTATTCGGCCTACAATGCCGATCTGCCGAGCTGAGTGGACGAGAAACCGACCCCCACATATGGAGAAAAAAGAGGCCGACCCTCCTCAGCCGTTGGATCTTGTCAAAAAACGTGCTCAACGTGATGGACAGCCCAGATCTTGCCACGTTCACTAAACGACAAGAGAGCTTTTTTTGGGGATCCGCGCTGAGATGGACGCTCAGGATCGTGCCACGTAGCTCTGCAGATTCCGAGCCGAGGAGCCGAGCTGCCGACCCTCTCATACGAAGAAACTATCTGCCGCGGAACATGGATCATCTGATCGCCCAGAAAATCGCGCTCGACGCTGATAGAGGGCTCAGATCGCGCCACGCCACAAATAGGTATTAAAAATTAGTTTTTATTTATTTAAATCGTTTTATTTATTTAAAAATTGCGAAAAAATTAATAAAAATTTGGGAAAATTAAATAAAAAATTCTAGGAAATAATTATAAATTCGGGGGTATATTTTTGAGCCCCTGAACGAACAATTGTTGCCTAGAACGTGTTGTTAAGACCCCCGAACGACCGGTTAACACTTCGCAAAATTAAATGAATAATTCGAAAAAATAGATAAAAATCACCAAACATCCAGAAAAGCTCAAGAACAACTTAGAATGCAACCAACTTGAAAAATCACCACACTACCTCCTTCAAAGATTCAAAACCTTCCATTTGGACTGTGATACAACTCCGCCAGCCATTAAAACAGTAAAACTACTCCTCAAAGGCTGATCAAACTCAGCCTTCGGGAGTGGGGGGCTCGTGATATGGCTAAAAATGGGGTTAAATCGGAACCGTCCAAATCGGGCACGAATCTTGAAGCCCAGGGGTAAAACGGTAATTTACTTACAACCGGGTCTTAGACGGGTACTAGATCTCCTCTCCAAAGATCCAATAACCTGCGAATAGATCCACCTCAAATGGGTACGGGTCCTAACCCGAAACGAACCCAGTCCAGCAAGATAGAATTAGGGTTTCTGATTCAGCCAAATCAACGGCCCTGATTCGTATCTATCCTTTCACTGGGAATCAGGGATCACATTTCTTATCTGATTACGAGGATTTTATTCCTTATCAGATCGCAGGGATTACATTCCTAATCTGATCCCTAAGGCGACTATAAATACCCCCCATCCACCACCGTTATGAGGTAATCAATCTTTTGCCAATTTACGCTCTCTCATAATCTCCCTGATTATTGACTTGAGCGTCGGAGGGTGCATCGCTGGGATCAACCCCGGTGTCTCGCACTTTTTGCAAGTGAACGGCGGGAGTCAACGGTCAAACTCCGGCGGAACAGGTAACAGGTTTGCTATTCATAGTTTTTCAAGAATCCACAAATACTATCTGTTTGCCCCCACACCAGATTTAGCGGTAACACCCTCTACTAGATCTTTCCCATAGACTCCGGCTTGATTACTTTTATTATGGTTATTAAACAGACATGAATGTGCGCGAAATGGTGTCAAACTCTCATCATATAATCAGGTTTAGGTTCAGAGAATCACATCAGCAAGTACAGGTAATAAGGGGTCACATAAACGAGCAAGTTAGCCTATGTTTATAATAAGGTCAGCAAGACCAATTAGTAGTAAAACAGAGATTCTGAGAGTTACAGACATGCAAATCACTATCCGTCGAAGGATCTGGAAACTAGACATCCACACGATTCCAACGCATATAATAAAGTTACATACTAGTTCACAACATCTCAACTCAAAATTGATTTGAATACAGATTTCAAGTACAGCCAGAAAACAGGGGAACATCTTCAAACTCATAAAAACAGCATGTAAACTCATCAAATAATTCCACAAAACATCTGGGGTACTCCCCTATAGATATAGACTCAAAATAATAAGTTTTATAATATTCCAGTAACTATAGATAAGTTATCAAAAATAGGAAACGACACAAAAACATGTTTTGACGAATCTGGAATTTCTCAACACTGCTGTACGAAAATAAGCATATCTCACAAACAGCGCATCGAAATCCAATTCCGTCAAAATGGAGTGAAAATAGATAAAATTTTCCAAATTTCATATCTCACAAATAATTTTCATAAAACATAAGAAAGTAGGGTGAAAACTGGGTTCAACATAGAACAGCATGCAATTTACAGCAAGAGTAGAGTTTAGAAAAGGATATCAAACATCGCTCAAATCTAATCTTTAAAATACAAAAAAAATCTGGAAAGTCCCTAACATCATGAGTAAATACTGAGCAAAATATTATGACATGATATTATGTTTACCTTATATCTTGAAAATAAATAGTTCACAAAATTCACACAAAACTGCATCTGCAAACTACCGACACGACTGTACCAAAATTATCATATCTCATTCATACGAACTCCAAAAGCAGTAAAACCAGTGGGGTTAGAAAATAGATTCAGTCCTCTACAATTTACTGTGAAATGTACACATTGAGATTCGGACTCTAACCTAGGTGAAAACAGCAAACAACACCGCACAGCCCGAAATTCCAGATTTCACAACTTATCTTAGAAACATGATTACTTCTATAAAAATGAACCAAACTCATCCAAATTTGAAACGCAGTCTATCCATCATCTAAACATCATAATGAAGGGTTTTTAACATGTCAAAACCTAATAATTCTCATATGGGCAATCAATCAAACACATGGTATGCAATATGTCACATACACGATCAAAATCAAGTTTGGGTAAAATCTAGTGCATCAACCTATCAATTCTCATGTCCTAAGTCATCTATGGCCTGATTTACACAATAGAGACAAAACTCACAAATAAAAATATAATTTTTGGCCGTCTCTAGTCTCAACTACTCTATATGTGAACTTTTTGACTTGTACCAACCTAATGAAATTATGTATAAGTTACTTGCCTCTTAATGACGATGAACGCGACCAAACAAAACCTAGAAATGAAACCCACGAGCTAGAAGCCCTCCAATGCGATTCCAAGCGAATCCACGAACCGAAACACGTTTACGATCGAACTCCTTGATGCACGAACCAAAGCGGGCGATACCCACTTCACAAATCAGCCAAGGAGATGGTTGTGGTGCTGTTTTGGGATGGGGGGTGCTGTTTTGGTGATCGGCAACACAAGGGGAGGGAAAAAGGTAGGGTTTTTATGTGTCGAAGTTGTAGTATGGATGGAGGGGGATGCTTGTGGTGGTCGGCAAGGTCAAAGGAGACGAAGGAGGGGGTCGGTCTGGGATTGAAAGCAGGCTGGGAGAGTTTGAGAAGGAGAGGGAGCCGGTTTCTATTGGGAGGAAGGAATAATAGGATAGGGTTAGGGTTAAGGGATTATGGGGTGTTTAAATACAGGTTAATTGTGGGTTAATAGATAGTGGATATCAATAGGAATATATATATATCTTAAGCAAATTGGCTCACCCCCTCTCTCTTTTCTCCATTTTGAAATAGAGAAAGAAAAGCAAAAGTGATAATTAACACGTGCATGCCACATTTTTTAATTAGTATAATTAAATTTTAAAAAATACCCAGAAAAACCCATGTTTCTCTCCCCCCTCCCCAAAAAGAAAAAAAAAATCCCGCTAACCCTCGCCCCCCCCCAAAACCCTACACCCTGCACCCTACAACCGATCGCGATCGCGATCGCCGCCCTTCCCGATCGTCGTTCGCGAGCGTCGCCCGTGCTCGCCGCTCCAGATCATCACTCGCGAACGCCGTCGCTCCCGATCGCCACTTGGGAATGCTGCTTGCAAATGCCGTCCGTGCTCGCAGCCCACTCTCGCCGCCTCCACCTCTGCTCCCCCCCCACCTGCCACCTCTCACCTCCATACCAAAAATGGTGAGATCTGTTACTTTGCTCTTAATGATCATGTCACTTTGCTCTTAATTATCTGATTTGAAGTTATCACTCTTTGAGATTTTGTTATGGTTGTGATTTATGGATGAATGGTTTTGCTGAATGGGTGTTGAGGAGGGGATTTTGGAGCAGATAAGATTTTTAATGGGAGCGATATGGCGGGGTGAGAAGTGGTACAGAGAGTTCAACATGGGGTTGCTTTCTGTTGCGAGTTTGTGAGGAATGGGATGCAGATTGTTGTCTTTTTTTTTGTTCTATTTTGTTTTATGTTATTGTCTTTCTTTTCATCTTGATCGTTATGTTGTAGTCGTTCTTTTCTCAATCGTGATCTTGATCTTGGTGGTTGTAGTCGTTCTTTTCTCAATCTCAATCTTGATCTAGGTTTGGATTGGTCCTAAACCTGACACGAATCCTGAAACCAATAATTGGTGATAGGCTGTAATTGGCTATGTCCATGACTTTTAGTTGAAAGAAATTGCTAATTGTATTACACAACTTGCATTGTTTTTTGCCTTCATGATTATACATGTGTACGCTCCTAGCTAGGGTCATCCATTCAATTGCAGGGTTAGTTTGTTGATTACTCAATTGCAGTAGAAGTTCTTATGATACGATTGATATACATTAACCGGCAGTTAAAATACCATTCAATTGCAGGGTAAGTTTTTTGATTAAACAATTGCAGCAGAAGTTCTTCTGATGTGATTGATATACATTAAACGGCAGTTAAAATACAGAGAGTACTTGCTATATTATATCGTAAAGTACATAGCATATTGAGTAGGGGTAGGGTTTAAAATCCCATTTTTTGAGGTTAATTTGATTTTGGGTTGATTGGTTACATAGTAGGACAGTGGGAAAATGGAGGCTGTCACCTTTTTTGAAATAAGAGATTTCGAATAGGATTTGGGGTTTATGTATGTATATGAATGTTCTTTGTTTATATGAGGGTTAGAGTTTTAGAAGTGTTAAATTTTCAACCCTCTTTTGGGTATTTACACATCGCCTGTCGATGAATTTTCGTATAGAAGAATTAAAAGCTTGGTGTTATTGACAAATTTTTAACTATTTTGTTTGTGTTTGTAACAGTGTGAAGAGTCAAAGATATAGGGAGATTTTCATTTATTTTGGGACAAGTCAGTAGCTTTTTCATTGTATCAGGTGTGTTCTTCTCACATATTATACATTTTCCCGAGTTTATCTCTATAGTTATTTTTCTCAGTATGTAATGTTTCTTTCTATTTTTCTTCACTATGTTGAATTTACCATAAAAGTAATGTGACTATTTATATTTAAACTAGATTTACTCGTGGCCACGTGCATACGACACATCCTTAAAACGATACAACATATGAAAAGTCTTGCAATTACGTTTTAGTGAAAAAGAATATTGCAATTATGTTGGTTTTAAAATTTAGCAGTAGGATTAATGATTAGGGGAGAACTGCGACAATGACAGGGAAAAAATATTTATTTGGTCTAGGATAAATCTTCTTTATCAGAGTCTTCTTGCCTTTGCTAACTGTACGAGTCGATGAATTTTATGTGTCAATCTTTACTGCTATAACGTTATTCAATTGCTTTGGTTGACATCATTATATGGCACTTGACTTTGGTCCTTCTCCATTTCTTGGTATCTCATGTAAATGTCAGTACCGTCACTCATGTACATTTCATCAATTAGGTTCATATTAACATGTACCAAAATTTATTTATTTGAAAGTTGTTCCTATTAGGTTAATTTAATTTGTTCTTTATGTTATAGTGGTGAAATTTGTTCGGTTCTTTCCTATATTATGTTGTTCAATTTTTTTACAAGTAGTTGGTGTCAGTTTACCTAAAATTGCCAAATTTCATGGTCGGGTTTAATTTACACATTCAAAAAAAAAATTATGAACCTTACCATCAATTTCATCCCCAAATTCCATGACTCTCAAAATTATTTTAGGCCATTTAATTCAATGAGTTTATAATATGTTGAAGTTATTAACATGATACAATATTCATAGTAACATGTACTGCAATTTTTTTGTTTGGAAGTTGTTCTTATTAGGTTAAATTAATTTGTTTGAAGTTATTAACTTGATAGAATATTCATATTAACATGTACAATAACAACTTTTCCGCTAAATATTCAGCTGATAGAATATTCATTTTTTTTAGGGTTCAATGACTGATTTTGATATAAATTGGCATTGTTCACAAATTTTTAACTATTTTAAGGCAAGACTACTGATTTGTGTCTTATATCACTTGGAATTATACTATATCTTAAGCTAACAGTCTACCCCTTCTCTCATTTCTTTATTTTGAAATAGAGAAAGGAGAGCAAAAGTAGGCCCTAACACGTGCTCAACGTGTATTGAGAATTTTGAGTAAATAAAGAAGAAGGTGAAAAAAATAACCCTCATCCTCTCATCCTACTCTTCTCATCCACTTTTAAATTTTTTTTAGAGTAAATAAAGAAGAATGTGCAATAAAAAACCCTCATCTTCGCATCCTACTCTTCTCATCCACTTTCAAAAAACTGATCATCTTTATCTTCTTCTTTTTCCACATTCATAAAAATCCTCCGATTTCGAATTTGATTTCTTCGTCCAATTCACGCAACTATATTGAGGTAACAATTCAAAGATCCCACCCTTTTTATAATCAAATCAAATATCAATATTTTTATTAAAAAAATCTATTTTTTTTTCATTTTTTTTGTTTAAAATTGTCGTGTTTGTGATTTTTGCAGGTACTATTTCGACTATTGAGATACTTGACGCACGATTCAGTGAGTCTTTTTTTTCTTCCAGATTTCGCAGTATTTTTTTGTTAATTGTTTTTCTGTGTTTGATTTGATTTGAAGCACGTGATTGTTATAGAATTGGGGGGATAAGTCTTTTGAAACTTTATGCAATATGATTTGAAAATGGTTTCTATTTTCATGTGTATTTATGTAATTCTTTTTTGATTTTATGTTAGTTACATTGTTGTTTAAAATAAAATAATTTTGTGGAGTTTTTTATTCTATGTAAGTATAGATTTCAAGAATTGTAACTCTATATGGTAAATGGGATTTGTTTACCTTTTGTAGGAAATGAAAAGTGAGGTTTTAGTTTTTGAATGGTAGAGGGTAAATATCATATTTTCTACATCTTTTGTTTTGTTTGAAATTTTTTAATGAATTGTAGTATTGTATGTATGTTTAATGGTTTGATCATTTTGTAGGAGCACAAATAACGAGTAATATAGATCACAATTGGAGGTAAATATTGAGGAACTTCGCAGACAATATGAGTCTTTGCAAGCAAGCTTTAGAATGGAGGAAACTCACAAGATTGCAAGTGATTTTTGAAAATACATATTTTTTGGTATCTCTAAATTTGGGGACCTAGGGTTTACCTATGTTTGGTACTGGAATTGTTGAAAAGTTACAGACATCGAGAATTTTGGGGCTCCTTTCAACTAAATAGAAAATATAGAATGATGTTGGTTTGGGAACGTGAATTGGTGATCTATACTTTTGTTATCTTTTGATATAGCTTATTATTAATTTTTTTTTTTTTTGTTATCTTTTGATGTTGATTTTATATAGTTTGAGAGAGAATGCTTGATTTGAGAGGAAAGACAGTTGAGAAGCGCACGATCAATAAGTAGAGAGCAGAGTACATCAAGAAGTCTGAGAAGAGACGCATGCCAACTTCGGTAATTATTCCATTTTTTTTTCTTTACTTTAAATTGAATAGAAATGTAGAATTATGTTGGTTGGTTTGAAAGTGTGAATCAGCTAATTTGTAGATTTGTCATCTTTTAATTATATTATGATCGAAATAGTTAAGGGATCTCTAATTTTTTTAGTTCCATATAATTTTACGACTCTCTCAAAATTATTTTACTCTGTGCAATTTGCACAGGATAAGACTAGTTAATAGGTATACAATTGGGTAATGGGTATTAGGTAGATTTCAAATGGGGATACAAAATACAATGAATTCTATGGCTCCTAAAAATCTCCTTAAGGACCAAAAATCACAAATCGGTCAAATCACCTCCAAAAGTCCACCACAACTCCAAAATAAATAATAAATATGAACGAGAACAAGAAAATGAGAAAAAAAACTCAAAATGGCAAAAAATGAATAAACTACGCACAATCAGCACAAGGAGGTCAAAAATGAAAGAAAAAGAAAATATATTGAAAATAATCTAATATATGGTTCCGAAAATTACAAGAGATAAAAATATACAAAAATCAAAAATACACTCCAAAATACATAGAATGAAAAACAGGGGTTACATATATATATATATATATATATATATATAGAGAGAGAGAGAGAGAGAGAGAGATAATTAAATAAATAAAGGAGTTGTTTGGGGGGGGGGGGGGGGGGTGAATTTGAGTTTTGGAGGAAAACTTTTGGGGGGGAAATGTATTTTGTGAGGTTAGATCTGGGGCTTTGATTTTGGGGGGATTAAAGGAAAGCCACTTGATAGCTTTTTTTGTGTTTTATTATATAGATATGTATGTGTGTGTGGGGGGGGGGGGTGCGAAGGTGACCAACTTGAACACACAAACCCAATCAAGTGAAAGTTGAAACTAATTAACTAATTAATTTGATTGAAGCCTAATGATTTGATTAGAGTTGACTTAGCTTATGAGGTTCAGCAAGGCAACTTTGCTTGTAATCTATTTCAAAATGTTAATAATTTAGTGTGTTTAGAGGCAGTGGCGGAAGCAGGAATTTTAGTCAAGGTGAACATTAGTAAATAGTATTTTTAAAATTTATATACATTTACCCAAAAATGTAAAAGAAAAAATTGCTTATATATTTCATGCTGAACGGGAGATTTTACTTTTAGGGGGCGTTTGATATGCGCATTAGAGAATTCCTTGAAATAGGCAGATTTCCAGAAATGTAAGAGTAGAAATCATGATTCTCATGAATGTTGTAATACTGCGTTTGGTATAAGAAATTCCAGAGAGTATTTTATTACTGTGTTTGATATAAACTGTCACGCCCCGCTTCCCAAAAATAAATACGGAATACGGATACGCGACAAAGTCCAGAGAATGGCTTTCACCATTCATGAGCTGTAAGGATCTTTTCAAAAGTTCAAAAGAGATAAACAAGAAGTAACAGGAAATAATTGTAATGCCCCGAATTCCAAATAAGACCGAATTCGAGATACCACAGGATCTTTACACTTCACTTCATACAATTTTACAAGGAAATTTAAACTTTTCATCATACATCAGAGTTCTTTACAATTGTTTACATAGTGGTCGATAAAATGAAATACAACAATGAAAATAATATACAACTTGCAACATCTTTAACATGTAATTAATCAACAGGATCATAATGATTTTACTTCTTCATGAAAAAGTCCAATTCCTGCATAATAAGTTGTGGGCACGTCAGTTACTTACAACTGACGAAAATGTTATATTCGGCCATCCTCTCTATGTAGTACATATAACGATCTCAATACTTTAACAAACCACAAATATGAATGCAAAATAAAGTGTTAAATGTGACTACACTAAACATGTAAGTGCATGCGATGCCTTAATGCCTAATACAAATATTTTATACTAAGATGACACTAATGCATACTTGTTCGGATTCTATGCATCCCATTCTACATAGGTCCGAGGGCAAGCACCTACGTACTCCACATTAAAGGGTTTGATCCCTCACCATGATAACTACCCAGTAATAAGAACAAGGTTTAGACATTCCAAGAGTACGGATCCCAGTCCCGAAGTACACCGTCCGGCTGTTATACAGTTTCCTCGTCGTGCGAATCTCCTGCAAGTGCCCCTCTAGCCCCGGTATACGTATATATACTGAAGTACGACAAACTATCCGACCGACTACGCATAGCTCCGGATTTAAAATAAAAATTCGTCTCCATCAAAGCAACCTCAGTCCCGGAGTACACCGCCTGACTGGATCTATAATCCCGGAGTACACCGCCTGATTATATAGAGTACCCCACTTATGTTTGTCTAAGTTTTACGACATCTTCTCTTAAGTGCCTAGTTCTTAAGTTCAAGACATGAATAAATTTTCATACCTAGAGTTAGTTTTACCCCCTACCGGACTTAATCACAAAATACGAGATAGCTCCATGGCCATATCTCAAAAATATATCTCAAATCTTTTAATTCAATAGTGCCAGTAGATGAGGTTTTACTAACTCTAAATCACAATTTTTCATGTACAAGAATCTATGGGTATTCATACCCTTCATGTATTAAACTCAATATGTTCATATCTTCAACTTATTCATAAATAGATCAATGTCTTATTTTAGCACTTATTCATGATTCACTTATTCATTTACAATTCAAAATAGAACAATAATTCCTTTCATGAACAATAGATCCATCACTATAAATTTCATTAGCAATTTAAGCAATTCATATTCTCAATTCACATCAAGTATTTCTTACTCAACATAAGTGTTTGTTTACATCAAGAGAATTTCATAACTTGTTTTTCTCTTCTTTTCAAAAATAAGGGTCATATACTCAAATAATAATTTTGGAGTCAAAACTCATTTACTATCTCAATTCCCCTTTTTTACTTTATCAAAAATATACAAGAATAATTTTAAAACTATCTTTAATAATTACTATGTTATTTTATATGAATAATAGGATTTTATTTCCCACCTTATTATCATTAAAAATCCCTAAAAATATATTAAAACTCCAAAAAATATCAAAAGGTGGCTTCGGGTTTCGAACTTAGGACCGGCCGAGACCTACAGCCAGCGCCTAAAGCCCTTCACGCTAGCCACTTAGCCCATTTGGACTTTGTGTTATAAACCACAACAACATCCCCTTATATTTAGGCTTGGGTTTCGGAATTAATTTAGTGAAACAAAAATAAAATTTGTCCATCAAGTTTCAAATCCAAGATCTCTTATAAGTACAGTAGTGCTCTGTGGTGCACTGGCTAACCAGTAAGTCCAAGTGTGATTATTGATTAGGAGTCGTATTAATATAATTTTTTTCATACTGTTATGAAATTGGTTCTTTTTCGCAAAACTCGTTTATCCACATGATCCAATCTTTTAGGATATTGAAATAAACTTTTCTTTGACTGAGATAGATTTTAAAACAGCAACCAACTAATTTCAAATTCATTTTAAAAATATATTTCTATTTTAAATATTTGATCTTTCCATTTTACATATAAATTTGTATATTTCTCAAAACTTGAATTTAAGAATTGTATTCATTAAAACTAGTTTATGTACTCAATTATACTAATTAAAATTTTGTGATAACACCAAACATGCCTCTCAATCATGAGGATCTAAAAAAAAACTCTTTTATGCAAAAATTTTATATTTTCAATATAACATGGCAATATGCATAAGTTAACACATTTCATGGCAACAAATCAATTTGTTTTTCTTTCTTTCTTCTATCTAATCATCATGACACTAAGGCATATATTGATTATAACATTGCTTCAACAAATTTTCATACAAATCATATATTCGACATGTACAAATTTACAAGCATACTAATATGATTCATAACATTAATTCTTTTGTTAAAATTCTTCTTTCTAATTATCATGGTGGCACTTAATCACAACAAGATTACTTTTATTCATGACATACTATATTAGCATGGATTATGTCCACATATTTCACATCAAATTCAATCTATACTACTCTTTTATAAATTTTAGCATGCATTCTCTACATTAGAAAGAAAAGATCACCCACCTCTTATGAAGAATTTAACAACTAAGAATGGAGAGACAACTTCTAGCTCCTAGCTCCAACTAGCACCTCCTTGTCCTTCTGCTCCTAGAAAGAGCTCTCCAATGCACAATGGTACTCTCTTTCTCTCTTTCTTTTCCTCTCTTTATTTTGTTTAGTCTAGGTGTGAAATGAGAAGGAAATTTGGGTGTATTTAGAGGACAAAGTGAGGGTTTAAAGTGCAAACTTTTCCACCTAACAAATTACTCAACTTTATTCTCCAACTCTTCACTATCCTAACTCCTATAACTCCCAACTCTTCACTACTCCACCACTTCAAAACTCCAACCCCCAACTCTCCATGTTCAAAACCGGCCAACCCCCCTTTGCCTCTTCAACTAACACGTGCACGTGTTGTGCACTAGTGCACACACATACACAATATTTAATACAATTTCTATAGTTCCAAAATGTGTATTAAATGTTGTTACATATCATGTGTGAGTCCATGCACGACTTAAAATAGGATTTAATTAATGGGCTTGTCTCATGGGCTTTCTTTTTAATCAATTTAATTAATTAGTCTAGTGGGCTCTCCTCTTAATTAATCTAATGGGCTAGAATCTAACTTTTGGTCTAGAGGTTTAATAAAAGACTAAATAAAGATTACGCATGCTAAAATAGTAAATGAGAGTAAGAATTAAAGATGGAAAAATAAACACGTGCATCATACGTGCAAAAATTGAAAAATATATTTTTTTTAATTAAAATAAAAATACGGGGTGTTACAATAATCATCCACGCATGAATGAAACAAATTAATATAACCAACAGATTTACTTGAAAACAAGATACATAATTCTTAAATAACTAGATCTGGAAACAACAAGTTACAAGTTTCGGGACAAAATGTCCAATACAAGATCCAGGTAACAATAAATACAATTTATTCAAAATAGGAAATAAACTCAAGCAGGAACTCTAGCCAAGCTCAGAACACTTGGTAACCTTCAGGCAAATTTAACAATTTAACTGGAAAAGGAAAACTCAAGCATGAACTCTAACCAAGAACGCTAGCCAAGCTCAGGAAATAAACTCAAGCTGGTCACTGAAATTTGCAAATTTAACAATTTGCTGGAAAAGGAAAACATGAAACAATATGTTCGTCAGTGCATGTTACGGGTCGCATGTAGTGCAGGCAACAAGTACGGAAAACAGATAAGGAATATACAGAGTAGGAACAAGAAGCAAGTACTGAAATGAGTAGGGAGGGGATGTGACATAAAATTAGAGCAACTAACTCTTAATCAAGAAATGGAATCAAGTAACATGATAAGATAACAGGGTGCAGGTAGCATGTAACAAGTATCAAGTAGCATGCAAGCAAGTAACAAGTAACATGTGTCGAGTAGCATGTACAAGTAATAGGAATATGCAAGTGATCATGTTATCTCAAATCTTTTATCTAATCCTATCTAGGTAGCACTTCATGCGTCCCAAATTTTACCACATGGTTGCTAAATTCAGATAAGTTGCGTTTAGATTTCGTAGTGGATTATATAGGGCCGTGTACTCAGGTAGCAAGTATCAAGTAGTCACGTGTCAAGTAGTCAAGTGTCAAGTGTCAAGTATCAAGTATCAAGTATCAAGTATCAAGTATCAAGTATCAAGTATCAAGTAGGATCTACGGATCCCCTCCGAGTACATATTTCTGTATTTTTCGCTACTAGATCTTTTCCTTTAACCCTGGCTTGATTTCTTATTATTATTATTAAAGCAAGCATGAATGTGCACAAACAAGGTAAGGAAACATAGAAAGAAACAAAGAACAATATCAAGTTGGATAGAAGACATGAACGGGTGACAAACAACTCATAATAGACTAGGACAAAGAGACTTCCTGTTCTCGACGGTAAGACATTGCTGCACCAAATTTGAGATGTCCGTTGCCACAAGAATGCAAATCTGGATCCGTCAGAAAATATAGAAACTAGAATCTCCGCCGAATTCAGCGTATATACACAAGTCATATAACAACTACAGCAACAAGGTTCAAAACATCGTTTTACACAGAATTCATGTTCAGCTAGAAATTGCAAAGTTTTATTTATAAGCATAAAAATGCATAAAAACACCATAATTAAATCTAGGAAAAATCTTGAAGGTTCCCTAGCATATCTAGTCCCAGCATATAAAATTTCATAAAATTTCATTTCAGATAGCATAGTCAAATTAATTTGGAAGACAGAATGATGTAGCAAATTTATGAATCTGGAATTTTAGACACAGCAGTACTAAAACAGTGATAGATCACAAAATAAAACTCGAACTTCAAATCCGTCAAAAAGGTTGTAAAATAGACATACCAGGATACATTTCATATTCACCAAGTCTTAAGCAACAGTGACTGGATTCAGGTTGAAAATAGAGTTCTTCAATGAACAACATGCAGTTTGGAAATATATTGATTTGTTTTGCAAGCATGAAATAAGTTATAAGAGTCATTAAATAATTCCACAAAAATTAGGGGTTGATTCCAGGCAAGTCTGGTCAAACTCAGAAAAATACTAAGTCCAAATTTTTACTTTGAACATCAGCTTTAAAATAATATAACATACAGCGATCTCATAAATCAAAACCTGAAAATCACGACACAATTGCAGTAAAACAGCGATAACTCACACATCAAAAATCAAAACTGAGATCCGGCAAAAGTTTCGAAAAATAGACATGGAGGCCTATGAATCATATTCACAAAATAATTTATTTTACTGACTTTCACAGGGTTTAAAACGTTGAACCAAATCAGGGAAACAGCAAAACGAAATTTCTTTCATGCATTTAATCAAACAACTCATCTACAATAGATTCGAATTAGAATATAATGCAAGACATGATATATTGAACATCTAAAATAACATGGCATGGGTATTAAATAAATCCACAACGAGATAATACATCTAGCACATCAATCATGTAACAAAATACACAACATACCATGAATCACGAAAGAGTATATATATATATATAGCAAGAGTCTATCTAGAACTAATTTATTTTCATGTAGTGTGTGTGTGACAACTATGATGATGGATCATGACTACGAACAGATCAAATGAATGAGATCAAGATTTTCAAGGGATCATCAGGAGAACAAACACAAAAACAAGAGCAAGACTACATGCGGTATTTTGTACTTGTATACGAACAAAATAATATACAAATTACTTGCCTTGGGTGAAGATAACGAATCCGACGGAAAAAAATATGGAGAACGTGAGGAGAGATTTGGGGGAGATTGGGTAAAAGAGGGTATTAGGTAGCAGGTTTAGGATCCAATAGGGCAGATTATAGGGTTTAAATATGGTAGATTGGGTTAGGAACCAGATCCAACAGGGCAAAAATCAAATAATGAACAATTAGGCCATGAACAAAATGATTTAGACTTAAATGAAAATCATCAAAAGATTGAAAATCACATAACTGAATTGACGACAAAAGATGGATTTTATTGAGAACGAAGAAACTATTACACGGTTCAGAAAGAATAAAAGAGTACAATTAGAAAGAATACATAGGAAAGATAAATACGTACAAAAATACAAGAAAATGAATACAGGGGTTACGAATCCTACCCACCTAACAAGCTGAACTTCATCCTCGAAATTCAAACGAGAAGTAAATAAGGTAACCCTGAGAAAGAAAAAAGAAAGGACAACAACAAAACAACAGCTACTCAAACAAATGAGGAAACTTCTGCTGGATATCCTCCTCCAGTTCCCAAGTTGACTCACCCGGCGAGTGAGGATTCCAAGAAACCCGAACCAGCTTGATGACCTTGTTCTTCAGCACTTTCTCCCACCGGTCCAAGATAGCAACTGGCGGAATCTCACAAGACAGATCCAGCTGTACGGACAACTCTAAATATTCGATCACGTGGCTCTCATCACGGATGTACCTCCTGAGTTGTGAGACATTGAAGACGTCGTGCACACCAGATAAATCCGGTGGTAATGCAAGACGATAGGCCACCTTGCCTACTCGTTCTACGATATCAAACGGTCCGATGAACCTAGGGCTTAGCTTGCCCCCACCACCAAACCGAATGACACCTATCCACGATGATACCTTAAGGAAAACATGGTCACCCACCTCAAACTTTAAGGCTCTCCTATGGACATTTGCCCATCTCCTCTGCCTGTCTTGTGCTGCCTGAAGATGCTTCCTGATCTGAGTCACCGCATCAACAGTCCTGGTGATCAACTCCGGACCCAACAAATTCCTCTCACCAATGTCATCCCAGCACACTGCTGATCTGCACTTCCGACCATATAGTGCCTCGTACGGTGCAGCTTGAAGACTGACTTGAAGCTGTTATTGTACGAAAACTCTACAAGATACAAGTGGTCTTCCCAAGATCCACCAAACTGTAGCACACAGGTTTTCCATTTTTGTCCTCAACATGTCCTCTAGAGTCTGGATGGTCCTCTCTGACTGTCCATCTGTTTGAGGGTGAAAAGCTGTGCTGTACTTTAGTTTACTCCCCAGACTACTCTGAAGACTCTCCCAAAACTGAGATCTGAACCTCGTATCCCTGTCAAATATAATACTAACTGGAACCCCATGAAGTCTGACAATATCTTGCATATATTTCTCTACTAGGCTCTCAGTAGACTGCCCAACTCCGAAGGGAAGGAAGTGAGCACTCTTCGCCAGTCTGTCCATAATCACCCAAATGGCGTTGTGACCCTTGGGACTCCTCGGCAAAGCGGTCACAAAATCCATTGTGCTGTGTTCCCACTTCCACTCCGGAATAGAAAGAGGTTGAAGAAATCCGGTGGTTCTCTGATGCTCTGTCTTCACCTGCTGGCAGATCAAGCACTGAGACACAAACCTAGCTACGGCCCTCTTCATACCATGACACCAGAAGTGAAGCTTCAGGTCCTGATACATCTTAGTACCACCGGGATGAATAGAGTACGATGACTGGTGGGCTTCCTCAAGCAGCCTCTGACGAACTTCTTCCTTTGGAATGCACAACCTGGATCCAAAACGAAGCGATACATCCTCATGGACAACCAATTCTGTTCTGGAACCTGCCTCAACTTCTGCTCTGAATCCCTACAACTGCTCATCACCAGCCTGAGCCTCTTTAATCTGCTCAGCAAGAGACGATTGTAGCTGAAGCATCATGCAACTCCGATCAGAACTCGGTAAGATCACATCCAATTCCAACCTCCTCATCTACTCAACCAGTTCCCTCTGCTGAGCTAGGAACATGGCGATTGGTCTTCTGCTCAAAGTATCCAGTACCAAGTTAATCTTACCGGGGTAATACTGCAGATTGATATCATAGTCAGCCATTAACTCCAACCAACGCCTCTGCCTCATGTTCAATTCCATCTAGGTGAAGACATACTTGAGACTTTTGTGGTCAGTAAAGATTTCCACTCGATCTCCAAGTAAATAGTGTCTCCACAGCTTTAAGGCAAAGATCACCGCTGCCAATTCCAAATCATAAGTCGGATAGTTCCTCTCATGCGGCCTCAGCTGCCTAGATGCATAAGTGATGACTCGGCCCTTCGCATCAACACTGCACTAATACCCTTACCAAAAGCGTCATAGTGAACCACAAATCCACCTGAACCATCCGGAATAGTCAACACTAGCACCGATGTCAACCTGTTCTTCAATTCTACAAAAGCTTTGCTGCAATCCCCATCCCAGACAATTTTCTGATCCTTCCCTGTTAGCTTAGTCAGCGGCCCAGCTATCTTCGAAAAGTCTTGGATGAATTTCCGATAATACCCGGCTAGTCCAAGGAAACTTCTCACCTCGGAAACTGTCTTAGGCACTGGCCAATCTTTCACTGCAGCAATCTTGGATGGATCAACTGAGATTCCTCCACCCGAGATAATATGCCCCAAAAAGGTAACTCGGTCAAGCCAGAACTCACATTTTCTGAGTTCCCCATTGAGCCGATTCTCCCTCAGAATGTAGAACCAACCTCAGATGCTCAGCATGTTCCTCCTGGTTTCGAGAATACACCAGAATATCATCTATGAAGACCACCATGAATCTGTCTAGAAATGGGGAAAAGACCATGTTCATCAGACTCATGAACACAGCTGGCGCATTCGTGACTCTAAAAGGCATCACTAGGAACTCATAATGCCCATACCTTATTCTAAAGGTTGTCTTCTGCACATCAGTCACTTTCACCTTGACCTGATGATACCCTGAGGGAAGGTCCAACTTCAAAAAGATTGCTGCACTGCCCAATTGATCAAACAAATCATCAATCCTAGGTAACAGATACCGGTTCTTCACAATAACACTGTTCAATTTCCGGTAATCAATGCACAGTCTGCGGCTTCCGTCCTTCTTGCTGACATATAGGACTGGAGACCCCCACGGAGAAATACTGGGTCTGATGAATCCCAAATCTAGCAATCCTTGGATCTGCACCTTCAGCTCTGCTAGCTCAACTGGTACCATCCTGTAGGGACTTTGATATCGGCACAGTACCTTGCTGAACCTCAATATCAAATTACACATCCCTATCTGGGGGTAGCCTAAGCAACTCCTCAGGAAACACATCTAAAAATTCCCACACTAGTAGAGGTTCAGCCTCACAGCCTGCTTGCAACTCCATAGCACAAGTCTCCTGATCAACTACAGTCTTAGTCCGGCCAAAGGGTGTCTCCCCAGCATGGAACTCAAACTCTGCGCGACCTAGAATTCTGAATACAACTTTCTTTGCTCGGCAATCTATGACAACATGGGATTCAGCCAACCAATCCATACTGAGAATGACGTCGAATCCAGAATTCCCAATTACGATCAGGTCAGCCTTGAAATCTGCGCCACCAATAACTACGGGACTCTACTTGCACTCCCGGGAACAGAAGACAACATCGCCACCCGTAGCAATGTTCCAAGCTGCTGGCATGAAACTGCACTCCAACTGATGCCGATCCACGAAGCAGGAAGATACGAAGGAATGGGTTGCCCGGGAATCAAAGAGGACATGAGCAGAAAAAGAACGAACTAGGATAATACATAAGATAGAGTCAAAAGGAAAGGAAAGAAGAATGACGATTAAGGAGTAAGGAATATACAATGCAAGAAAGATAATATGAAAGAACAGAGCAAGACAATGAAAGAAGCAAGGGAAAAAACAAAACAACAAAATGCAAAATACCTACAATGACCCCTTCTGCCGTCTCAGCTTCTGCAGCCGTCAGGTTATAAGCCTGACCTCCCCTGGCAATGATCCAAGTTGCTAACAAGTCGAAGTAAATCCAGTGATGCCGACTGACGAACCAAGCAGATAATAAAAAGAATGGATGTCACCAAAATCAGAAGGATATGGGTACGAAAAGAATAAATTCATACCCAATAAGAAATCAATCAAAGAGGACGACTGAAAAAGACGGAAGAAACAAGGAATCAAGGGATTGAATAAGGAGGGTTCAAATAAATGGAACACGACTAGTATCTAGATCAAGTTGATTATCATTTGTTCATGTTACTACATGGCCTGTTTAATGTTGAGCCAATCCCTGATCGAGCCAAACTTGTCTAACATATTAGTCAAACTAATACATTAGCCAAAAATGGGCTCTGATACCACTAAAAACTCTGTCACGCCCTGCTTCCCAAAAAGAAATATGGAATACGGATACGCGACAAGTCCAGCGAATGGCTTTCACCATTCATGAGTTATAAAGATCTTTTCAACAGTTTGCAAGAGATAAACAAGAAGTAACAGGAAATAATGATCCATGCATGTATGAAACAAATTAATATAACCAACAGATTTACTTGAAAACAAGATACATAATTCTCAAATAACCAGATTTGGAAAGAACAAGTTACAAGTTTTGGGACAAAATGTCCAATACAAGATCCAAGTAACAATAAATACAATTTATTCAAAACAGGAAATAAACTCAAGCAGGAACTCTAGCCAAGCTCAGAACACTTGCTCACTTACTCCTTCAGGCAGCTGGTCACCAAAATCTGCAAATTTGACAATTTGCAAGAAAAGAAAAACAGGAAACAATACGTCCGTCAGTGCAAGTTACGGGCCGCATGTAGTGCATGCAACAAGTACGAAAAATAGATAAGAAATATACAGAGTAGCAACAAGAAGCAAGTACTGAAATGAGCATGGAAGGTATGTGACAGCAAATTAGAGTAACTAACTCTTAATCAAGAAATGGAATCAAGTAACATGGTAAGATAACAGGGAGCAGAAAGCATGTAACAAGTATCAAGTAGCATGCAAGCACGTAACAGATAACACGTGTCGGGTAGCATGTACAAGTAACAGGAATGTGCAAGTGATCATGTTATTATCAAGGCTTGTATCTAATCCTATCTAGGTTGTAGCGCCCCGAATTTCTAATATGATATCTTCGAAATACGTGGCACAATTCCCAACATCAACTTCAATGTAATATTAAACACAGTCCAAAAACACAGATAATTTTATTTCAACTTTTGTTACAACAATTATTTACAACACAGCGGAATACAAACACCTTGAATTACAAACTTTCTTTTACAACACTTCTTTTACAAATTTTACACAAAAGCTCTATTACATCAATTTATCTCAAAACTATCTCAAGCATCCAAACCCCAAGCTCTAAGCAACAACAACCTGTAAAACATGAGGCTAGAGATGATCCCTAACCCCCAAAACTAAAGGGGTTAGCCATAAAGGTGTGAGTGATATAAAAACAAACAACATAATTAAATCATAAAAACACTGAGTCATCAACAACATGTATTAATAACAATAATAAATGAATGAGAAATAACATGTAAGTAAGACATAAAAACATCATGGAATGATAACAACAAGAGAAGCTAAACCAAGTGTCAAGTATGGGAAAAACAGGAAAAACAAAAACATAAAACCAAGTCAAGAAAACACAAGCTCTATATACTGACTCTCTAATGTAAAGGTATAGGTCGACTGTCCAGAGGGAAATACAATAACTTCGAGGAAGTAATCTGAGTGGTACCAGTCGACTGTAAAAGTCACCAGTCAACTGCCCAGAACGAAATTTCAAAACAACTATTGAAAACAGCAGTCGGGTCGTGCCAGTCGACTGTAAAGGTCACACTAGTCGACTGTCGACCTACAGACTGCAGACTTTAGGTTGTGCATATATCAAAATTAGAGTTTTTTTTAAGAATAAATCATACATCAAAATAACTTTGTTTTATATTCCAAAACATATCAATACCAAAATATTCAGATTTAAACTTAGCATTTTAGAAATCCAAATTCGAACAACATTTTTCACGAAATCACTAATCCCCAAATTTATTCGTCACAACTCAAATCCTCAAAACATGGTCCTCTAAACCATTACTCATTCTCAAAATTCTTCAACTCAATCTCAACTAATCTCAATAGTTGATTCATAAACAAAACCAATTTATCATCAACATAGCCAAGTTGTTTTCATCCAACTCACCAATAGTCCAAAATCTCATCTTTAATTACTAATGCATAACATTCATCATACTCAATCAAATCAGCAATAATCCAACATTATTAGCCTTCACACAATTTATATTTGGTTCTCCAACAATCTAAAATAATCCACATGCAATTCTATTCACAAATAACTAGGGTTCTTCTCGAAGATCCAATTTTTCATCCATCCAACATACATATTCATACGAAACCCTAGCATGCTTTCTAATAAATGAAATCCAACATTCAAGATCAATCAAATATTCTTATCATTCTCATACAATATACACAAATCAAAAGAAAAACAAACAACAACAAAACAATTTACATCACTCACCTTAAATGAAGAAACCTTGATAAGAAACCTTTCCTTCGCGAGATCCAAAATCTTCTCTTTCAATCTCCAAGAAAAATAAAAATAATAAAACTGTGTTGTGCAGCGAAAGACGGCTGCACTCCACTTTTATACAGGCCAGAAATGAAGAATTAGGGTTTTAAACACCTTTCGCAAAATAATCCTTTCAAAATATAACTTTACATATATAACCCTTTCTTTATAAAGTAGTTAGAATAAGTTTAATAAATCAAAACCAAATCAAATCCTTTTACCACTAAGTTTTCCAGCAATCCAAAACAGCCCAGAAATAAAGAAAATTCGGTTTTGCACTCAGGGTGGCCATTTTGCACAAAAGTCCTTCTTTTTGTAATATTTGCAAATACACCATAAAATATTCACAAAAATCCAGAAAATTCAGAAATAATGTCTATTAATACATATTATCTTTTTCAATAAAAATATCTAACTTTTACTTTCCAGAAAAACATTTGCACAAGATCCAACATAAATTCCATATTTGCAAAAACACCATATTTGTTTAAATCTTCACCAAATCAAATCTAAATAAAGTTTAAATATATTTAAATTTAAATGATGACCATGGAAAACCAAAAAATCAGTAAAAATGAAATTTTATTATTTATTTGAGATCAAAACAGCTTTTTTACATAAAAGCTCCTCTCTTTCGAGGTATTTATAAAAATAGTTTCTTTACTCAGAAAAATTCAAAAATTTAGAAAATACTCCATTATAAGTAGGAGAATTTATCAAAAATATAAAATTGAATATTTACACCAAAAATATTTCCACGTGTTTTGCACGTGTAAAAGATAAATCTTCAGAAAATATTTATTAAATCTCCAGAAAATCATTTTAATTCATTTATAAATCTTTAAAATAATATTTAAAAATACTGGGTACTATATCACTCCCTCCTTAGAAGAGTTCTGTCATCAGAACTACTGCTAATGAGGTCCAAACAAACACACCAATAAGGAATGCAATATCTCATAAATGGAACATAATTTATGAAATACAATCACACAGAAGAATGCATTCCAATAAAAGAAATACAAACATACAGAAGAAACACCATCATAAAAAGAGTTCAGAAAAACAACCTTCCGCTGCGCAACTCTGATAACCTGCCATCGGAAACCATGCTGCAACAACCTCTGAACTCCTGCATCTAACTCTGACCTTCCACATCTGCTTCATCCTTCCGAGAATCAGTGGTCACTCCCTCCTTAGAAAGGACATGACCAAGAAAATCCACTACAACACAATTCACATTCACAACAATACCCTCTGGCACAACCTCAACCATACCCCAAACCAATCATCATGTTTCAGCTCTATTTGATACTCACACCCTAATGTACACACCTAGGTACTCATGCTCTAGTGTCCACACCTAGGTTGGTTTTCATACTATGTCTATTATAACCATTGAAGCATGCTCTGATACAATCTCTGTAGCACCCCGAATTTCTAATATGATATCTTAGAAATACGTGGCACAATTCCTAGCATCAACTTCAATGTAATATTAAACACAATCCAAAAACATAGATAATTTTATTTCAACTTTTGTTACAACAATCATTTACAACACAGCAGAATACAAACACCTTGAATTAAAAACTTTCTTTTACAACACTTCTTTTACAAATTTTACACAAAAGCTCTATTACATCAATTTATCTCAAAACTATCTCAAGCATCCAAACCCCAAGCTCTAAGCAACAACAACCTGTAAAACATGAGCCTAGATGTAATACCCTGATTTTTCATTTAATGAAAAATTATTTATTTTGTACGTAGTGTGCACGTGCAATATTTTGGGTTAAATCTTATAATTATTTTATTGTGATGTGTATGAATATTTAAATATATGTTTTCAAATTATTCCATACAAAAGCCTTTTTCTTTAAATAAATAGAAAGCCATATTTTAAAGCCTCTTTCTTGAAGCCCAAAATGTATTTTTATTTATTTTTACTATTTTGGCCCATAAAACTAAGCCCATGGATTAATTAATTTAAAAAGTCTATTTTATTTTTTTATATACAAATCAAATGCACAATTTTTGGCCTAGTTGCATGCACGTGCACTACACGTACACGTGCAATGCACACTTTCCATCATGGCCGGTTGGCATCTTTTGGAGGGAGATTTGATTTTGGTCATGGTGTTCATGGAGGTGGTTATGTGGATGTGGGTAGTTTTTATAACTCCTACTCTAATCTTGGCCCTCCATTCTACAACCAACTAATCAATCTTGGCCCTCCATTTCACTTATTTTCTAGTATAAATACCCCCCTCTCATGGCTATTTTCATATGCAATTACATACTTCCAAATTATAGTCTTAATTAGCAATAGTGTGAGTTATAAAAGATAGAGAGATTGTGTGGGTTTGCTTGTTTGTTCCAAGGAGGAGTGGCCGGCTACTACAAGAGGAAGCTTGCGGTTTGCTTAGGGGCTTGGAGGTGCTCGCATTCGGCTAGGAAGTGGTACATCTTGTTGCAAGGACTTGGTTGCTTTTTGTGTTTTCTCTCCATTCAAGGTGGGTAACCTTTCATATTTCTAATGTAGAAATCTATGCTAGATTTAGTTGTCAAAACTATGCATGAAAAAGAATACGAATAAGAACACACTTTAATTGAAAAGTTAGTGTATGAATTGATTGAAATGTTGTGATTAACTTGTGTGTAATTCTAGCATGAAATTAAATTGTGTATGATTATTAGCATGAATGAATGATGGTGGTTAAAATCCCTTAAGAATATTGCTAGCATGATGCATGAAAATTTCCAATAAGAACGCTTGTTAATTGTATTATTGAAACATGAAATTGATTAAGAAAAGGGCACACTTTAATTTGAAAAGAGTGATTTTTGTATGATTGAGATGTAATTATGCTAATTGATAAGTAATAGTATACATTGTGATATAGATGAACTAATGAAATTACTTTGTTATCATCAAAGAAGAACTACTCAAAAATTGTAGTTTTGAGTTTTACCTATTCATGTGCTAAATAGACCTTTATGTTGATACGGGTATGGATAAATCCAAAATATATGTTTGTTGAATAAGAATTATTAACAGTGAATTATCATAAGAAAATTGTGAATAAAAAGGGATTAGAAGACTAATTGATTATTCAATGTCGAAAATAAAAAGTATAGTAGTCTTAATGAACAATTCATTAATTTGTGTGGAAAAAACTATGTTTTTGGTGCAAAAAATTATTTTTACACTTGCTGTTATGAAAATCATGTGAAGAGGATTTAATCTGGAATTTTTCAGTAGTTTTTACAAAGGCAGTATGAACCAAGATAAATTTGAACATCGAGTTGTTTTTAAAACAGTACGAATATGACTCATATGGGTTTTTACTGGGTATCGTGACAACCTGAGCTAGTAGCTCAGGCGGCCACTGAGTGCGGCTGGCTTCTCTGGGTTGAGCGGTTCGAACCCCTGTGTTCACAATATTTTTTCACACCATTTGAAAATATATAACTTTCGACCCGAAAGCATATATACTAAATTCGCCCCCTTCATATCGCTAGCATAGTTCGGCCATATGGCGGGTGCTCTTGGCTCTGTTTCCGTTGTGCCTGGGTTCGATTCTCACCCTTGGCATATATAAAAAAATATTTTTTTGGGGAGTTTTAGATGTCCAAAAATTATGAAAAAAATATGGTAATTCTCATAAAAATGTAAGGAATTTTATAAGAATGATTTGGGTATTATTTGAATAAATTTTACTATGGTTTGGAGTCAAAAAGCATATATAGACATATGGTTCTAAATGAATTATTGGTATGAAATTACAACTTGAAAGAATAAGTGAATTGAAACATTAAGAGTTGATTTGGCAAAAAGAAATGTAGTTATGTGACATGATGCAATTATTTTCTCACTTGTGGAACAATATGAAGTGTGTATATTGTTTAATAATGTGGAATTATTGTGATGTGATAATTGATAAGTATATGCAAATTTATGTGCAATGATGGACTTGTGAACAAAATTGAAATCATGAATTGGAAAGAGAATATACATATGAGTATGTGAACTCAACATGGAAATTTATAAGTTGAAGAATATGAAATGAAAATTTGAAATAGAGTAGCTAAGTCTCCCCGGCATTGAGAAAGGAAATGAAATGAAATGAAATTAGACCAAGGTTGGTCATGATGAAATGAATGAATAAGTCCGGTTGATGGAGAGGCTAACTCTAGAGATTAATTTTGTTCATGATTTTTAATAAAACTAAGGAATAGTACATAGTGGAGACGTGATGAAAGTAGAAGAAAAACACGAGTGAGGGCCATCGGATTTGCGGCGGAGAGTATTTCACAGGTTCTTCACGATGAGTCGTGACATGACGTGGATACGGCTCCAGGGTGCCGTGGCGGCGGAGAGTATTTCACAGGTTCTTCACGATGCGTCGTGACATGACGTGGATACTGCTCCAGGGTACCGTCCCTGTGGTGACACTTGTGGGATGTTTGGTGACTGCATGAGGATCGTGTGCCATGAAGGAGGCTGAATTGTCCATAGGTTCTTCACGATGCGTCGTGACATGACGTAGGATTCCCCTCCAGTTTCTGTACACGTGCTTGCACTCATAGATCATCTAAGACACTACCGTAGTTACAGTAGTAGATTAAGTCATGGCGAGGGATTGAACCCTACAAAGATGAAGAACGATTAAGGGCTTGCCCTCGGACCTATGTAGTATGGGATGCATAGAATCCGAACAAGTGCGCATTAGTGTCATGTAACATAAATAAATGCATTAAGGATTAAGTGCACAATCACAACACGACATCTATAGGGTAGTCCCTTTAGTTTGAATGTGACAAGTTTGTGTTTGTTAAATATGGAAGGTTAAGTTATACTATTTCCGGCATAGAGAGGATGGTCGTGTATAATGTTCGTCGGTTGAATAAACTGACGTACCCACAGTCTTATATGCAGGTAAATGTCATGTTAAAGATTAAAGAAGAATGGATGCTTAAAGATTATAAAATGCTATTGTACATTTCTTTAATTGTTGTATTTTACTTCCGCTGTGCAAAAGAAAAGTGTAATATTGATGTAATGTCTGATGTAAGATGAAAAGTTTAAATTTTCCTGTAAAATTGTACTGAAGAAAGTGAAAAGATCATGTAGAACATCTCGAATTCAGTGTATTTGGGATTCGGGGCGTTACACTAGAGATGATCCCTAACCCCCAAAACTAAAGGGGTCAGCCATAAAGGTGTGAGTGATATAAAAACAAACAACATAATTAAATCATAAAAATACTGAGTCATCAACAACATGTATTAACAACAATAATAATTGAATGAGAAATAACAAGTAAGTAAGACATAAAAACATCATTGAATGAAAACAACAAGTGAAGCTAGACTAAGTGTCAAGTGTGGGAAAAACAGGAAAAACAAAAACATAAAACCAAGTCAAGAAAACACAAGCTCTATATGCTGACTCTCTAATGCATACTTGTCAGATTCTATGCATTCCATAGTACAAAGGTCCGGTGCAAGCCCTTAACGATCTCAACTTATAGGGATAACCCCTCGTTATGCAACTAATCCTGCCACGGTGATAGGAAACAAGATCCATAGTACTCCTTGAATAGGCACCACAGCCCTCGACGTGCAAGCATCATGTAAGATAGCTCAAAAAAAAAAACAACCGGAGAATCATCTCCCAAACCTGTGTTCCCCACGAATAGGCTTGCAAGGCCCTCGACGTGCAGATACATCAGGTACATTCCGTGAATAGGTCTGCCGACCCTCGACACGCGAATGCACCCTGCATGCTTCGTGAATAGGCCTGCAGACCCTCAACACGCGAACATACAAATGTCCTCTCGAGACAGAACAACAGACAGTCCTGGAACGCATCCGTTGGACTAACAAAACCATGAGCCTATACTTACGTTTCCCAAGTTCTATCACATCCCCACTAGTGCCTGTCCTTAAGTTGATTATTATTCAAACACCAAATCTCCATCTCTAGAGTTAGTGTATCCTGCCGGACTTAAATACTCAACAACAACTAAACCAAGACCACCCAGGTCTATCTCAACAAATCTCAACTGCTGGTTTACAGGACTCCCACTCAACTCCTAGAGATCTCAGCAAGATCAAAATCAACAAATCCATCGTCAAAATGATCATAGGGAGAAACCTCTCCAATCAACAAAACCCAAATCTTTATAAGATTCCAGAATCCAAATCCAACAATAAAACATCTTGAAAACATATGTTCTATAGTTAGAATAATATTTAGAATAGTAAGTTATAGATCCGAAATATTTAAAGAATACATTATTTAAAAGAACATCAGAACAACTCAAGAAAAGCTTCAGAACCAGTCGACTGAAAAGTCGACTGCAAAGGGTCTTCAGTCGACTGTCTAGAGTGAAAAACTAACATCTTTAAGAAAATAAAATCTAAGTATTTACAGTCGACTGAAAAACTCACTAGTCGACTGTCGAGAGAGAAATCCAGTAATTTTTAGGAAAATAAGTCTAAGTATAGCAGTCGACTGTAAAGGTATAGGTCGACTGTCTAGAGTGAAATACAATAACTTCGAGGAAGTAATCTGAGTGGTACCAGTCGACTGTAAAAGTTACCAGTCGATTGTCCAAAACGAAATTTCAAGAGAACTATTGAAAACAGCAGTCGGGTCGTGCTAGTCGACTGTAAAGGTCACACCAGTCGACTGTCGACCTACAGACTGCAGACTTTAGGTTGTGCATATATCAAAATTATAGTTTTTTTTAAAGAATAAATCATACATCAGAATAACTTTGTTTTATATTCCAAAACATATCAATATCAAAATATTCAGATTTAAACTTAGCATTTTAGAAATCCAAATTCGAACAACATTTTTCACGAAATCACTAATCCTCAAATTTATTCGTCACAACTCAAATCCTCAAAACATGGTCCTCTAAACCATTACACATTCTCAAAATTCCTCAACTCAATATCAACTAATCTCAATAGTTGATTCATAAACAAAATCAATTTATCATCAACATGGCCAAGTTGTTTTCATCCAACTCACCAATAGTCCAAAATCTTGTCTTTAATTATTAATGCATAACATTCATCATACTCAATCAAATCAGCAATAATCCAACATTATTAGCCTACACACAATTTATATTTGGTTCTCCAACAATCTAAAATAATCCACATGCAATTCTATTCACAAATAACTAGGGTTCTTCTCGAAGATCCAATTTTTCATCCATCCAACATACATATTCATACGAAACCCTAGCATGCTTTCTAATAGATGAAATCCAACATTCAAGATCAATCAAACATTCATATTATTCTCATACAACATACACAAATCAAAAGAAAAACAAACAACAACAAAACAATTTACATCACTCACCTTAAATGAAGAAACCTTGATAAGAAACCTTTCCTTTGCGAGATCCAAAATCTTCTCTTTCAATCTCCAAGAAAAATAAAAATAATAAAACTGTGTTGTGCAGCAAAAGACGGCTGCACTCCACTTTTATATAGGCCGGAAATGAAGAATTAGGGTTTTAAACACCTTTTGCAAAATAATCCTTTCAAAATATAACTTTACATATATAACCCTTTCTTTATAAAGTAGTTAGAATAAGTTTAATAAATCAAAACCAAATCAAATCTTTTTACCACTGAGTTTTCCAGCAATCCAAAACAGCCCAGAAATAAAGAAAATTCGGTTTTGCACTCAGGGTGGCCATTTTGCACAAAAGTCCTTCTTTTTGTAATATTTGTAAATACACCATAAAATATTCGTAAAAATCCAGAAAATTCATAAATAATGTCTAATATTTTCCAATAAAAATATCTAACTTTTACTTTCCAAAAAAGTATTTGCACAAGATCCAACATAAATTCCATATTTGCAAAAACACCATATTTGTTTAAATCTTTACCAAATCAACTCTAAATAAAGTTTAAATATATTTAAATTTAAATGATGACCATGGAAAACCAAAAAATCAGTAAAAATGAAATTTCATTATTTATTTAAGATAAAAACGGCTTTTTTTACATAAAAGCCCCTCTCTTTCGAGGTATTTATAAAAATAGTTTCTTTACTCAGAAAAATCCAGAAATTTAGAACATACTCCATTATAAGTAGGAGAATTTATTAAAAATATAAAATTGGATATTTACACCAAAAATATTTCCACGTGTTTTGCACGTGTAAAAGATAAATCTTCAGAAAATATTTATTAAATCTCCAAAAAATCATTTTAATTCATTTATAAATCTTTAAAATAATATTTAAAAATACGGGGTACTACATAGGTAGCACTTCATGTGTTCCAAATTTAACCACATGGTTGCTACATTCAGACAAGTTGTGTTTAGATTTTGTAGTGGATTATATAGGGCCGTGTACTCAGGTAGCAAGTATCAAGTAGTTACGTGTCAAGTAGTCAATTGTCAAGTATCAAGTATCAAGTATCAAGTATCAATTAGGATCTACGGATCCCCTCCGAGTACACATTTCTGTATTTTCCACTACTAGATCTTTTCCTTTAACCCTGGCTTGATTTCTTGTTATTATTATTATAGCAAGCATGAATGTGCATGAACAAGTTAAGGAAACATGGTAAGAAACAAAGAACAAGTTCAAGTTAGATAGAAGACCTGAACGAGTGACAAACAACTCATAATAAACTTCGACAACGAGACTTTCTGTTCGGGACAGCAAGACATTATTGCACCAAATCTGATATTCCCGTTGTCATAGGAATGCAAATATGGATTCATCAGAAAATCTAGAAACTAAAATCTCAGCCAAATCCAGCGCATATACACAAGTAATATAAAAACTACAGCAACAAGGTTCAAAACAACGTTTTACACAGAATTCATGATCAGCCAGAAATTGCAAAGTTTTATTTATAAGCATGAAAAATGCATAAAAACATCATAATTAAATCTAGAAAAAATCTGGAAGGTTCCCTAGCATATCTATTCTCAGCATATAAAATTTTATAAAATTCCATTTCAGATAGCATAGTCAAATTTATATGGAAGACAAAATGATGCAGCAAACTTATAAATTTTGAATTTTGGACATAGCAGTACTAAAACAGTGATAGATCACAAAATACAACTCGAAAGTCAAACTAAGTCCAAATTTTTAGTTTTAACATCAGTTTTATAATAATATAACATACAACGATCTTATAAATCAGAATCTGGAATCATTTAAACGGATGAAACCACCGGTGTTTGAAGGGAAGTCAGACCCTGACACGGCTGACAATTGGATCCGGCAGGTAGAGACTATCTTCGAAGTTTTGGAAACTCCGGAGGGCAGCAAGGTGAAGTTGGCAACTCTGCAATTCGAGAAGGATGCGGCTGTGTGGTGGCAGTCGATGAAGCAGACGATGGGAGGCTTGGTTCTTGGCTGAGAGGAATTTTTGTAGGAATTCTGCAGTCATTATTTTCCTTCAGACGTTCAGGAGAAGAAAGCCATGGAGTTTCTGTCACTGCAGCAGGGTGGCATGTCGGTTAGAGAGTATGAGACGATATTCACTCAGCTCTCAAGGTATGCACCCGAATTGGTGATGGATGAGGCGAAGAAAGCTCGTAAGTTTGAGCATGGTTTGAGACCAACCCTGAGGTCCAGGATAATATCCCTCGGTATCAGGAGGTTTGACAAGCTGGTCAAACGAGCGGCAGCCACGGAAGTAGACATGGAGCAGTTTCATGTTGTTCAGAATCGGAGAAACAACTGGAATGCGGGGAAGAGGCCCGCAAATTCTGGAAATTTCAAGGGACAACCATCGGCACAAAGGTTCAAACCGACAGGGGCGAATGCTATCAGTGTGGCTGGAGGACCCGAAAATAATTTTGTGAGACCTCCTGTGGTAAGTTGCTACAACTATGGTGAAACGGGACATTACCAACCTCAATGTCCCAAACCGTGGAATGTTAACCGCAATGGACCAACATAGCAGACTGGGAAGAAGCCGTACCAGCAAGGGCGAGTATTTGCCTTGACTGAAGCTGATGCCGATGAGGTGGATCATGTCATCACTGGTACGAGGACTGATGTTTAAAGGTTCCTGTTGTTTTTTTTCTCCGCTTATTAGTGAACTGTTACGTGACGAGTGTGTGTTATGTAACAGGAGAACTCTATTTGAATAGAATGAAAGCTGTTGTTTTGTTCGATACCGGATCGTCTCATACTTTTATGTCTCCTAAATTTGCTAAAGTATTAGGAATTGAGCCGAAGATTTTTTCAGGCAAGATCTTAGCAGTAGCTACTCCATTAGGGGAGACTTTAACCACTGATCGGTACTGTGCGGATTGCGAGATTGTGATTGGGGACAGAATCTTCGGAATTGATCTAATCGAGCTGACTATCTTGGAGGTCGATGTTATTATTGGCATTGATTGGATGTCGGTGTATAGTGCAAACATCGAGTGCAACACCAAGGAAGTAACAGTAAAGGCTCCAGGTGGACCTGAAGTCACTTTTCAAGGGAAGAAGAAGTGTTCCAGGATGATGGCAGCTATCCACAAGGAAGAGATTCCTGTGAAAGTGCAAGGGATTCCTGTGGTTCGGGACTATCCGACTGTGTTCTTGGATGATTTGCCTGGGTACCCCCGCAACGTGATTTAGAGTTCAGCATCACTATTCAACTGGGAAGTGCACCAATTTCTAAGGCACCGTATAGGATGGCTCCTGTGGAGCAGGATGAGGTGAAACGGCAGATTGAGGAACTGTTGGAGAAAGGCTTTATTCAACCTAGTGCATCTCCTTGGGGAGCACCAGTGCTTTTGGTAAAGAAGAAGTATGGATCGATGAGGATGTGTATCGATTACCGAGAGCTGAATAAGGTCACTGTTCAGAATAAGTATCCTATTCCCCGAATTGATGACTTGTTCGATCGTCTACAAGGAGCAGCTATTTTCTCCAAAATAGATCTTCGATCAGGATATCATCAAGTTTGAGTGAAAGCTGAAGATGTGCTCAAAACTGTATTTAGAACTCGACATGGGCATTACCAATTCTTAGTTATGCCATTTGGAGTGATGAATGCACCCGCGATCTTCATGGATATGATGAACAGAGTTCTGAGGTCGTTCATTGATTCTTTCGTCGTGGTGTTTATCGACGATATTCTCGTGTACTCCAAGTCGGAGGAGGAGCACACTGAGTATCTGGCAGCAGTTTTGAAGAAGCTGGAAGAGCAGGAGTTGTATGCCAAGTTGTCCAAGTGCGATTTCTCGAAATCTGAAGTAGCATTCCTAGGTCACATCCTTTCTAAGGAGGGAGTGACAACTGATCCTCAGAAGATAGAGGCAGTGAGAGATTGGGCAAGGCCTACTACAGTGAAGGAAATTAGGATTTTTTTTGGATTGACTGGATACTACAGGAGATTCATTCAAGGTTATGCTCAGTTAGCCGTGCCGCTCACTGGTTTGACCAAGAAGAATGTGGACTTCAAGTGGACTGAACAATGGAGGCATTACGTGTACAGTGAGAAATTGAACATATACACAGACCACAAGAGTTTGAAGCACATATACCAGCAGAAGGATCTGAATTTGAGGCAGCGGAGATGGTTGGAAGTGCTTGAGGACATGCGACCTGAGATCAAGTATCATCTTGAGAAAGCTAATGTTGTTGCTGATGCACTTAGTCGAAAGAGTAGTTTATCCAGTTTGATTACAACTCAGAAGCATCTGGTGGAAGAATTGGATCGGGCTGGTATTAAAGTTGTCTTGCAAGGATTGGGATCATCTTTAGCTCAGTTGAGGCTTCAACCTACATTGAATAGAAGGATTATTGCAAGTCAAGAGATTGATGCTAATATCTTGGAGATGAAGGAGTAGGTTGGTGCTGGCAGGTTGCCCGGATTTCAAATCAGGGATGAAGTGCTGTGGTTCGAAGATAGACTGTGTGTTCCGGATCAGTCGGAACTGAAAGAGAGTATTCTTCTTGAGGCGCATACTACTCTTTTGTCGATACATCTTGGGAGTACTAAGATGTACAAAAACATCAAACAGCATTTCTGGTTTTCAGGTTTGAAGCGGGATGTAGCTGAATTTGTGGCGAAGTGTGAGATTTGTCAGCAAGTCAAAGCCGAGAATTAGAGACCCAGAGGTCTATTACAGCCGTTACCTATTCCGGAATGGAAGTAGGATAGCATCAGTATGGATTTCATTACGGGATTGCCCAAGAGTTCTAAGGGCAATGATGCGATTTGGGTTATAGTCGATCGACTGACCAAGTCCACTCACTTCTTGGCGATGAAACTCACTGCTTCGATGGACAAGTTAGGTAAGTTGTATCTTGGTGAGATCGTCAGGCTCCATGGTTTTTCGTCAACTATTGTGTCTGATCGAGATGCGCGGTTTACTTCGCATTTCTGGAAGAATCTTCAGACAGCCTTGGGTACCAAGACGGATTTCAGCACTGCTTTTCATCCGCAAACCGATGGGCAGACCGAGAGAGTCAACCGTATTCTTGAGGATATACTTCAGTGTTGTATACTTGACTTTGGAGGCAGTTGGGAAAGACATCTAGCTTTGGTAGAGTTTGCCTATAACAACAGTTTTCATACCAGTATTGGGATGGTGCCGTACGAAGCTTTGTATGGCAGGAAGTACAGAACACTGGTTTGTTAGTTTGAAGTTGGGGAGCATCGGCTGTTTGGGCCTGAGCTTGTGCATCAAACCTCTGAAAAGATTGATCTTATCAGGAAGAGGTTAGTAAAGGCTCAAAGCAGGCAGAAGAGCTATGCAGACAACCGAAGAAGGAATCTTGAGTTTGAGGAAGGTGACTTCGTCTTTCTGAAAGTATCGCCCAGTAAAGGTGTGATTCGATATGGCAAAGGCGGGAAGTTAGCCCCGAGGTTTATAGGCCCATATAAGATATTGAAAAGGATCGACAAAACTGCTTACCAGCTTGAGTTAACGGAAGAGTTATCTCAGGTGCACAATGTCTTTCATGTGTCTATGCTAAGAGGTTATATTCCAGATCCAAGTCATCATTTGCCCGAAGTGCCGAAAGGTTTGCAATTGGATCTCAATTACATCGAGTCTCCTGTTGAGATTGTTGATCGTCGAGAGAAAGTCTTGAGGAATAAGACGATACCGATGGTCAAAGTAGTCTGGAGAAACCATTTGGTTGAAGAGGCTACTTGGGAGTCTGAGGAGAGGATGTTGAGGGATCATCCTGATCTCTTTGCCTTATTTGTGTTTGTTTCTTTTCTTTAGGCTTGTTGTATGTGCTTTGTTTCTCGCTCTTGATTGTAGTTCCGAGGACGGAACTATTCTAAGGAGGGAGTGTTGTAATACCCTGATTTTTCATTTATGAGAATTATTATTTTGTATTATTAAATTGTACGTATTGTGCACATGAAATCTTGTGGTATAAATTTTTATAGTTATTTTCATTACATAAACAAATGATTATATATATATATATATATATATATATATATATATATATATATATATGTCTTTTCTATTATTTTTATTAAAGCCTATTTTGACAAGCATAATTATTTCTTTATTTTGAGCCCAATCTAATCTATTTTAAATATAGACTATTTTGGCCCACTAAATAAAAGCCCATCAATTTATTTTCTCTTTTAATTCTTACAACTTGTAGTGTGGACAATTTTATAGACTTTTTATTAAATAATTAATTGTACAACTTTTTAGAATAGGGGGTTTTAGGGACACGTGCATTGCACTAGCACGTGTCTTTGTGCTTGTTCTTTTGTGGTCGGATAGGAATGGGAGGGAAAAGAGAGAGTGGAGTTGTGGGAGGTGGTTTTGTGGTCATGGTTGGTTACTACAACTTCCCATTGAATCCTAACTCTTGTTTCCTAACTCCTAGATCAATCATAGCCTTCTATTTGCCCCAAATTCTTGTATAAATACCCCCCCCCCCCAGCCTAACTATCCTTACACTTCTCATTCATCAAACCTATAGTGAAAGAAAATAATTGTTAGTAGTAGATGTTGTGTTGGTAGAGAGTGAGAATAAAAGATTAAGAGTGTGAGTTGTGTGTGCTTGTGAAGAGGAGGCCGGCAATATCAAGGAGAGGGAGCTCGGTTTGCACTAGGAGCAAGGAGGAGAAGCACTTTTGGCAAGCTCAAGCTAGGAGGAGAAGGGCTTTTTCATTCTAGGAGTTTTGTGGTTGTTTTCTCTCCAAACTAGGTGGGTAATTTTTCTTACTTCTAATTCTAGTTACCATGCTAGGAATGATGACATAATTAGCATGAAAGAAACTAATAAGAGTACATTTGACTTGAAAAAGGAACTTGTTAGATGATTTAATTAATGCTTGGTAAATTGTATGTTAATTTGTTATGAACCTTAACACTGTAGTAAAAATTGCTTTGTAGTCATGGAAATGTTAAATTGGAACCATGATGGTGTAGAGATTGATTATGAATTACTAGTAGATGAAATTATTGATTTATGCACTAAATGAACTATTGTGATATTGGTTCTAACGTATAAAAATTGTCCTATGCATTGGGTTAATGAAAGAAGGGAAAACAGAGATTTATAATTTTTATGTGGTTTATAAATACCAAATTTTGTTTGAGAATTGTCAAATCGAAATATGGTAAGAGTAATATAAAACTTGAATTATTGCATGAGAAATGTATGTTTTATTAGCGAGAAAATTATTTTTAAAATACTGGAGTGTTAATTTAAGATAAAATTAGTATTCTGGATATTTACATGACATTTTGTGAAAGTAAAATGAAAATAAGAGCTTTTGAACATAGAAATTGTTTAATAAAACAGAGAGTCGAGATGAATAGATTCGAGTTGTATTTGTGACAACCTGAGCTCGTAGCTCAAGTGGTCGGGGAGTCGCTCTGGCGCTACTGTAGCGTGGGCGAGTGTCTCTGGGCTCGCTGGTTCGATACCCTGTGTCCACTTTCTTTTATGTGCGGGTTAAAATTAACCCAATACCGAACAGAGAGCATGAGACTCTCTGACTCCTCTTCATATCGCTAGCGCGCTTTCGGCCTAGTGGTTGGCGCGTGGGGCTGTCTTCTCCAAGCTTGCGGGTTCGATTCTAGTTATAGCCAGAATTTATGTTTTTTTGACAATTTGATTTTTGGGACTTTCTTGATTTATAAAAATTCCGGAAAAAATACCTTTATTATTCTAAAATCATGTACAACCAATGAAAATTAATTGGGAGTTATTGGACTGAAATAAAATGTATTTTTGAGGCGAAATCGTATTCGAAACTATTGTTTCTCACCTTTATAATCTCATAAAATCATGTGCTTTCATGAGAAGATTAAGATAAGTATTAAAAAGAAAATTTGATGGAAAGAAAATATAAATGTGATTTTGTATGGATTATTTTGTCAAAAGAGTAGCGTGACAATTGTAATTTTGTCAATATTCACTTTGACTAAAAGTTTTTGTAATATGATCTTAATGTGGAAATAAATGTTGGTTATGAAATGCATGATTTATAATTGAACTCCATGTATGAAATTTGATTCATAAAAAGATTGGAAATCGTTTAATTGGAAAAGAGAAATTTTCTTGAGCATGGCAAACTCAATATGTGAACGGTGGATTGAAATTGAGAATTTAGGGTGTAGCCAAGCCTCACACCGGCAATTGAAAGAAATGAGAAATGATATTTGAAATTTAAAAGACTAAGTTTGGGTCATTGTGAAATGAAAAAAATAAGACCGGTATTAGTGAGAGTACTGACTCTAAGAGATTGATTTTGTTCATGATTTCATTAAATTAAGGACTAGTACATAGTGAAGATGTGATGAAAGTGAAAGAAAAACACAAGTATGAGGGCCTCGTGTCTACAATATGGGTGTGATTCACAGTTTGTCTTCACGATGCGTCGTGACATGACGTGGGCACTACTCCGGAATAATCGGGATCTTAGCGATACTTGTGGGGTGTTTGGTGACTGCGAGAGGATCGTGTACCATGATGGAGGCTGAATTGTCCATAGGTTGTCTTCACGATGCGTCGTGACATGACGTGGGATTCCTCTCAGGTTATCTGTACATGAGCTCGTTACTCATAGAACATCTAAGATTCTTACCGTAGTTACAGTAGTAGATTAAGTCATGACGGGGGATTGAACCCTCCAAGATGAAGAACGATTAAGGGCTTACCCTCGGACCTATGTAGTATGGGATGCATAGAATTCGAACAAGTGCGCATTAGTGTCATGTAATATAAATAACCGCATTAAGAACTAAGTGCACAATCACAACACGACATCAATAGGATATTCCCCTTAGTTTGATTTGTGAACAAGTTTGTGTATGTTAAGTATGGAAAATCATTATACTGTTTCTGGCATAGAGAGGATGGCATGTATAATATTCGTCGGTTGAATAAATTGACGTGCCCACAGTTTTATATGCAGGATAAGTGGCCTGATAAAGATTAAAGGAGAATTGATGCTTAGAGATTAATCAAATGTCGTTGTAATTTCATTCATGTAAATGTTATCATTCTGCTTCTGCTGTAAAGTGTAAAGATTTCTTTATAACTCTGATGTAAAGTAAAAGTTTTAAATTCCTTGTAAAATTGTACGAAGTGAAGTAAAGATCCTTTGGAATCTCGAATTCAGTTGTATTTGGAATTCGGGGTGTTACACTCATATCTTACCAAATCAGGTAATCCTAGATTTTCTTGTATATTACCGCGTACCAAACGCCCCCTTAGCAATTTGTTGGTTATATGAAACCATCAATTATTTAACTATAGAATATTTAGTGATGAGAAATACTATTTCCTAACATATGGTTGAGTAAATATTTGCATAATATGTATAAGTTGAGTTGCACGCCTAATGAGAAGAAGACAAAAAACTCATACTTGTAAGATTCGATGCTCATTTAATTTGAAATGATAAATATAAAAATATTATTAAGAAGATAAATAATGAAATTAAATTCAATTATATATTTTCAGTACTTCCTCAAACTTAAATTAGATATTCAAAATTTTATAAATATATAGTATAAATTTATTAAAGACATTAGTGAAAGTTTATTCACAATCCAAAACCAAGTTTATATATATATATATATATATACATATATATATATATATATATATATATATATATATATATATATATATATATTACAATTGTATAGATACCTAGGTCTTTCGGATTTTGCAAAAATCCATGGTGAGCGGCCGCTCACCCGAGGCCTAATGTGGGTTTGCCCTTGTTTAGAGGTCAATGGGATTATCCCACATTACAGTCCTCCGATTTTATTCTCTTCTGATTTTTCTAAACAAACAAGTACAACCGACCGGATACACCTCATGCTAGTCTCATATTAAGGCTGGCAATGGGCCGTGCATGGGCCGGACCCATGCAAACGCGAGCCTGAGCTCATATATATTCATTGGGCCCAAGCAAAGGTCCGAGTCAAACCCAAAAACCCAAGCCCAGCCTGGTTTCTGCATAAGAAACCTCCATAGAAAAGGTTTTAAATAAAATTATTGTTAAGTATCCCAAAAAAAAAAAATTCATTTCATTGCATTGATAATGAAGAGTAAAACTAGACTTTGCAATTATACAAAGCAAGAAGTCTCAATAATTACAAGACCAATAATAAGAGGACATACTTTTCCCAAAAGAAAAGTAATCAGTTTGTTAAAGAAAAAAAGGTAACAAAGAACAAAAACAAAAAAAGTGCAAACATGAATGATCAAAGATGAAAGACTTTACCTTAGTCCAAACTTCTCTTTCTAATCAAATGCATGAAGTCAAAATGGGGAAATTATTAAATGGCTTAAGATGAGATAAATAGAAGATTCATGACTTTGCATGCATGTGGTATGTTTTCATATTTTGGTCTTTCAATTTTCAAAACACAAGAAAGAGAGTCCATCTCTCCTATAAACTAATTTCTCACAAGCCTTAATAAACAAAACCGGTTTTAACAACAACATTAATCCATAAAATAAAAAAATTTAAAAACTTCTCAATTTCCCACGGAACACCTGCCTGCATGCATGCTGCCACTTCGGCGACCTGCCTAAGGTTGACAATTGGACCTGATGCTAGCCTTAAGAGCATCCACAGTGGTTTTCTAAATTTCTCATTTTGCCATTTTTTAAGAAAACAAGCGCTGCAATGGTTTCTCATATTGCCATTTTTTAGCAAACGGATCAAATCTGTTTCTCAAATTTGAGAAACGATTTGAGAATTCTCAAATTATAAAAGACGGGGAATGATTCCCCGTCTCTCAAATTTTAATATATTTTATAACGAACAGACGGGATATGATTCCCCGTCTCTCACTTTTTTTTAAAGTTTTTTTTTTTAAAAATAATCCCCTCCTCAAACGGGATATCATTCCTCGTTTGAGCCAGACGGGAGATGATACCCCGTCTGGGAGGTTTTTCATTTTTTTTTCCCTGGGTTTTGTTTGGTTTCCTAATTTACCCTTCCAACTATATGCTACCACATTATTCCTGGGTTATATTCCTGGGTTATATTTGCCAATTTTTTTTTTAATAAAGGGACGGGGAATGATTCCCCGTCTCTAATGGAAATGAGAAATATTTAGCAAAGCACCACTGCACGATCGTCCGCTATATGCTATTACTGTAGATGCCATATTTTAGAAAATGAGAAACACCGCTGTGGATGCTCTAAAGTGTTGTGAAGTCCGGACCAGGTTCGAACTGGACTTATGCAAACCCGAATCCGGCCCGAAAACTAATTTGGGCTCAAAGACTGAGTCTGAGTCCAAATTTTTTTGAAAATTTCAGGCTCATATTCTCCTTAAAATGGGTCAGACTTGGTGGGGCTCGCGTAGGGTTCGGGTCAATTACCAGCCTTATCTCATATAAATAAGCTAGCCAATTTAGATGAGTATTATTGTAGCAGCCACACTAGCGTCTTTCTGGATTGATCGTAACATTTCTGGCTATTTTCGTCACAAATTTATATTCAGTCAATTATTTATCAGGTTTTTGCATTAAAAATTCTTCACGGTTAACTTATGCATTGACAAGGATCTGGGTGCATACTTTTTTTTTTGAGAATGAAGATGATATTGTCATCGTTTCATTGATGATAAATTAACGAAACCAGCATTACAACAGAACAAACAAAAAGGAAAATGAGTCCAATGACGTCTAGCATCTCATCAGTATAATGCGTTGACAATCAAAATGTTAAAGCAAATACATGAAATTGAGATACAAAATACTCTTTCTCTTCAGAACAAGTCTCTCTACATCCAGAGCTTCTTCCTGTTAGCCGCCTGACCTGTCCATGAATAAATTAAACTGTAAATTTGATGCATAAAAACACAAAATTTAATGTTACAATTACGAAAACAGAAGTTGTTTTGGTCTAGCCACAGTTCCCAAATACCCGCGGCTATAGATAAATCCCAAGCTGAAGTTGTTTCGGTCTGGGTGCATACTTCCTAGATGGATCTGCGACTAGTTCATAATTCGGAGCCATTCTTTCTTGTTATTATGTGTAACTTTCAGGGTCCATTATGCAGGGCCGGCCCTGAGTTCCCGGGGGCCCTAGGCGAACTTCCGAAATGGGGCCCCTAATAACATATATATATTTTTTACGCGCGAAATACGTGCCTATATTTACAAGGGAAGTTCAAAATTGGGGGCCCCAAAAATTGCAAATTCCGCGGGGGCCCGAGGCGGCCGCCTTACCCGCCTCCATACTGGGGCCGGCCCTGGCATTATGCTTAGTTGGCAAGAGTACGTAAATTGGTATGGATGCTGCATTTGTTATATTTCATTTCATGAATAATGTGTCCTTGACTAGGGATAGGGTGTTTTTGATTGGGTCTGTACTGATTCGCTAGTTCTTATTTTATTATTATCTATTTAATGAAATTTTGTGTTTCATTGTTATCTCTTTGATGGAAGTAAGTATATAGCATTAATATTTACTGTTAAAGGGCGAAAATTCAACTCGAAATTCAAAATACTCCCCCCTCTTCCCCACTCTTTTCTCTCAGATCCGGTGCGCCGGCTCACTATCTCTCCCCCTCCTCTTCACTAAAGTGTTAGATCTCGTTAAGAGCTACAAACCCTTTTCAGCTCTTAGCCTACCCTCACCTCTTCCACTTTTTCCCTCCCTCCGCCTCTACGGAGCGATCCTCTTCCTTCGCTAGCCCACAGCCCTCTCGTGGTAGAGGGTGGACTACGGTTCAGTTCATCCTTCGCGTGGGCAATTTTGTTTTGGTCTTCAGCTCGCCTCCCGTGTGTTTCTTTCTTCCGTTCCGTCCCTTTTGAGCACGCTTCCCTTCGAGGGCCCTTTTGGCGTGTGTGAGCAGCCCAACCCGGACACTTCCTGTCCCTCCCAGCTCAGCACTCTTCCTTTGGAGGTATTAGGGTGCGCTGCTGTTTTCTTTCTCCTCAACCCAGCACTGTAAGTTTTTAGTTATTTATTAATTTTTATTTAGGTTTTTTCGTTTTCGTCTTTGGTGTTTCTGTTTTTGTTTCTCGCTGGTGCTTTAGTAGCGGTTGTTTTTGTGGTCTCTCCAACCTTCTTGGGGCGAGGCTCCCTCCCTTTTCTCTTTGGATTTCTGATCCTTCTCCGGTAGAGGTTATCGTATTGTGCTATATTCTGCTGTGTGGCAGCTGGATTGACCGCCTCTTTTTCTCTTCGGTTTGTTTCTTCTCTAGTTGTCGCCAGTTCCTGCCCCATTTTGTTGCTCCAACTTAAGTGGGCCTTTCTTTTTGGTGACTGTTTTGTAAGCCCATGGATCGCTCATGGGTTGAAGTGGTTAAAAAGAAAAAAAATTATAAATCATCAGCTCTCGTGGGCCCCCCTGGGCCTTCCCTCTCTGGGCCTCCCAAGCCCTCCCTCGAGAAGTTTACGGGACTCTCTATGTACCCGCTTTCCCGCCATTTCTCTCGATCTAACTCTTCTTCTTCCTTCCCTCTTCGTACTATTTCTTACCGGTTACCACTCACCTGTTTCCAGTGCCTTCAGCCAGGGCACTTAAAGAAATTTTGCTCTTCGAAAATGAAATGCTTGTTTTGTCTTAAGCCTGGTCATGCGCGTCACCGCTGCTTCTCGCTCCATAAGCTCTTGGGCTTCACTTTGGGAGCCCCCATCTCGGAGCAAGTCCTTGCCACCCTCGATTTCCCCTCCTTGAAGCGAAAGCTTGCAGAAGATCAAGTTATACCAAACCCAAAAAGCTGAAAGTCCCCTCCAGGTCCCCTCTGCTCCCCACTCCTCCTATCGCAGATAGACTCTCTGATAGTCTACCTCCTCCTCTTCCCGCTCCGGTTGCTTCTTAAAATCAACCAGCCAAGCCGAGCGTTACTCAGGTGTTCATCCCGAACACAGAGCTGTCCGATAGGTTAAAATTTTTCAACACTTATGGTGCTATCTCATTTTCTGGAGGGTCTATTCCCTTCTTTACCTTGATTCTTTCCTTAGCAATTATTGTAATGTTAAAGAATGGGATTGGGTTCTCAGTACTTGTTCTAACGGGGATGTGGTTATCCGATGCCCTTCCCCGAAAATTCTTGACGATCTTATTGGAAACTCAGCTTTGTCTATCGGTGCTATCAACCTTGTCATTCGGAAATGGGTTCAGTTTACCCCGCAGTCTCAGGCCACCAGTGCTGAGTCCACCAAAGTCACTCTCTTCGGCCTCCCCCCTTTTGTGACTCTTTGCGGCTAGTTGGTAACATGTCTAAATGCATCGGTGAAATCATCAGCATCCCCTCATCGGCTAAGCTAGCATCGGGGTGTCTCCAGGTCGAGGCGCTTTTTCATTGTCCTAAGCACGCTGAGCGTATCGAAGTCTATTGTCTTAAAGATGGATTTGCATCGTTCACGGTCTCCGTGCAATACCATGATCCGGTTTCCATTTGCGGATCCTCTCAGTTGCCTTCTTCCAGCACGCCCAAGCCAGCTTTTAAGCAGTCGACTACAGCTCCCTTCCATCCGGGGTCCTCCTCCCTGTCTAAGCCTCATCCGAACAACTCCAAAGGTCCTCACAAGGGTTCCACCAGGAATAAATTTCTGATCCCCAATAAGCGTTTTATCAATCAAAGTATCAAGAAGAACTCCCCGTCCAAAGCTCTTAACCTAGTATGGATCAACCCGGAGATTTCGTCGCTTCAAGATGGGAAGGTTAATGCTCCTGCTACTTCTTCCGCAGCAGTCCCTCCACTACCGTTCACATCCGGGCTTACAAAGACTTCCTCTTTAGAGAAGGATCTTCCCTTCTCTTCATCGCAGCATACTTCCAAGGCCCTCGAGCCGACTTCACAATGGCCGTCTTGGGAGGTCAACCCTCATTTCGCATCTGATTGGGATAAGTTTCAGAAGGAAGATCACTTTCCCACCGGTTCTATTTCGTCGCCGGTTCTGTTTCGTCGCCGGTTCCTCCTCCCATCAGGATCAAAAAGTCTCATTCCACAAAAGAGGAAGGGTGGGTTGATCAAGACAACTTGCTTCTTGAAGAGGAAGCAGATTTGAATCTTGTACAGTCTCTCAAGTAGGTATCCCCTACCCTTATCTTAATTATTTCTTCTCAGTTGGATTTTGTTGCCAATGCTTGGCAGTTTCATTTTCTATGGATGCATAGCTTTTTCTCTTCTCTCCCTCTCCGGCATTCTTCCTTCTCTTCTTCGCTCTGCGCTTGGTTATCCCCCGACCTTGCTGCTTTGGTGGGGGGTATACCCGGGGTATCTAGGCCCAGGGCGTGCGCTACATCCCCTCACATAGTTGTGGCGCTCTCTTTGGAGGCCTCAGTGCCCTCCCCACATTCATCTACTCCCTACTCCAATTCTAGTTCAATGACTATAGTCACTGTCGATTTACCTCATCTATTCTCTTCTTTTAAGGAGGAAAGATGTCCTGTTTTGACGGTCGGTAAACGTCCGACCCGTCTTATCAGATCTAGCGCTCGGATTCAGGCAAGGAAATCTGAGCTTGCTTTAGCAGCTCCTGAATCTTTACCGCAGGCGCAGCCAATTCCTGGCACTAAGCACCTCCTTCCTCAACCCCATTCGCAGAAAAATATTTTAGGATCCATTTTCCGCCCTCAGTTTGATTCTATGTCGGATTTAGAACTCATGTCTATTGCCCAGGATATGGGTTTTTTATTTCTTTCAGAATATTCGGACGGGCTTTACTCCATTAGGCAATAGGAACGTAACAGAGTTCGGGAGCATCAATTTCTTAATGATTAGTATTTCTTGGAACATCAGGAAACTCAATTGCCCCGTTAAACAGAGGGCAATTTATCAGTTGATTGCATCCACCCACTGTGACGTAATTTCGATTCAAGAATCGAAGATCGATTCTCCCTCACCTATGACCTTGCGTACGATAGGAGGATCCATTATTTCTAAATGGATCTCCTTAGATGCAATAGGTACGGGGGGAGGTATCCTATTTGGATTCAAAGAATCGGTATTCTCTCTCATCGCAGTGCAACATCTAAATTTCTTCCTTATCATCCAACTGCATTGGATGTCTCTTAACTCCATTCTCTCAGTCATCTCAGTTTTTGGTCCCTCCTCTTCTGATAACTGCCAGCCTTTTTGGGACGAATTCCAATCTCTTCACAGTTACACTAATGGCCTTTGTTTTTTCTGTGGGGACTTTAACGTCACCAGATTTGCCGCTGAAAGGTCAAACCCCTCTTCCTCTTATTTACACTCAACCTACTTTAATGACTGCATTCGGGACCTGCAGTTAATTGATCTTCCGTTGAACGGAAGATCCTTCACCTGGTCTAACCTTCGTCAACCTCCGATGATGGCCAAACTCGACCGCTTCCTCGTTTTCCAAAGCTGGATTACCCAGTTTCACAACTCTTTCTCCAACGCTCTTCCCAATCCCTCCTTGGACCACATTCCCATCGCACTTTACTCTAACTTCCCCTTCGCTTATCACCACAAATTCCGTTTCGAAAAATTTTGGTTACAAGATCAACTTTTCGTCAACCTTATTGTGGAATGTTTAGCTTCAGTCACTGGCTCTACTGGGCTGGGTAGCATCCTTCTCAAACTTCACGCCATTAAATTTGGCTGCAAGATCTGGCGTTACGAAAGACAAAACAGTACCTCCTTCCTTAAAAATTTCCTTCTAGCTTCCATCGATTCCATAGATAAGCTAGAGGAACAGGGCCCTTTATCTGATGCCCTTCACTCCGAACGGCTTTTGTGTAAGAGAGATTATGCCGGCATCCTTCACCAGGACCACATCAAATGGGCTCAAAGAGCCAAAATTAGATAGTTAAAGGAAGGTGACGGCAACACCGCTTTCTTTCATAACTTTGCTTCTCACAGGCAACGCTGTAATAGGATCTCCTCCATCATTCACAATGGGGACGAGATTAACTCCGACCCCGAGATCCACCAGGCCTTCCTCTCTTTCTATAAAAACCTAATTGGTTCCTACAAACAGCGTTCCATTTGCCTCAATTGGCATCACCTTTACGGTCCCCAGTCTCAGGACCTTTCTTCACTCGAACCACCTTTCTCTTTGGAAGAGATTAAATCGGTTGTCTTCGCTTTAAAAAGCGATTCAGCGCCAGGGCCTGATGGATTCCCTGCTTTCTTTTTCCAAAGATTCTGGCACTGGCTTAAAGATGATCTCTTTCGTTTGTTTGACGACCTTCATAAGGGCACATTTTCCTTCGACCGCATCAATTACGCACACATTGTGCTCATTCCCAAAGTAGCGGGAGCGCACTCGCTGACAAACTTTAGGCCTATTAGTCTGATCAACACCACTTTCAAAATCATTATGAAAGTTCTCTCGGCTAGGCTGAGCACGATCATTTCGCCACTTATTGATCCTGCCCAATCGGGCTTCATCAAGGATCTCTTTATTCTGGATAGTGTAGCCTCCGCTCAAGAAGTGATCTCTCATTGTCACAACTCTAATTCCGAAGGGATATTGCTTAAACTAGATTTCCAAAACCTTATGATAACGTTAGTTGGGATTTCCTTTTAGAACTTCTTTTGCATCGGGGTTTCGGCCCCAAATGGATCGCCTGGATTAAATCCAGCCTCTTCTCAGGCACTTCTTCCATCTTCATTAATGGGTCGGAAGGCCACAAATTTAAAATAAAATGTGGGCTCCGCCAAGGGGACCCGCTTTCCTCTCTATTGTTTTCCCTAGTCGGCGATGTTTTTAGTAAGCTTCTTCGTAATGCTTGGGAATCACATATCATTGAAGGTCTTGGGGACTCGCACCTTTTCAGTGGTGTTCTCAACCTGCAATATGCTGATGACACGATTATTTTCGCTAAACCAAATCCCCATTCTCTTCGTAACCTTAAACTACTGCTGTATTGTTTTGAATTAGCTTTGGGGCTCTCTATCAACTTTCTTAAATCTTCGGTCCTTTAGCTGGGTGGTTCTCCTAACCGCCAAACCGAGATCTCCAACTTCTTTAACTGCTCTATCGCTTCCTTCCCCATCACGTACTTGGGGATACCCCTTCGATGGGGTAAACTGAAAAAATCCGATTGGTTTCCCATGATAGATAAAGTTGAATCCAGACTCAACGTTTGGGATGGTAAACTTCTATCCCATGGTGGAAGACTCATCCTAATGAATTTAGTTCTCTCTTTAATTCCCCTTTATTTGATGTCGTTCTATTATATCCCCTCTTGGGTCATCAAGAGGATCGACCAAATCAGAAGTAAATTTTTCTGGACTGGGACTTCCAATTGCAGGCGGGGATCTCATCTGTGCAATTGGAAGTTAGTTGTACCTCCAAAGCGGATGGGGGTTTAGGGGTCTTAAACCTCAGGAACCATAATATTGCCTTATTGGAAAAACGGCTCTGAGATTTTTAAAATTCAATCATTTGCCTTGGATACAAAGTTTCAAGGCCAACTATTTCTTATCTCACCATTGGTGGGAATTTCCCCCATCTATTCATTGTAGCGCTTCTCCTTTTTGGAAAGAGGTTTGGAAAGCAGCGGCTGCATTCCATTGTGGTATCCCTCATGTCTATTTTGACGGATCTAAGACCGGATTCTGGACTGATCTCTGGATAGGTAATCTCTAACTAGCTTCCGCTTTCCCATCGCTATTCCGCCTGGCCTCCAATCCTGTAGCCATGGTGGCGGACTCTTTCACTTTGGTAAACTCGCAAAGACAGTGGAATATTTCATTCTCGGAAGACCTTCCTTCCAATCTAACAACGGAGCGTAATGACCTCCTTTCCTCCCTTAATAATTTCTCCTGGCACCCCAAAGAAGACTTTTCTTGGTGATGGCATTCTGCAGGAATCTTCTCTATTAAATCTTTTTACAACTTTCTTAACTTTCGAGGCATTAGTTCCCCCTTCGCCGATTTCATTTGGAGTTCCTGTGCCCCTCTTAAACTTAAAATTACCTCCTGGCTCACCCTCAACAACAAGTTACTTACCGTTGACATCCTCAACAAAAGGAATCTAGCGTGGGGACAGTTATGTTCTATTTGCGCTGACCAAGCTGAGAACGCGGATCACCTTTTTGTTAGTTGCGACTTCATTAGCCCTATAGCGCCCCGAATTTTTAATATAATATCTTAGAAAATACGTGGCAAAATTTCCAGCATCAACTTCAATGTAATATTAAACACAATCCAAAAACACAGATAATTTTTATTTCAACTTTTATTATAACAATCTTTACAAACACAGCGGAATACAAAACACCTTGAATTACAAACTTTCTTTTTACAATACTTCTTTTACAAAATTTACAAAAAAAGTTCTATTACATCAATTTATCTCAAGCATCCAACCCCAAGCTCTAAGCAACAACAACCTGTAAAACATGTGGCTAAAGATGATCCCTAACCTCCAAAACTAAAGGGGTCAGCCATAAAGGTGTGAGTGACATAAAAACAAGCAACATAATTAAATCATAAAACATGGAATCATAAACAACACGTACTAAAGATAAGAATAAATGAAATAAGAAATAACAATGAAACATGAAAACATCAAATGAAACTAGACTAAGTGTCAAGTGTAGGAAAAACAGGAAAACACAAGCACAAAACCAAGTAAAAAAAAACACAATTCTATATGCTGACTTTCTAATGCGTACTTGTCGGTTTCTATGTATTCCATAGTACATAGGTCCGGTGCAAGCCCTTAACGATCTCCACTTTATAGGGATAACCCCTCGTTATGCAACTAATCCTACCACGGTGATGGAAAACAAGATCCAGAATACTCCGCGAATGGGCACCACAGCCCTTGACGGGCAAGCATCTTGTAAGATAGCTCAAAAACAACCGGAGAATCATCTCCCAAATCCGTGTACCCCACGAATAGGCTTGCAAGGCCCTCGACGTGCAGATTCACCAGGTACATTCCGTGAATAGGCCTGCCGACCCTCGACACGCGAATACACCCTGCATGCTTCGTGAATAGGCCTGCAGACCCTCGACATGCGAACACACAAATGTCCTCTCGGGACATAACAACAAACAGTCCTGGAACGCATCCGTTGGACTAACAAAACCATGAGCCTATACTTACGTTTTCCAAGTTCCATCACATCCCCACTAGTGCCTGTCCTTAAGTTGATTATTATTAAAACACCAAATCTCCATCTCTAGAGTTAGTGTATCCTGCCGGACTTAAATACTCAACAACAACTAAACCAAGACCCCGCAGGTCTAACTCAACAAATCTCAACTGCCGATTCACAGGACTCCCACTCAACTCCTAGAGATCTCAACATGACCAAAATTTACAAATCCATCGTCAAAATGATCATAGGGAGAAACCTCTCCAATCAACAAAACCCAAAAACCCCAAATCTTTATAAAATTCCAGGATCCAAATCCAACAACAAAATATCTTAAAAACATATATTTTGTAGAAGCAATAATATCTAGAATAGTAAGTTATAGATCCAAAATATTTAAAGAATCAACCATTTAAAGAACACCTGGAAAACTCAAGAAAAGCATCAGAATCAGTCGACCGCAAAAGACACCAGTCGACTGTCCAGAGCAAGAACCAACATCTTTAAGAAAATAATTTTAAGTGTTGACGGTCGACTGTAAAAGACACCAGTCGACTGTCCAGAAGAGAATTCCATGATTTTAAGAAAATAATCTAAGTGTTATATGTCGACTATCTAGGGTCATAGGTCGACTGTCCAGAGAGAAATCCAATAATCCTTTAAGAAAATATATCTAAGTATAGCAGTCAACTGTAAAGGGTATAGGTCGACTGTTCAGAGAGAAAAATTGCAATAACTTTGAGAAAATAATTCTAGGTGGTACCAGTCGACTGTAAAAGTCTTCAGTCGACTGTCCCGAATGAAATTTAAAGAAAAACTAGGGAACATAGCAGCCGGGTCGTGTCGGTCGACTGAGAAGTCATACTAGTCGACTGTCGAGCTACAGACTGTATACTTTTGGTTGTGCACATTTCAACCGATACGTAGTTTTACTTTATGAAAACGATTTCTACAATAAGCATATTTATTATATGATCAAATATAACTTGTAAGATTTAAAATAACCCATAAAACTAAACCAAAACTATTTGAGTTTATAAAAATAGAGATTTGTTAATTTCTTTCAATCAAACATGAATTTGTGCATATAATCAAAATAGAGTTTCTTAAAAATCAATTACTTATTGAAATTGCTTCGTATTCAGATCCAAAGCACAACAATACCAAATCTCAAAAGAAAATTCCCAAATTAAATCAAAAATGTATCAATCCCCAATTTTAGTCATCATAACTCAAATTCTCAAGACGTGGTCTTTTAATCCATTAGTCATTCTCAAAATTCCTCAAACTCAATCTCAACTATTCACAACAGCTGATTCATAAACAAATTTATCCTTAACATGGCCAAGTTGCATTCATCCAACTCACCAATAGTCCAAAAATCTCATCTTTAATTAATTAATGCATAACATCCATCATACTCAATCAAATCAGTAATAATCCAAAAAAAATAGCATACTCACAATTTATATTAGGTTCTCCTACAATCTAAAATTATCCACCTAAAATTCTACTCATAATAACTAGGGTTCTTCTCAAAGATTCAATTTTTATCATCCATCCAACATACATATTCATACCAAACCCTAGCATGCTTTCTAATAGATGAAATTCGACATCCAAAATCAATCAAAACTATCATATCATTCGCATACAGCGTACACAAATCAAAAGAAAACAAACAAGTCACTCACCTTGTAGAAGAGATCAAACGAATGCAAATAGAAAATAGGGAAAAAGCCTCTCCTTCGCAAGGAATTCAAGATCTTCTATTTCAATCTCCAAGAAAAATAAAAATAATAAAACCTTTGTGTTGTGCAGTGAAAGACGGCTGCACTCCACCTTTTAAATAGGCCGAAAATTGAAGGATTAGGGTTTGAAACTCATTTGCAAAATAATCCTTTAACAAATTATTACTTTACATATATAAACCTTTCTTTATAAAATAGTTAAAATAAGTTAAATAAATTAAAACCAAATTAAATCCTTTTACTACTGAGTTGTCCAGCAATCCAGCACAGCCCAGAAATAAAGAAAATTCGGATTTTGTACTCAGGGTGGCCATTTTGCACAAAAGTCCTTCTTTTTTTTGTAATATTTGCAAATACATCATAAAATATTCGTAAAAAATCCAGAAAATTCATAAATAATATCTAATAATACATATTATATTTTCCAATTAAAATATCTGACTTTTACTTTCCAGGAAAACATTTGCACAAGATCCAACATAAATTCCATATTTGCAAAAACACCATATTTGTTTAAATCTTCACCAAATCGACTCTAAATAAAATTTAAATATATTTTAATTTTAATGATGACCATAGAAAGCCCAAAAATTAGTAAAAATAAAATTTCATTATTTATTTGAGATCCAAACGGCTTTTTACATAAAAGCCCCTCTCTTTTGAGGTATTTATAAAAATAGTTTCTTTATTCAGAAAAATCCCAAAATTTAGAATATAATCTATTATAAGTAGGAGAATTTATTAAAAATATAAAATTGGATATTTACACCAAAATATTTGCACGTATTTCGCACATGTAAAAAGATAAATCTTCAGAAAAATATTTATTAAATCTCCAGAAAATCATTTTAATTCATTTATAAATCTTTAAAATTATATTTAAAAATATGGGGTACTACATCACTCCCTCCTTAGAAGAGTTATGTCCTCAAAATTACTGCTAATGGGGTCCAAACAACACACCAATAAGGAATGCAATATCTCATAAATGGGAACATAATTTATGAAATACAATCACACAGGAGAATGCATTCCAACAAAAGAAATACAAACATACAGAAGAAACACAATCATACAAAGGGTTCAAAAAAACAACCTTCCGCTGCGCATCTCTGATAACTTGCCATCGGAAACCATGCTGCAACAACTTCTGAACTCCTGCATCCAGCTTTGACCTTCCACAATCTGCTTCAACCTTCCGAGAATCAGTGGCCACTCCCTTCTTAGAAAAGACATGACTAAGGAAAGCCACCACAACACAATTCACATTCACATCAATACCCTATGGCAAAACCTCAACCATACCCCAAACCAAACATCATGTTCTAACTCTATGTGATACTCAGACTCTAATGTCCACACCTAGGTACTCACGCTCTAGTGTCCACACCTAGGTTGGTTTTCCATACTATGTCTATTATTACTATTGAAGCATGCTCTGATACCAATCTCTATAGCGCCCCGAATTTCTAATATAAAATCTTAGAAAATATGTGGCACAATTCCCAGCATCAACTTCAATGTAATATTAAACACGGTCCAAAAATACAGATAATTTTTATTTCAACTTTTATTATAATAATCTTTACAAACACAGCGGAATACAAAACACCTTGAATTACAAAAGTTCTTTTTACAACACTCCTTTTACAAAATTTACAAAAAAAGCTCTATTACATCAATTTATCTCAAGCATCCAACCCCAAACTCTAAGCAACAATAACCTGTAAAATATGAGGCTAGAGATGATCCCTAACCCTCAAAACTAAAGGGGTCAGCCATAAAGGTGTAAGTGACATAAAAACAAGCAACATAATTAAATCATAAAACATGAAATCATAAACAACACGTACTAAAGATAAGAATAAATGAAATAAGAAATAACAATGAAACATGAAAACATCAAGTGAAACTAGACTAAGTGTTATGTGTAGGAAAAACAGGAAAACACAAGCATAAAACCAAGTCAAGAAAAACACAATTCTATATGCTGACTCTCTAATGCGCACTTGTCGGTTTCTATGCATTCCATAGTACATAGGTCCGGTGCAAGCCCTTAACGATTTCCACTTTATAGGAATAACCCCTCGTTATGCAACTAATCCTACCACGGTGATGGAAAACAAGATGCAGAATACTCCGCGAATAGGCCCCACAGCCCTCGACGCGCAAGCATCTTGTAAGATAGCTAAAAAACAACCGGAGAATCATCTCCCAAACCCGTGTACCCCACGAATAGGCTTGCAAGACCCTCGACATGCAGATACACCAGGTACATTTCGTGAATAGGCCTGCCGACCCTCGACACGCGAATGCACCCTGCATGCTCCGTGAATAGGCCTGCTGACCCTACACGCAAACACACAAATGTCCTCTTGGGACATAACAACAAACAGTCCTGGAACGCATCCGTTGGACTAACAAAACCATGAGCCTATACTTACGTTTTCCAAGTTCCATCACATTCCTACTAGTGCCTATCCTTAAGTTGATTATTATTAAAACACCAAATCTCTATCTCTAGAGTTAGTGTATCCTACCGGACTTAAATACTCAACAACAACTAAACCAAGACCCCCAGGTCTAACTCAACAAATCTCAACTGCCGGTTCACAGGACTCCCACTCAACTCCTAGAGATCTCAGACCAAAATTTGCAAATCCATCGTCAAAACGATCATAGGGAGAAACCTCTCCAATCAACAAAACCCAAAAAACCCAAATCTTTATAAAATTCCAGGATCCAAATCCAACAATAAAATATCTTGAAAACATATGTTCTATAGAAACAATAATATCTAGAATAATAAGTTGTAGATCCAAAATATTTAAAGAATTAACCAATTAAAGAACACCTGGAAAACTCAAGAAAAGCATCAGAATCAGTCGACTGCAAAAGACACCAGTCGACTGTCCAGAGCAATAACCAACATCTTTAAGAAAATAATTCTAAGTGTTGATGGTCGACTGTAAAAGACACCAGTCGACTGTCCAGAAGAGAATTCCATGATTTTAAGAAAATAATCTAAGTGTTATAAGTCGACTATCTAGGGTCATAGGTCGACTGTCCAGAGAGAAATCTAATAATCCTTTAAGAAAATAATTCTAAGTATAGCAGTCGACTGTAAAGGGTATAGGTTGATTGTCCAGAGAGAAAAATTACAATAACTTCGAGAAAATAATTCTAGGTGGTACCAGTCGACTGTAAAAGTCTTCAGTCGACTGTCCCGAACGAAATTTAAAGAAAAACTAGGGAACATAGCAGCCGGGTCGTGTCGGTCGACTGAGAAGTCATACCAGTCGACTGTCGACCTACAGACTGTATACTTTTGGTTGTGCACATTTCAACTGATACGTAGTTTTACTTTATGAAAACGATTTCTACAAAAAGCATATTTCTTATATGACCAAATACGACTTGTAGGATTTATAATAACCCATAAAACTATACCAAAACTACTTGAGTTTATAAAAATAGAGATTTGTTAATTTCTTTCAATCAAACATGAATTTGTGCATATAATCAAAATAGAGTTTCTTAAAAATCGATTACTTATTGAAATTGCTTCGTATTCAGATCCAACCCACAACAATACCAAATCTCAAAAGAAAATCTCCAAATTAAATCAAAAATGTATCAATCCCCAATTTTAGTCATCGTAACTCAAATTCTCAAGATGTGGTCTTTTAATCCATTACTTATTCTCAAAATTCCTCAAACTCAATCTCAACTATTCACAATAGTTGATTCATAAACAAATTTATCCTTAACATGGCCAAGTTGCATTCATCCAACTCACCAATAGTCCAAAATTCTCATCTTTAATTAATTAATGCATAACATCCATCATACTCAATCAAATCAGCAATAATCCAAAAGAAATAGCACACTCACAATTTATATTAGGTTCTCCTACAATCTAAAATCATCCACATGAAATTCTACTCACAATAACTAGGGTTCTTCTCAAAGATCCAATTTTTATCATCCATCCAACATACATATTCATACCAACCCCTAGCATGCTTTCTAATAGATGAAATTCGACATCTAAGATCAATCAAAACATTCATATCATTCGCATACAACATACACAAATCAAAAGAAAACAAACAAGTCACTCACCTTGTAGAAGTGATCAAACGAATGCAAATAGAAAATAGGGAAAAAGCCTCTCCTTCGCAAGGAATCCAAGATCTTCTCTTTCAATCTCCAAGAAAAATAAAAATAATAAAACCTTTGTGTTGTGAGAGAAAGACGGCTGCACTCCACCTTTTAAATAGGCCGAAAATTGAAGGATTAGGGTTTTAAACACATTTGCAAAATAATCCTTTAACAAATTATTACTTTACATATATAAACCTTTCTTTATAAAATAGTTAAAATAAGTTAAATAAATTAAAACCAAATCAAATCCTTTTACTACTGAGTTGTCCAGCAATCCAGCACAGCCCAGAAATAAAGAAAATTCGGATTTTGTACTCAGGGTGGCCATTTTGCACAAAAGTTCTTCTTTTTTTGTAATATTTGCAAATACATCATAAAATATTCGTAAAAAATCCAGAAAATTCATAAATAATATCTAATAATACATATTATAATTTCTAATTAAAATATCTAACTTTTACTTTCCAGGAAAATATTTGCACAAGATCCAACATAAATTCCATATTTGCAAAAACACCATATTTGTTTAAATCTTCACCAAATCGACTATAAATAAAATTTAAATATATTTTAATTTCAATGATGATCATGGAAAGCCCAAAAATTAGTAAAAACGAAATTTTATTATTTATTTGAGATCCAAACGGCTTTTTACATAAAATCCCCTCTCTTTCGAGGTATTTATAAAAATAGTTTCTTTATTCAGAAAAATTCTAAAATTTAGAAAATACTCTATTATAAGTAGGAAAATTTATTAAAAATATAAAATTGGATATTTACACCAAAATATTTGCACGTGTTTCGCACGTGTAAAAAGATAAATCTTCAGAAAAATATTTATTAAATCTCCAGGAAATCATTTTAATTCATTTATAAATCTTTAAAATTATATTTAAAAATACGGGGTACTATAAAGCCCTATGTGGAAAATTAGCGCTCTAGCTTGGGAGATTCCTGCTATTCGTTCTAATTTATCTTCCTGTTGGTCTAATCGGCCGATGAATATTAAGTTTCGCAGTTCTTGGAACCTCTCTGTTCAACTTATAATTTGGCTCACGTGGTTGGAAAGGAATAAGAGATTGTTCCGACATTGCGCTTCTCCGATCGCTACATTAATTGAGGAGTTTTTATTTCTTTTCAATTTCTAGTCTTCGACGTTAAAAACTGAAGCCAGAGAGTCTCTTTGCAGTCATAGACTGGACGAATCTTTTAATTGTCCTTCGCACTCTTAATGCTGTTTGATTTTCTTTACTTCGGTGTTAATTTATAGTCTCCGAATTTTTCTGCAGGGCTGAGGCGGGACCTACTCTCTCTCTTTGCACAGCTGCTTATTCTGGTTTTTTGGGCTTTGCTTTGCATTTGCCGTACATGCTTAGTGTTGGATACTCCATCTCTTCTTTTTACTGCTTTCTTACAGTGGTGGATTGTATTTTCCTTCGCCACAGGAAGGGATCTTAGCCAGGGGCCTTGTTTTGGTTTAATTTCTTTTCTTTTGTTGGTTTCCCTGGTATTTTGAGGTCTGGTTTCTATTGCCAGTATAGTATTTTGCTTCTGATGTTGTGGGCTGTAGGGACTTTGGCTTCAATGGTTATTTTAATGTAGTTTGTTTCTAAGATTTCTGTGGGTTTTGTGGTTATTGCCTAGCGATGTCTAGGTGATCTCTATTGGTGCGATTTTTATAGTGGCCAATTTTCTATTGGATAAGTGGCTATTGTTGCGATGTCGGTTTTATCTCTATTTGATTCGGATAGTAGCTGCGCTTTGTGCGATGACCTTGGGGTTTGTTGTATTATTGTTTATCTTATTGTTTGGACCTCCTTCGTGAGTTTATCTTTCCCTGTGTGCAATGTGGTGCCTGTATGCTCTCTTCTCTGAGCTGCAGCTTGGTTTTCGCTCCGGTGCGGTCCGCTGGGGTGGTTGGCTGTCATGGTGCTGGAGGGGGGCACTTATCCCCTGCGGCGAGCAGTTACAGCACCGCTGTTGCGCACTATTGTTTCATAGGGACTGTTCCGGTTTCAGTTTTGGTGGTTGTGCGAGGGTGTCGCGCGTTCTGCCGGTGATGCGTCACGATATGCCCCTTCCGCTCTCCCGCGTGGCTTTGATTTTGTCATTGTTCTGCCTGTTATTGTTTGCCTGTACTGGCGTAATCTCTTTATCGAGGTTTTTTCCTGTTATTGTAGGTTTTACAGCTTGTGAAACTCTTTTGTACTATTATTCATTTATATATTTTTTTGTTTGGGCTGGAGTCGCAAGACTCTATCTGGTTCATCAAAAAAAAATTACTGTTAAATGAGCGTATAGTAGGCGTGTAGGTATATATACACACACACACGTAAGGCCTTCGCCTCATTTTATTCATTATTTATTATCAATGGACAATCCCACAAATCTCTACTATTTTAATGGGAGAGTTCGAGTTTGTAATTAACAAATCCTAACTTTCTAACTATATAAACACGTATAATACACGTCCAAACTATATCCAACAAATATAAATGTGCACCGCACGTGTAGCCCATATCAAAACATTCAAATATAAACTTTTTTTTCTTAGTCAATATATATTCATTTAATTTGATGACTTTATTTTTTTTAGACGCGCATTGCACGTACATTATACATATCTCTAATCTCTAATATTATAATGGGAGAGTTGAGTTGTCATTTGTAGACAACCTGTAATTTGTAGACAACCATTCAACCAACAATCTAATCTCGTCCATTTATTTTTAAGTTGGAGTTATATTAACCATTTATTTACTCAATAGTTGTTGGTTACCATAATACCCTCAAAGTTTAAATTTATTACAACATAATTATTTACAAAAGTTTCATTCATCTCTAATATTATAATGAGAGAAGGCCTTGGTGTCATTTGTAAATCTATCAATTCGTGTGATGCACGTACATAACTAATAGGAAGGAAGTTTCAGGTTCGAGTCCTCACTACGTCAAAGTTTTTATTTTAAAAGAAAAAATATTTATTAGGACGTGCATCGCACGTGTAAAATACTAATCATTAATAATTGGTATCAGGAGTTGAAAAAGTAACTCTGTTATATTTAAAATGAGTAAGGTTTTTCTATATAATTTGAGCAATTCTACTGAACCCCTTTTAGACACACACACACACACACACACACACACACACACACACACACACACACACACATATATATATATATATATATATTTGATAAATAGATATATTCTCAATATAATAGAATATTATTGTGTATAATGTTCTATGGGGCAACACGTGCTTTGCACATGTTATCTGTTTAATTGTTGGACCGGGTTGAGTGGGCATAAAGCCCAGTACCCTAAACCTAGTTCATCTCATATAAAAGCTGGTCTAGAGGTAGTGCTATGTGATATTCCAATACTGATAAGCAGGGTATAATATCTTAAGCGACTATGAGATATAAACCCTAACCCTAATTCCTCCTAATCACATCTAACAATCTTAAGATATTAAAACACCACCTCTGACGAGACTGGTCGCCGCTGTCAACAACCACTTCTACGAACGTCGAAGATGTCTGCATCATCACCGCCGTCATCGATCGCCACTGTAGTCGTAGTCATCGCAGATCATCATTGCCATCACCGATCACGACTGTAGCCGCAGTCGTTGCAGCCATCTGCGATTGTAGACGCCACCGTCGGCATCGACGACGTCAGCATCGCCGCTGTCGTGGCAGATCGAAGGTCCACTGTCGCTAGCGAAGATCTCCCCCCTCTTTGGCTGCGTTCTCGAAGTCGAGCACCGCCAGATCCAGGTCGTCGCTTTCCGGTCGTCTTCCTCCCCTTGACCGGCCCCTGTCAGTGTGTTTGAGGTCGTGATCGGGATCAGATCGAGTGGCTCTCTCTCATCGATCGGTTGCTATTGATGTGGGGGGCACTGATCGGGATCAGATCTGGTTGTCTTCTTCCATCGATTGGATCTGATTGAGAAGAAGATCATTGTGTTCTTGGGTTCTATGGAGAGTTGTTTTCTGTTCTGTGTTTGGAGCAAGGTCGGGATCTAGTGCAAAGACTACGGGATTCGCTGCTGTGTGCATCTAATTCTTCAGATTTGGTCCATTCTAAACTCAAGTTATTTGCTTTTCTCTGACTCATTGTTAATTAAGCAGTTTTACAGAAAATCCATCACTTTACCAAATTACTTAAGTAGTAATTATTCAAAAAGAATCTTACATTGTTTGGAATTTATTGTTTATTCTTTGCAATGGAAAAACATATTCGCCCGTATGAGATTCCTAAATGAGAGAGATTTAGAAGTACTGAATTTAACAGTTGGAAAGTGAAAATCTCAATAAGAGATGTTGATTAAATTGCTGGAGATCGTGCGAGCAATGGGAATGTTGTTTGGACTAGATCCAAGTATGATTAGACTGGATCAGATCTAAAATTAAAGATAAGTTCTTTACCTGCATATATATTTTAATTATTTGTTGTTGCTATGTGCTAAAGTACAAAAACCGTGTTAATCATTGTATAATTAAACACAAGTATGAATAATTGTTAGCTTTGCGCTAAGGACCAAATATCCATTTTGATAAGTTAAATTATAGATTTTGACTATAAATTTGTATCTCCAATTAAATTATTGTTAGAATAAAAGTGCTAATAATTTGTTTAATTGGCTAATTTTAACAATTTGATGATGTAGGAACTTTAAAGTTACTAACAAATTGGGTGTGTTGGAGATGATGGATATGCATCACGGTTGAATAAGTCTGCACTATGCAGGCTTCTCCATCGAATTTGGAAAACACTTCTAACTTGAAGTGTCGGTATGATCTACTCTAATTTTTCTTAGTACTTTCATGTGATGAATGTGTTAACGTTTTATGCGTTTGATCACATGATTAGGGCTTTAGATCATAATTATTCTCGCCTTAAAAACTAGCATGTATAGGGTTGTTAAGTGTTTTATCATACTATGTGTATAGATATTTTGACAAATCCATTGTCTGCAGTTTGTGTGAGATTATATATTTGCTTCTCTCATCAAAATAAATAAATGATGCATAAGATCTGTAACAAATGTCCGTAACTTAGGTAAGAGTATTTTGTAATGAAGCATATGATTCCATTAGTTACGTTTTGTTCTTTCTCGTTCATTGTACTGTGTGTGCAAAATTGAATTATAAAATATTGGTCATTATCTCGTTTAGCGTTTCGAAGATGATGAAGAACGAATAAAGAAAAATATAGCTCAATGTGTCTGAGCAAGTGGACATTGTTAGAATCACTAGAGAAAGCAAACAATTTTGTAAAATGTGATAGAGCAATTTTGTTTTAACTCTTATAATGTGCATATATTGTCAATCGCATGTATAAGTTGAGTTTAACAAATGAGACAATTAATAATAATAGTTCTAATTGTGTATTGTTCCTAAACATAGCAAATTGGCTAGGATTTGAGAACTATATATTAAATTGTTTGTTCTTGTTAAAACTCATAACTCTGCTAAATGACACTCCATTAAATATGACAAATATGAAAGTTGTGCTCAGATTATGATCATTAGAAAATCATTTAGTATGGTCTCTAGGAGCATACAACTTCTTGAGTCAATACATTCTGATATTTGTGATCTCAGTAGTTTTGTGACTAGATAATACGATAATTGGTCAGAAGTATTTAATCACATATGTAGATGATTATTGAATATTTGTCATACATATATGGAGGATGTAACACTCGCTATTGTGATAAATTAAAATCTAGTTAAATGCTAAAAATCAAGAGTTCGGTGTTGATGGAGGTGGTGAATATGTTTAATAATTTTAGAGTAATTTGCATTTGGCATAATCTCTAGTGCACTATATTTACCATTGTCAAACAGTATTGATAAAGTTAGAATCAAACACTCAGTGAAATGTTGAATTCTATGTTATTGACTGTTAGTTTGACTTTGAGTAATTATGAGTGATGTTACATTATCAATCATATTTCTAATTTCTTACCACACTCTAAGTTACTTACACCTTGTAAATTAACGGTATAAAAACACAAATAATTTTGTTAAAGTGAAAAATGTGGTATGATACATTTGTTAAAGTACATGATCCCAGAAGGTTTAAAGTAGGACCTATAACAAATATTTGTGTATACTTAGAAAGTGCAGAATGTGGTTCTATGGACAGTTTTGGATCTATCTAATTTGGGTTAGTAGAATCTGGATTTGCAAAGTTCTTTGACAATGTGTTCATTAAAGACAAATCTATGAAATTATCAGTCCTACTGTCACGGTCAACGATTCACAGTTTGAATTAAGAACCAGTCCTACTGACACTTAAACTTTAATGACAAATGAGCTAAGAAGAGTCTTTAGTAGACAATGGGATGATTTTGTGTCATACAATAATACATTAAATTAGTTGATCTACCGAAATGGGCTAAAACTATAGTAAGTAAGGGGTTTTGTAGAAGAAACTTAATTTTGACTGTTCAGTAGCAATTTTAATCCACTTCTAGTAGCTAACAGATTCACTGAGAAAAATGGGGTAAATTTATTTGATGTCTACTCACATGATTGTCATATTGCTACAATAAGTATTCTTCTTACCCTTACATCTATTGAAAATTTTGTTATTCATAAAGGATATTTAAACAGTTTTGTACTGGAAAGTTTTGAACTAATATGTTTAGTGAACAAGATTTACAATTTAGTAAAATTATCGTATGTTTTAAAACATGTAATAAAGCTAACGTATAAATATTTTGACAAATTTCTCAAAGAGCCGAGTATATGAATTAAGTAATTCAGATCAGTGTATTTAACTTTGCAGTGTGTCAAATATAATGGCTATTATTTACTTGGTTTTATTGACATACTTGTTGATTGGAAGTGACATCTCTATTATAAATGGAGTTAAATTGTGCTATCCAAATAAATTTAGCATGAAACACCTAAGTGTTGTAGGCACCATATTATGAATAAGGGTGAATTTTGGTTGGCAAGGGATAACCCTTAGTCAAACTCGATAAATCAATAATGTGTTTCAAAAGTGGAGATATAGTGATTGAAAGTGTGTTTTGAAACACCTTATGATTATGATAAAAAGGTTGACACCTAATGATGGTGCAACTATGAGCTTTGTTGAAAGTCTCATGTATACAAAGTTCTGCACTAAAAAGACATAGCCTTTGAGGTAGGTATGATCTGCAGACTCACTAATAATACCATACACATTTGAGTGCCCTTAAGAGGCTAATGAGATACTTGAGTGGTACTCAAGAGTTTGCTGTGTGCTACTTAAAGTTTAGTGAAAGTCGACAACTAGTGGATATGTGTTCACACTAATAGGAGCAGAAAAATTATGGAGATTAATAGGCAAACAAGATTTGCGTTCTCATCCAAGAAATCAGACCTCTATGTGTTATCCTCTGCAGGGGAAGAGGTTGAGTGGATTGAATGACTTATTGCTAATCATCCATTTGAGAAGTTTAATGTAAATTCTCTAATTCTGTTATGCGACTATCAAGTTATAATGCACTGTAGCTCATAACTCACTCTATAATTGTAAGAGGAGTATATTAAGGCTGAAAGAAGCCTAGTTGAACTTTTTCATAGATAAAGTGCAATTGTGACAAGTATGTCTAATGCTCTTGCTAAGAGACTTGAAAGTGATCTAATTATCAAAACTGTGGGGGAAATGGAGTGAAAAGCTATTGAGTCAAAGCTTTAACATCCAAGTTGTTTTGAGATTTAGAATCCAATTGGAGCCATAGAGAAGTTCAAACTGAAGCATCAATTTTAGGCAGTTGGCATGCTTTAGATAATTTGAAAAGTTCTATGTAAATTCTGTTAATATATAACTTCATTCCAATTTTGATGATGCTATATATTTTCATAATTTATTTAGAATCATCTCATTATTCCAAAAGAATGTATGAAAACTTGTCGATGTGTTTCCGATGTTTAGAATGGTAGTTATATCATTCCAATTTTGATGATATAACTCTTTTATGGATTCATGTTTCATTCCAATTTCGATGATTCAGAATTTACCATAATTGATTTGACTGTTCTATCATTCCAATATGAAACATAGTATAGTTCTTGTGTAGAAACTATAATAGTTCTTGTTCTTTATTTTATTAAAGAAACTTGATTGTGATGCTTGCGTTACATTTTGCTAAGCTATCGTTGAATTGTACTAAGTTCTTTAGTAGAACCAGATACCTTATGAAATTTGCTAGAATTCTTAGAGATGTGTCTTTTGATATTCTTGTTTTCAATAAGCTAGCAAAGATGGAGGAGTTGAATCTGTCAACATAGATTTCAAAATAATGATTTGCTTAAAATGGAGGAGTAAACATAAAGCAGTTTGCAAGAATATTGTTTTGGTTTATTTATTTAAAGAATAAATTTGTCACTTGCTTGATAAAACTTTTGTTGAGTTTAAGACTCTTGTATTCATGAGCTTAAAACTCATATTTTGTTCTTGAAGTTTATTTGCTTTGGTTGATTTTGAAACTATGACAGGTTTCTCTAGTTGGTTTAGTCATTGTGAACTATTCTGTTTTGATATGGTCTTTCAACTATTTGATTATTTTGGTTTAGTCTCATTTGAACTATTCGAGTTATAATTGATTTAGTCTGTGAACTATATTATTTTTGTGAGCCAATGATTTAACGGGGCATTGTCTAATATATTGAGAATATAGGAGGATATTGTTGGATATATAGGTATATTCTCAATATAATAGAATTGTGTATAATGTTCTATGGGGCAACACGTGCTTTGCACGTGTTATCTATTTAATTGTTGGACCGGGTTGAGTGGGCATAAAGCCCAGTACCCTAAACCCAGTTCATCTCATATAAAAGCTGGTCTAGAGGTAATACTCTGTGATATTCTAATACTGATAAGCAGGGTATAATATCTTAAGTGGCTATGAGATATAAACCCTAACCCTAATTCCTCCTAATCACATCTAACAATATATATATATATATATATATATATATATATATATATATATATATATAATAAATTACAAAGAAAGCTATCAAGTGGCTCTCATTCATTCTTCCCTAAAACCAATGGCCTGGATTGATTCTCACCAAACATATTTTCCCGCCCAAAATTTCAAACCCAAAATTAAATTTTTCCCCCCAAAACTAAAAAACTCATTACTTTATTACTATCTCTCTCTCTTCTCTCTTCACTTTTTCATATTTTTCTCTTTCTCTCTCCCTCTCTCTCCCATTCTTTCTTTATTTACTATTTTTTTATTGCACATGTTATATTGAAAATAACAAATATCTCTTCAACAATTAAATTTTATTATTTTCCATTCTTAAAGTTCTATTGGATTTTACACCCTCATTTATAATTATTTTTCAACATATACTAATAGAAACATGGACTTTTATTTACAACTAATTATTGTCATACTATTCAAATTTGAACTACATAATTGTTGTTTTACTGTTTACAGAGCTTTTCGTGTGTTGTATCGTTCCGAAGACGTGCCGTAGGCACGTCCCCACAGGCAAATCTAGTATATAATAAATTACAAAGAAAGCTATCAAGTGGCTCACAATCAATCCCCGTAAAATCAAAGGCCTACATCACATCTCACAAAACATATTTTCCCTCAAAAATTTCAAACCCCAAAACCAATTTTTTCCCCCCAAAACTAAAAAACTTATTACTTTATTACTATCTTTCTCTTCTCTCAACTTAGAAATTTAGATTTTTAGAATTTTAATGTTTTTTTTTTGCACATGTTATCTCTTCAACTCCATACTTAAAGTTCTAAGAAGTTAGATTTTTATACCCCCATTTATAATTATTTTTCAACATATACTAATGGAAACATGGACTTTTATTTACAACTAATTATTGTCATACTATTCAAACTTGAGCTGCATAATTGTTGTTTTACTGTTTACAGGCTTTTCGTGTTTTGTATCGTTCCGAAGACGTGCCGTAGGCACGTGCCCACGAGCAAATCTAGTATATATATATATATATATATATATATATATATATATATATATATATATATTAGTCTACTTAAGTAGGATAACTATGAAATCTCTCAAACGGTAAAGGTTAGCATTTTTTTTTTTTAATCGCAAACGGTGGGGCTAAAGTGCCCCCCTTCAAAGGTTTAAGATGTTGAGGGTCCGTTTGTTTTGATATTCAGAATAGAGTATTCGGAATACTCTATTCAGAATAGGCGTTTGTTTTAAGCTCTATTCAGAATTGATATTCAGAATACTCATACCCCCTATTTTCCAAAACACCTCCTTTCCAAAACACCTCCTTTACTCTCTTTATTATTATTATTATTATTATATATATATTATTATTATTATTATTATTATTATATATATTATTATTATATATATTATTATTATTATTATTATTATTATATATATTATTATTATTATATATTATTATTATTATTATTATTATTATTATTATATATTATTATTATTATTATTATTATATATTATTATTATTATTATTATATATTATTATATATATTATTATTATTATATATATTATTAATAGTATTATGTATTATTATTATTATTATATATATTATTATTATTATTATTATTATTATTATTATTGTTATTATTATTATTATTATTATTATTATTATTATTATTATTATTATTATTATTATTATTATTATTATTATTATTATATATATTATTATTATATATATTATTATTATATATATTATTATTATTATTATTATTATTATTATTATTATTATTATTATTATTATTATATATATATTATTATTATATATATTATTATTATATATTATTATTATTATTATTATTATTATTATTATATATATATTATTATTATTATTATTATTATTATTATTATTATTATTATTATTATTATTATTATTATTATTATTATTATTATTATTATTATTATTATTATTATTATTATTATTATTATTATTATTATTATTATTATTATATATATTATTATTATTATTATTATTATTATATATTATATATATTATATATTATTATTATTATTATTATTATTATTATATATATTATATATATTATTATTATTATTATTATTATATATATTATATATATTATTATTATTATTATTATATATATTATATATATTATTATTATTATTATTATATATATTATATATATTATTATTATTATTATTATTATTATTATTATTATTATTATTATTATATATATTATTATTATTATATATATTATTATTATTATTATATATATTATTATTATTATATATATTATATATATTATTATTATTATTATTATTATATATATTATATATATTAGTATTATTATTATTATTATATATATTATATATATTATATATATTATTATTATTATTATTAGTATTATTATTATTATTATTATTATTATTATTATTATTATTATTATTATTATTATTATTATTATTATTATTATTATTATTATTATTATTATTATTATTATTATTATTATATATATTATATATATTATTATTATTATTATTATTATTATTATTATTATTATTATTATTATTAATATTATTATTATTATATATATATTATTATTATTATTATTATTATTATTTCAAATTGATATTCAAAATTGTCAGAAATATAACCGAACAGCTTTTAAACACTCTTTTTCAGAAAAACAGCTTTCAGAATACAGTTTTCAGCTAGAAATATAACCGAACAGCTTTTAAACACTCTTTTTCAGAAAAACAGCTTTCAGATAATAGTTTTCAGCTAAAAATATAACCGAACAGCTTTTAAACACTCTTTTTCAGAAAAACAGCTTTCAGAATACAGTTTTCAGCTAGAAATATAACCGAACAGCTTTTAAACACTCTTTTTCAGAAAAACAGCTTTCAGATAATAGTTTTCAGCTAAAAATATAACTGAACAGCTTTTAAACACTCTTTTTCAGAAAAACAGCTTTCAGATAACAGTTTTCAGCTAGAAATATAACCGAACAGCTTTTAAACTCTCTTTTTCAGAAAAACAGCTTTCAGATAACTGTTTTCAGCTAGAAATATAACCGAACAGCTTTTAAACATTCTTTTTCAGAAAAAACAGCTTTCAGATAACAGTTTTCAGCTAGAAATATAACCGAACAGCTTTTAAACTCTCTTTTTCAGAAAAACAGCTTTCAGATAACTGTTTTCAGCTAGAAATATAACCGAACAGCTTTTAAACACTCATTTTCAGAAAAACAGCTTTCAGAATACAGTTTTCAGCTAGAAATATAACCGAACAGCTTCTAAACTCTCTTTTTCAGATAAACAGCTTTCAGAATATCAATATTCAGAATACAATATAAACAAACAGCTTTTAAACTCATATTCAGAATAACTCTATTCAGAATACTCTATTCAAAATATCAAAACAAACGCACCCTGAGCATTTGTTTTTACAACTTGATCAATTACAATGATGCCTTGCTTGATTACTACGCAGTAGATAAATATCCTCATTTGATTTCTCCACTCTTTGTTCAATCATTTTCAGATCACTGTTCATGACAACAAACGCAATATATATAATATAACGATCACCAGTTATTTCCTTTCTTTCAGTTCAATTTATTCCTATTAATACAACAGACATTAAGAGACCAGGCCTGAATATTTTTTTAAAAAATGAACAAATGTGGCTAACATTATCTGTAACCATCTTCATATTTATACACAAAAACCTATCAAAAAAATATACAAACCAGAAACTCCCATATTCTTTTTGCTTCTCTACTATCCATTTTAACACAACAGCGACTCGACAAACAAGTCCTCTCTCGGTTCATCTTTAGTTTTTGAGTTCATGTAGGTATTCATTGAATTGTCATACCCAGAATATCCATATCCATGAGGGTTTTGCAACATTTCCAGTGTAAATGGAGCTTGGTTCATGTGATTAGTGTGACTAGGGGGAACTGCAGATGGCCTAATGGCCATGGTATTGGTGGCTGATGGCCTGGAAATGGAGCCACTTCCACGTGCTGCAGGAACGTCGTGGTTGTGTTTTCCTTCATAAGTGGTGATCACGGCCCTTACGTCGTGAGATGCCCTCTCAACGTGTTTACGGACTGGACAGCCAGCAGTTGTGCACTTGTAGTAGCTCCTGAAATACACAATATGTACACTGATGAGAAAAATGCTTCGAAACTGGCAAATTAACTGAAGAGAAAACCGTTATTTAGATTTCTTTTGGAAGAAAAATCTTTTGTTTAGATTGTTTTTAGTTTCAAGATGTTCTGAGCTAAAAAAAATGATATCAATTAAAGCTATGGAGCAATTTACCTTTTCTTTCTTGCACATATGGTAGGATTTGGATATGATTTTCCGCTTGGGATCATATCTTTTCTAGCTCATTTTGAAGGTTTTTCTTTTTTACAATGACCATGAGATTGGATCTAACCATTAAAAAAGAACCATGTATAAATCACTCACTTCATAAGCAACGCCCTTAGAAGCGATGCATCCCCAAATTGGGTAACAGGACAAGTTATTTTTCCTCTCGACTCAAAGTTTGTGTTGGTATGAGAAAGGATCTACTGTCTAGATTTAGGCTTAACACCTCCAAAGACAAGTCATCTTAAGGATAAGGGGAAAGCACACTTGAAGAGTGCAATACAACAGAGAAATGTCTGCAAAGAAACCTACTGAAATTTTAATTGAAGTGACAAAAACTTGAAGAACTACGGTTATGTGGTACTAAAATTTGACAATGACATGAGAATTTAATCAAAACAGAAGATAATTATATTGCTGAAATTATCAATTAAGTTCAACTTGTATAACCAAGCAAAGTATTTTAGATAGTTTGCTCACCTAGGGTTTGGATTCCCCTTGACCACCTTCTGCCCATATTTCCTCCACCTATAACCATCATCCAGAATATCGATATCGCTCGTCGTCTGAACCACCACCCGGGGCTCCCTCACTGTTCGATTTCCTGCAACAGATATGCCCTCACTCTCCCCTTCTTTCTTGCTGAAATAAAGACATCACAGTTCAAAATTTTAGTCACAATTCAAACAATTCAAACAACAAGTTCAGTACTAAGTTGACTAGTTACTGCAATGAAAACTAAACTCACCATCGTTTAACATCAGGCTCATCCTCATCATATTCATTATGGCTCCTCTGAGAACCCACATCACCATCATCACCAAATGAAACAGACGAGTTATCCGGTGTCCCAACGGCATCAACTTGCGTGCCATACGAAGGATCCGACACTTCAGATTGAGCTTGAGCTTGAGCCATAGCCAATTGAGACCCTCCTGAATTCCTCCTAGTTGATTGAGGCTTCGGGTGGTTATGAGTTCCCTTATAGACTATCTCAGTTATCTGCCCATCTAATGATCTCTCAACCTTCTTCTTCGTCGGGCAGTTGGGGAAAGTGCACTTGTAGTAACTCCTCGGGTTCTCACTTCCCTTCACTTGTTTCTGTCCATACTTCCTCCAATTGTACCCATCGTCTGACCTCCTCTGTTCTCTTAGGGTTTGAGTTGGAACCTCAGTTGAACTAGTTCTGATCAAACCCATGGTCTCATTTTTTATGTTGTTTGTTTGATTAGTTGGTTCTGTTGTGTTCTTGTAACCATCCTGTTACGATCCATAGGGGAAAAAACTGTAAGCAACTAAAAACATAGAAAAGAAAAAAACCGATGATATGAATATATAGGTTAAGAGCACATACTGAAGAAGGCTGAAAGCTAGAAGGCCTCCTGTTGTTAGTTTGGAAGGAGAAATCAGAATATGCCATGTCATCTTCCTCTTTGATGCCTTGATCATAATTGATAGAGTTTTGCTTCCAGTTGTAAGTTTGTGCAGGAATTGCTCCTGTGGTTGGAGATTGTACGATCTGTTCAATATATCAGAAATCAATCAAAACAGAGCAAATATATATTCATATATAAATCAAGTTCTATAATTACCAAAAATTAATCAATCTAATTACAAAAAACAGGTTTGATATGAAAGAAATATAAGAGAACAAACCCCAAATTTAACCAATCAATTACCCATCTGATTTTTTTTTTCCCCCACTAAAACAGGCTGTATAATTATTATATCTAAATGAAGGTCTATAACTACATCAACCTACAATTACCGAAAAAAAGAATCTATCTAATCATAGAACAAGTATCCATCTGAAATCTTTCTTCTTCTTTTTTAAGTTTTTCTTTCAAGTTTCACTAATAATCAAACCTATAATAACAAAAAAATGAATCAATCTAATCATATAAACACATGTTTGTTATCAAATGAACCCCCCCAAAACAACTCAAATACCCATCAAACCAATTGATCAATATTGAGGTTTAATTTAAATATAATCAAAGAGGTGCTTACATTATGATAATAGGAGAGGAGGACAGGGGAGTCAAGCAACTCAGCAGGGCTGAGCCCAGCAGGGATCGAAAAATACGACGACAGCGAAGCAGGGGAAGGTGAGATTGGTAGAGAAGGAGGATGCAGTGACTTAAACTTAGGAGGAACACCAACAACACCTCTACTATTAGTATCACTACTATCATTCATAGAACCAATGAAAGTCCTCTCATAACTTTCATCACCACCTCCACCTCCACCTCCACCAGTGAGCAAGTCAGAGAAAGAGGTAGGGAAAGAAGAGGAGAATGAGAAGGAGGAGTTGGTTCTTGAGTTGGATGAGGTATCCAAGCTACCGGTTGAAGAAGCCATGGAAGAAGAGGCAAAGAGAGAAGATGAGGAATGGAATTAGTCTTTGGTCAAGGTGAGAAGAGGGTGAGGGTTTTATTAGGTGTATTTTGAGGTAGCAATAGGAATTGGAGGCAAGTTCTGAGAAGGGAGGGAGGATGAATATTGTAATCTGACTAAGGGGGAAGCGGGGGGTTGGTCAAACCTCGTGGGTTTGACCGGAGTGGAGAGGCGGCTGAGATTTTTCTTTTTCTTTTTATTTTCTTTTTCTTTTTATTTTTTTTTCTTTTTGTGTGTGTGTGGTTGTGTTTTTGGTTGCTTTCAAGTTTGGGGAGTTTGACATGTTAGTGCATAACAATTCCTGTATTTGGGGACAGATCAAGGAGGAGGATGATGAAATACTGCGCAGGAAAGGGACAACGAAACTCCACCGGTTGCAGATAAGATTGTGAAATCAAGTTGTTGCAAAATGAGATTTTAATAGTTTGAGTTTGTACTTTATATATATATATATATATATATATATATATATATATATATACATCCAAGGACAAACCTAGCTAAAATCTGATAATAAAAAAAAGACAAACCTAGCTAAAAGAATAAGAATAGAAACTTAGATGATGAGGACCAGTTATAACTAGGAAGAAGGTTAATAAAAGCAATTTTGTATCCCTTTAGACTACAGCAATGATGCTTCCAAAGGCGAAGGGGCAAATTTGTAGGCCTGTTATTTGTCTCTATTGGATTATTGTTGTGGTTGGTAGCCAATTCCTGTATCCTATTACGGCCGGGGAGGAGAAACTATTTGCTCATGATGAATGCATTTCTAACTCCTTCACAATATACCCAATTCTTTTGTCCCTTACTATATTTGTCCCCAATAATGTAGTGTAAGTTATCCTTCTAGTCATATTGCCGTCCTATTAAGGTTGATGCACCATTATAATTAACGGGATAAAAGTAATTTGACTGATAAACTTATATAATTTACTATATATGCATGTTATAAGAAAAGCCAGACTACCAAAATTTTGGTTTTTGTGTTTGTTCGTCCTCATCACTACTCTGCAACAGTTGTTAGTGCTATGTTTCTCCCGTTTGTTTGTTTTGTTTTTTTCGTTTTTTCTATTGCATCTGTCCTAAGGAGGAGACTTCGATGCTCATAATCGAATTGAGATTCTAGTGACAACAACAAACTAGATGCTTGGTGAGTATTATAACTAGAAACTCACTCCATTTTACACTTCCCTGCCCTGCCTTACTAGCGTACTAGACGTACACATGCAAGTCTTGCATTGACTGAACACATCTCGATCTCAAGTCATTAAGCAAATATCAACTAAAAAATTAGTTGACGATAGACCATTCTAAATTATCTTGATCCCTGAATATTCATATATATATATCTCCACAATCTACGAATAAACCTTCTCCGATCTATGTGGGTCCGAGTCTCACTCGGTGCGTGTTCTCACCAAATTTCCCTTCGTGTGTGTGTGTATGTGGCTTATAAAAAGATAACAATGCAATGAACCGAGTGGAGCCAACAATGGTGACATATTTGCTTACATCTATTCTTAAATCATCGATGGGCCATAACTCTTGCTTGAACTTCTAGATAGAATATTACCATATAATATCACAACTCACAATAGTAATATCGTCATTTCAAGTGAGGAACCCTCCTGGTTGCTTGCATAGCAAGGCAGCCGTGGATCACCACAACACAACCATCAGTTGTTTTATTAATTATTATTATTATTATTTTTAAAATTTTTTTATTATAAGCAAGTTATCATGAGTTGTCATACATCTTCGTTTTTCCTTGGCTTCATACACTACGTACAATACATGTCTTTCAAATATATAATTTAAAAAACAAAAAATTATGTGTGACAAGGAAACTAAAACCTCATTTATATATGTTATGTATATGCATTGCACGTGTTTATTTGGTTACAATGCACATATTTGTTTGGTTACAAAACTCAACTCTCCCATTAAAATATTAGAAATTTTTTTCTTAGCTTCTCATGTGGAGTCAGAATTCGCTGGGATCCATGGGGTTGAGATTTTTAGGCCTATTTTGTTAGAGGGGGGTGAGTCTCATAAATTGTTTGGTGAGAAATGGGCTAAATTTAAAAAAATTCCTGTCATTAAAAAAAAACACTAAACTTTTTTTATGAAAAAAAACCGTACTCAACTACTGTTTAAAAAAACCCACAGCAGCAGAGTTTACTTCCGTTAGGTTTTTTGTCATGTGCGTCGCACGTGACCTTTTTTAGGACGAAAATGCCCACTAATCAGGTTCGCTGCATGTCCAAGAAAAGTGCGCACAATCGATCAACGGTCCAGATATCTTGAAAGTATGATTTATTAATTTTAATTCTTTTTATTAATTTTCAAATTGGATTAATTAATTAAAAATTCTGCAAAATAATAAAAACTCAAATTAATTAATTAAATAATATAAAAAGTTATTATAAATTCGAGAAAAAAATGAAAATATTCCAAAAATTATTAGAAATTTAGAACAATTAATTAAAATTCAAAAATTAATAATAAAAATGGGAAATTATGATTTAAAATTTTCAAGAATGATTAAAAAATGATTTTTTTATTAAAAATGTTTCGAAATTTAGAATACTTAATTAAAAATTCAAAAGTTAATTATAAAAAAAGGAAATTTTGATTTATAATTTTGATAAAAAATGATTAAAAATTTTTTTAAAATTTAAAAATTTTAGAAAATATGGAAAAAAATCCTAGAAGCTATACAAAAATGCAACTACTTCCAAAAGCTCCCTTTATGGTGTTGATTCTTCATATACTAGTAATTTGCACATGTGATGCACGTTTTTTTTTTCCTTTAAGCTCATTCTTTCACAAATTATCCCTAAAGAAATTGCCCACATATCAAAAATAATTATAAATTCAAAAAAATATAAATTCGAAAAAATTTCAATAATTATTTTCCAAAAACTAATTATCAAAATAAGTAAATTTAATTAATATTTTTAAAAAAGTAATTAAAAATTGAAAATAGTTAGAATAATTAATTAAAAATCCAAAAGTTAATTAATAAAATAGGGAATTTTGGTTTAATTTTTTTAAAATGATTAAAATTTGCGGAAAAAATAGGAAAAATCTAGAAAAAAAATGGAAAAATTCCTAGAAGTTCTAGAGAGATGCAAATACTTTTTAACGCTCAGTATATGGTGTTGATTCTTCACATACTAGTAATCTGCATGTTTCTTTTCCCATTAAGTTCATTCTTTCATAAATTATTCTTAATATGTGAACTTTATTATTTTCGGATTAATTAAAGAAAATTTTCAAAATATAATTAAAATTTTGGATTAATTAATTGAAAAATCTAAAAAGTTGTTATAAATTCAAAAAATATGAAAATATTTTAAAAATGATTAAAAAAATTTCAATAATTATTTTGAAAAACCAAAAATTAATTTAAAAAACATTCAGAAAGTGATTTTTAAAGATTCAAAATAACTGAAATTAGGAAAAAATAGTGAAAATGCCAAAAAAATCTTAAAATTCTAATAAAAAATCATATTATCCAAGAAAGCTTGAACAAGTTACTAGAAGTTCTATAAAGATACAACTATTTTCAAAAGCTCAAAAAAGCACGTTGATCTTTTAGAATTTTTCAAATTTTTCTTGAACTTTTTCCAAAAAATTTGCAAAAACTTTAAATATCAACAAGCTTTTTTGAGCTTTTAAAAGTAGTTGTATCTTTATAGAACTTCTAGTAATATTTTCAAGTGTTGCTGCTGATTTTGGTGTGGGGGCAAACAGATAGAATTTGTGGATTCTTGAGAAAACGAACAAGGCAAACCTATTGACCTTCACCAAGGTGTTGACTGAATTCTTGCCGCTGTCGTTGACCTGCAAAAAGTGCAAAACACCGGGATGGATCCCGGCAACGCACCCTCCGACGCTCTTGTCAGTAATCTGAATGATTATAAGAGAGCTTTAATTGGAAAAGTATTGATTACCTCGTAATAGTGGGGGGAGAAGGATATTTATAGTCGCCTTAGGGATCCGTTTCAAGATAAGAACATATCTCTACTTCCCGGTGTGATAGAAGCGGTTAAGATCACTTCTTAGGGATAATTATGAATCTGAATTCTTCTTTATCCTTCTGAACTGGTTTGTAACGGATTGGGACCCGTACCCAGTAAGACAGATCCGTTTATGGATTTTAGGATTTGAAGAAAGACCTAGTTCCCATTTCAGACCCGTTAATAGATGAAATTACCATTTTACCCCTGAGCTTTAAGATTCGTGTCCAATTTGAAAGGTCCCGATTTAATCCCATTTTCAGCCATATCACGAGCCCCCCACTCCTGGAGACTGAGTTCTACAGTCTTTAAGGAGTAGTTTTGTTGTTCTAATGGCGTACAGGATTTTATTGGTGTTCTTCAGGGAGTTCGGATCTTGCTCAAGGTATAACGGTATTATTTTGGGCTTGTACAATGCCAAAAAATGTCCTTGGAATTTTCTGGATTATTTTGTGATTTTTCCAGATTTTTCTGAATTTTTCCTCATTTTTTTGAATTTTTTATTCATTTTCCGAATTAAATAATTAATTATCGAAAATATTAATTAATTATTCTAATTTAATAATTATTTTTTCAGAATTTTAAAATAATTTTCCAAATTAATAATTATTTTTAGAATTTTTAAATTAATTTTTTTCAATTTTTAAATATTTTTTCGGATTTTTTTAAATCATAAATTCAAAGAAATAAATTAATTATGTAACACCCCGCAAAATTGAAATTACAATTTTGCCCCTGGGTGTTACGCACGTATATTTTGTAATGTATTTCACTACATATTTTGGATTCGTACTATTTATACATTTTCCGTATTGATTTCAGTCAACTAAAATATAATATTTTAATCCATGGGATTTACGTGCTTTTTACGTGTTTTGATGCACGTGTTTCCACCACTACGTATAATATTTTTTATAGGTTTAAATTATTTATTTTTATGTAATTTTTATAAAATGAAAATTTATTTTCCCCTTGTTTTGATTAAAATGCACTTTTCGACTTTCTGCACGTATATTGCACGTACTTTCTACTTGTTATGATTTCATCAGGAAATATATGTAAATTAATAAATATAATTTTTGCTGATATTATTTTCAATTATATTTAATAACTTTTCATCAATAAAGTCGATTTTTGCATTTTCATGTTTCTCATGCGATGCACGTGGTTTCGGTGTGCACATTTAAGCGTAGTTGTTTTCAAAATAATTTTCGATGTGTGTAACACCCGTAGTTTTCGAAATATTATAAAATAATATATATATAGTATTGGCGTTGTTTAGATAATGTGCATGGATTGGTATAATATAAAAATGGATGGTTTAATGAAATGAAATGGTAAGTTTGGAGGGGGGTCCCACGTGGAATTTGAAGGAAGGCACAGCAATGTGTTGGTCTTGCCTTGACTTTGTCAAGATGACGTGGCTTCCACATTGGGGGCCCACGATGGAGATCAAAACATCAAAACTGTGCTGGATTGAATTGTTGGCCGGGTTGTAACTATGTGGAGGCCGGTTTTTAACATGTAGAAGAAGGGGTTATGGGAGAGGGATTTAATTAGTAGGAGTTAGTGTTTTAGAGAGTGGGGAGATGAAGGGTGGGAGTTTTAGGAGTTAGAAATGTGAAAGGTTAGAGAATTAATTTTAGTAATTTATTAGGTGGGTAATTTTGCAAATTGAACCCTCTACAAACCCGATAAATAGCACCCTACCCCTTTTTATTTCACACACAAAAATTAGAATTAAAGCAAGAGAAAGAGAAGAGAAAGAAGAGAGTGTAAGAAAAAGAAAGAGAGTTATTGTGTTTGGAGGATCCCTTGCTTGGAGCATTTGCTAGGAGGAGAAGAGGACTAGGAGTTGCTAGGAGCAAGAAGGAGTCATTCACTTGTAGTTTTCAACCTTCAAACATAAGGTGGGTTCTCATGCTTTCTAATTTAGAACTATGCATGCTAGTAATTATAGATGAATAGTATAGAAATTTTGATTATGATAAGTAGAACAATTTATGCTATTGGATGTGGTGAATAGTAGTGAATCATGTTATGATTAGTAGATTAAATTACAACTTGTTAGTTGATAAATGAGAAAAGAATTTATTATTGCCATGCACTAGTATACATGAATCTAGAGATTTTGATAATTGTTGAGTTTTCCTTTTTAATAAGAAAATATATTTTTGGTAAAGTGAAATTTGATACTATGGGACTCATTTGATTGTTCATAAAAGATCTAATGTGTTATTTTGATTAAATTGAGTAAATACAAATTCATGCTTATTAATAGGGAGAAATAAATTATTGTCTAAAATATGATTTTTAAATCAATGAGTTACGGATTAGAAAATAAATTCAGTTTATATATATATATCTAACAAAAGATTAGATTCAAGTTTTATGAAAATAAAAGAATGACAGAGAGTTGACAGAAAAGTATATGCAGAAACTATATATCGATAGATGTACTTGGCCTAGTGGTCGGAGTGCTACACTGTCTTCCCTTGATGACTGGGTTCGAATCTTAGTATTGCCCAAAACATATTTTTGTTTTAATAAAATAAACACAAGAACTGAGAATGAGTATAAGTAGGTTTCGGCGTGGAGTTTAGACACCAAGCCCACTTGGGCTAGCGGCTTGCGGTGAAGGGTTGGGCTTTGACCCGGTTTGACCAGAGGAGCCAGGTTCGAAACCTGATGGGCTTCTAAGCTTTCTTTTTGGTTTTGGTTGGTTTTAATGGAAAATTTAATGAGTAATTTTGGTTACTCATTAATGAGTAATTTTAATGAGTTTGGTTATATCAAATCAGTAATATTAATACCATTAATCAAATCAGTAAGCATTTCTTTTTTTGTTGGTTTTAATCAAATAAATTATTGACTTCAAAATTCTATTATTTAAAGAATAGACCTTTATTTTATTAAGAAGAGTAAAGTATTAGTTTGTGAAGTGATTTTTCTTGAAGAAAATTTTACTCTTATTTGTGTAAAGAAAGTTCTTAAGTGAGTTGAGATATTGTGAGAGTTTGAATTTGTTGATAAAATTTCATGTGATGAAGTTGCGTACTTGAGAGAAATTATTTTGCTTATAAAGATTTTGAATGAATCAGTTGATTATGAATATGTGCTTAAGTTGTTAAAAAGATTGATAATGGATGAAAATTTTGTTCATGAAAAAGGATTATTTGTTTTTATGGAAAATTATGAATGAATGAATGAATCATGGATAATGCAAAAATGAGACATTGATTAGATTATGGATAAGTTAGAGATATGAATATAATAAGTTTAAGACATGATTACAAAAGGGTATGTGTACCCATGTTTCTTGTACATGAAAGATTATGATTAAGAATTAGTAAGACTTCGGTTACCGGTAATTTTGAAAGAAAGAATTGATATGATTTTGAGATGATGCCGTCGGGCGATCTCGTATTTTGTGAATAAATCCGGTATGAGGTAAAACTGATTCTAGGGTGATAACATATTCATGTCTTGAACTAAAAATAATTAGGCACTTAAGTGAAGATGTAATAAACTTGTGCAAACGTAAATGGGTGCTTCTATATAGTCGGCGGTGGATCTCCGTGGCTATAGACCCAGTTGGTGGACTGTGGTTGCCCCATAGGAGATGGACTGTATTTTATCCGGGACTTAGGGTAGTCGACGGATGTTTACCATACTCCAAAGAATATGTATATACTGGGGCTAGAAGGGCATTTACGGGATTATCATCACGATATAATAGCCAGGGAGGCTGGGATCTATTACTATAAGCCAGGGAGGCTAGCCAGGGAGGCTGAGATCCGTATCTGTGAAATAACTCTAAAACTTGTTTTATTACTGGGTAGTCTCATGGCGAGGGATCGAACCCTTTAATGTGGAGTACGTAGGCGCTTGCCCTCGGACCTATGTAGTATGGGATGCATAGAATCCGAACAAGTGTGCATTAGTGTCATCCTAGTGTAGAATTGTGTGCATTAGGCATTAAGGCATGACATACACTTATATTTAGAATAATCACTTTTGACACTTTATATGTTCATTCAATCTTTTTGTGATTTGTTAAAGTATGAGATCGTTATACTATTCCCGGCATAGAGAGGATAGCCGTGTATAACATTTCGTCAGTTGTAAATAACTGACGTGCCCACAGATTGACATGCAGGTAAAGGACCATTCATGGAGCTATAAAGTGGATATGCCGATGCTGTTTTATTTTAAAGATGTTGTAAATGTTTTATTGTAAATTTCATTCTTCCGCTGTGTAAAACCAAGTTGTAATTGAACTCTGATGTATTATGAATGAAAAGTTTTAAGTTTTCCTTGTAAAATTGTACGAAGTGAAGTAAAGATCCTGTGAAATCCCGAGTTTGTCCTTATTTTAAATTCGGGGTGTTACAAATTAATTAATTAAATATTACCTGGACACGTGGCACATTTCTCGGCGTCGATCATGATCAGATGGCGTGTATCGCAAAGCAGATCATTTTCTGGACACGTGGTGCGTTTCTGAGCGTTGATCATGATCAGATGGCGCGCATCGCAAAGCAGATCATTTTCTGGACACGTGACGCGATTCTGAGCATCGATCGTATCGTGGCTCGAATTTTGAGATGATCGGACGGCTTGTGTGGCTCGGCAGCATTTTTCTCCACTTGTGCAGCTCGGAACACGTTTTGCTCGGAATCCAGTGCCGACCCACCAGATGTTGACACGTGGCCGGTCAATGTTGACCATTGACCGCCACGTGGCACCCCTATTTTTTTTCTTTCTTTCTTTCCCGCTCTGTTTCTTTCTCCTCTGCTTTTTCTATCTTCTCCGCTCTACTTCAACCACCGTCACCAGCTCCTATTTCTCCGAGCCTCGTCGAGGGGAGCTTGATTGGAGCTTGTGAGGGTGGAAGCGTTGGAGCTCGATGACAACGAGACTCGGCGAAGCTTGATGACTGAGGGGAGCTTCGTCGAAGGTGGAGCTCGGAGTTCGGGAGTAGTGGGAGAGCGCGAGCTTCGACGATGGAGGAGCTCGGTGAGGAGATGGCTCGAGCATGTGGAGTAGATCTCTTTCAAGGGAGAGCTTGACTGTCGTGAGCTCGGCGAGTTGACGAAGGTAGAAGAACCTCGAACTCGGCATCAAAGGTCGATGGGTTCGGCAATGGTGGGCAGTTGGTGAAATGGAGCTTGTCACCAGAGGAGAGCTCGGCGGGGAAAAGAGGAGGTGTCGCTCTGAGATGAGGGAGGAGCTCAGTGAAGTTGGGTTTTTGTGTTCGAGGGAGCTCGGCAGGGGAGCTCGGTGTAAGAGACGCTCGGCGTGGAAGTTGGAGTTCGGAGCTTCGGTGTTGCTCTTTGGTGACTCATTGAGGATGAGAGCTGGGCTCGACGCCAGCTTGGAGGTGAGCACGGTGTTTTGGCGATGAAGTTTGGGAGCTCGAGCTTGGAGAGGAGACGGGGTCGAAGCTCAGAGTTGGTTTTTGTTCCATTGGTTTTGGTGGGAAAATTGTTGAAGAAGAGGAAGGGGAGGAAACAGTTCGTTTGGGTTTTTGGGTCCAAACGGGTTAGGACCCGACCCGTTAACCCTTCTCCACCTTCTCTTTATGTTCTGTTTCGTTTGTTCGGCGAATCCGAGCATAGATTTTGAGGTAAAAAATTTTTCCATTTTGCAGCTCGGTAGGACCTCGATCTCGACGGTTGATCACGATCGTGGCGCGAATCACGAGACAAGAGGCTCAGATCACTAGAAAACGTGATCTTGTCATTTTGTGATCGTGGCACAATCTGAGCCGTTTGATTGTGATCGGGCGCGAATCATGATGATGAAATCATTTTTCTCCAATACGCAGCTCGGAATGCAAGTTGCTCGGATTGTATATCCGAGCTACGTGGCTCGATCTGGACGGTTGATCACGATCATGGCGCGAATCACGAGACGATAGTTTTTGCCATTTTCTCGCTCGGCGCAGCTGTGTTGCGATCCACTTTCCCGTTGCTAAGGAGGTCTGATCGGGGCGTGCGACCCCTCATTTCGAAGCTAACTCGAAGATCTACAACTTCTCTTTAGGAGCGAGACAAAGATTCACCCTTTTTCATGGTCAAAATAGTCCTGCAACATCCTTGTCTTAATGAAGTTGAGGAGTGTTTTTGGTCTTGAGGATTTTCGAAGAGGAGCTCCACTCCTAGGAGCGAAGAAGATGGGCCAGGAAGATTCTCGTAAGAGCCATGGGAATATCCATTCTTGAAGGTGAGTGCAAGGAGCAGCTCCTGGGGAGAGCTCTAGCTCGGAGACCATTGAGAGGAAAAGCACTCGTGAGGCGAACGGAGTGAAGAACATCACAAGGCTCTAGGAGAGAGCAATTCATGAGACGAGTTTGAGAAGCAACTCTAGGGGAGAGTTTTGAGCTCCGAACTCGCTTAGAAGAGGCCCGCTTGGGAGGCGAGCGGAACGAAGAGCTTGGCTCTAGGAGAGAGCCATTTGGGAGACATGTATGAGGAGCAACTCTAGGAGAGAGTTGTGAGCTCCGAACTCGTTGAGAAGAGGTCTGCTTTGGAGGCGAGCGGAGCGAAGAGTTTGGCTCTAGGAGAAAGCCATTTGGGAGACAAGTTTGAGGAGCAACTCTAGGAGAGTTGTGAGCTTCGAACTCGTTGAGAAGAGGTCCAATTTGGAGGCGAGCGGAGCGAAGAGCTTGGCTTTAGGAGAGAGTCATTTGGGAGACGAGTTTGAGGAGCAACTCTAGGAGAGAGTTGTGAGCTCCGAACTCGTTGAGAAGAGGTCCGCTTTAGAGGCGAGCGGAGCGAAGAGCTTGGCTCTAGGAGAGAGCCATTTGGGAGACAAGTTTGAGGAGCAACTCTAGGAGAGAGTTGTGAGCTCCGAACTCGTCGTTTAAGAGAGATTCAACGGTTGTGGAAACATTTCCGAATGGCGAACCACCTCTAACTCGCTTAAAAGCGAGCTTGCGAAGCGAAATCGAGCCAAGTTTTGGACTCCGAACGCGTCATTTGAGTAAGTTTCAACGGTTGTGGGAGCAGTTCCGAATAGCGAACCACTTCTAGCTCCCTTAAGAGCGAGCTTGAGAAGTGGAATCGAGCCAAGTTTTGGATTCTGAACGCATCATTTGAGTAAGTTTCAACGGTTGTGGGAGCAGTTCCAAATGGCGAACCACTTCTAGCTCCCTTAAGAACGAGCTTGCGAAGTGGAATCGAGCCAAGTTTTGGACTCCGAACTCATTGTTAGAGGGGGTTAACGAGTTTTAGGAGCAACTCTGAATGGTGAGCTGTCTCGCCCTCGCTTGTTTGCAAGCGGCTAAAGCAACGTCGAACCAAGTGTTGGACTCCAAACTCGTTTTTTGAGCTTAGTAAGTTGCGGGAGCAGCCATGTAGGAGAAGCTGGACTCTGAACTCACCATTTAGCGAGTCGTGACTCGGAGAGATAGAGATGAAGCAAGAGCAATAATTTTCAATGAAAAAATATAAAATTTTATTGAAATAAACTAAGTGGCAGCTTCAATAGGGCGAGCCATTATTACATGCTATTGGCCGGGTTACAAGCATCGGCCTTATTGAAAAACAAGATCCTACTTCTACGATAAGGTGAAGGCCTCTTGGGAGGAGCTGGGTTCTCCCTTCATTGGACCTCCTTTGATGAGGTGGAAGACGGCCCCAGGTTCTGAGTCTTAAAGCTCGGCGGGCCTTTCTGTTAGTTTGTAGGCTCCTCAGGGGGGAGGCACGGCCCCATCTTTTTGGACGAACATGGTCAGGTGTCCCCGCTGTATGAGTTCTTCTATCTCATCCTTGAGAGCCCGACAATCATCTGTGTCGTGGCCGTGGTCCCTGTGAAAGCGGCACCACTTATCCTTGTTCCTTTTCTTGCCGGGTGTATTCATTCTAGGGGGAGCGCGGAGTAGCCCTTCCTTGTCCACTTCCATAAGAACTTCTGATATATTAGCAATGAGGGGGGGTGAACTTCTCAAAATGAAGAGCTGGGCGGCGTTGGCCATTGTCGTCCTTCTGGAATTTTTGGGACCCCTCTTCGCTCGTATTCTTCCGTTTGTTCCCGGAAGATGATTCTTCAAGAGTAGGGGGGTTGAGAGCTTCTTCCACCCGTATGTACTTCTCTACCCTAAGTAGGAGTTCTGAGAAGTCCTGAAGAGGCTTCTTGGCAAGGGACGCCTTGAGGCGAGCGTTAGTGACGTTACGCTCGAATGCGGCTGAAGCTACTGATTGGTTGAGTGAGGGAATGGACCGGGCTTCGGCGGTGAAGCGTCGAACGTAATTCCTTAGGCGTTTACCCTTTTCTTGGTTAAAGGTCATCAGAGATACACTTGTTTTCTCTGCCCGGAGGCTACTCACGATATGAGTAAGGAAGAGCCCTTCGAACTGATCGAATGAGAAGATGGAGGCAGGGGCGAGTCGAGAGTACCATACTCTCACATGCCCCTTCAGTGTGGCAGGAAAGATCTTGCAGAGGAGGGCGTCTGAAGCATGGTGGATCATCATGAGAGTTTTGAAATTCTCTATGTGATCTGCGGGGTCCGACTCTCCGATATATGACTCGAAATGAGGCGGCTTGAAGTTCTCTAGGATGGGGGCCTCCATGATGGTGCGGGAGAATGGAGGTCTGCTCGGACAGAGGTTTATCGCCCATTGCTCTTCTTCCCTGTCAATTTGGCCGAGGCGCTTTTCCATCTCGTAGAGATGGCGGTAGACTGAGTCTTCTCTTTGATCATATCTTGCCAAGCCCCGGGACTCATCTTTGTACGAGGGCAGACTGGGGCTGCGGCAATGGTAGCTTGGAGATGGAGGACAGGGATTGTGAAGGCGGTGGCTCCTAGCTGGCTTATGAGTAGGTGGCCTCTAGTCGTTATTTGGGGCGATATTGAAGGCCCGTAAGACTGCCACTTGGAAGTATTGAAGCTCTGCCCTTGTGACTGGTGCCTCTCTAGCTTGGCGGTCCCTACGTGTGGCTCGGCTTACTGGAATGAGTTCTCCGCCGATGACGCTGAGGGGACTTTCTTCGCCTCCTCGGGGGAGGGGATCTTCTAGTCCTCGGTCGGCGGGGGGTCCGGACTCTTGATGACCCTGGGTGCTCAGGTTGATAGACTCCCCTAAGGGCTTGCCATCCATTCAGGCAAGTTCGGAGGTCGACCCCGTTTTGGCGGTCGGCAATCACTGACGAAGATCTCGCTCGGGAGGGCTTTGAGAAGTCATAGATTCAACTGAAGAATTGGGACCCGCGACATGGTTATGAGGAGGATGTTGCTTCGGACGACTCCGACGGGAGCCCCCCTGGGCAGCCCCCCGAGACCCTGGAGGGGCCTATTGAGGAGGAGCACTTTGAGCTGGAGGAGGGAGAGGAGGAAGAGAAGTGGTTCTTCGGCTGGAGACCGCTGCCTTCCCCTTCTGTTTTGAATGCATAGTTTGAAACTAGTCTCGCTGATGAAGTTAGGTCGGGTTGCTTTTTCGGTTCCCACAGACGGTGCCAATCTGTTGCTGCTGATTTTGGTGTTGGAGCAAACAAATAGAATTTGTGGATTCTTGAGAAAACGAACAACGCAAACCTGTTGACCTGTTGACCTTCACCAAGGTGTTGACTGGATTCTTGCCACTGCCATTGACCTACAAAAAGTGCGAAACACCGGGATGGATCCCGGCGACGCACCCTCCGACGCTCTTGTCAGTAATCTGAATGATTATAAAAGAGCTTTAATTGGAAAAGTATTGATTACCTCGTAATAGTGGGGGGAGAGGGATATTTATAGTCGCCTTAGAGATCCGTTTCAAGATAAGAACATATCTTTACTTCCCGGTGTGATAGAAGCGGTTAAGATCACTTCTTAGGGATAATTATGAATCTGAATTCTTCTTTATCCTTCTGAACTGGTTTGTAACGGGTTGGAATCCATACCCAGTAAGACAGATCCGTTTATGGGTTTTGGGCTTTGAAGAAAGACCCAGTTCCCATTTCAGACCCATTAGTAGGTGAAATTACCGTTTTACCCCTGAGCTTTAAGATTCGTGTCCGATTTGAACGGTCCCGATTTAATCCCATTTTTAGCCATATCATCAAGTTTTCCTGGATTTTTCTGAATTTCTTTTAGATTTTTTCCGGAATTTCACTATATTTTTTCCAAAATTTATTATTCTTTTATATTTTCAAAATCAATTTCCCAAATTTAATTAAGTTTTGGTTTTTGAAAATAGTTATTGTAAATTTCTTATCATTTTTTGGAATATTTTGATTTTTTTGAATTTATAAATATTTTTTAGTTTTTTAAATTAATTAATCCAAAATTTTAACTATATTTTTGGTATTTTTAATTAATTAATCTGAAATTAAAAATATGCACATACTATGAATAATTTGTGAAAGAATGAGTTTAAAGAAGAAAAAAAATGCATCAGATGTGCAGATTACTAGTATATGCAGAATCAACACCATAAACTGAGAGTTTGGAATTAGTTGCATCTTTGTAGAACTTTGATGAACTTTTACAGGTTTTTCTAGATTTTTCCTTTTTTTTTTCAATTTCTAATCATATATATTTCAAAAAATTAAATCAAATGTCCCTATTTTAATAATTAATTTTTGGATCTTGAATTAATTATTCTATTTTTTTTGGAATTTTTCCAGTTTTTCTCTAGATTTTCCATTTTTTTTTACTTTTTTACCATTTTTCAAAAAATTTAATCAATGTTTTCCATTTTTATAATTTATTTTTAAAACTTTAACTAATTATTCTAACTTTCTAATTATTTTTTGGAATATTTTATATTTTTCCGAATTTATAATTATTTTTGATAGGTGGACGTTATCTTTAGAGATAATTTGTGAAAGAATGAGCTTAATGGGGGAAAAACATGCATCACACGTGCTAATTAGCACTACTAGTATATGAAGAATCAAAACCATAAAGTGAGTTTTTGGAAGTACTTGCATCTTTGTATAGCTTCTAGATTTTTTTTCCTGGTTTTTCTAGATTTTTTCAAAATTTTCCAATTTTTTAATCGTTTTTCCAAAATTATAAATCAAAATTTCCTATTTTTATAATTAACTTTTGAATTTTTAATTAAGTATTCTAAATTTCTAAATATTTTTAACATTTTTATTTTTCAATTATTAATCATTTTTTGAAAATTTTAAACCAAAATTTTAAATTTCTAAATAATTTTTGAATTTTTAATTAATTTTTCTAAATTACCAATTTTTTTTGGAATATTTTTATATTTTTCCGAATTTATAGTTTTTTTATATTTTTAATTAATTAATTTAATTTTTATTATTTTTAGAATTTCTTATTAACTAATACGATTTAAAATTTAATAAAAAGAATTAAAATTAATAAATCATACTTTCAAGATATCTGGACCGTTGATCGATCGTGCGCGCTTTTTTGGGAGATCTAGCGAACCTGATAGGTGGGCATTTTCGTCAAAAAATAGTCACGTGCATCGCACGTGACAAAAAATCTAATGGAAGTAAACTTCGTCGCTATGAGTTTTTTTTAAATAGTAGTTGAGTGCGGTTTTTTTAATAAGTTTAGTGGAGGTTTTTTTTGACCTATACTTCAGTGGGGTTTTTTCAAATTCAGCTTGAGAAATGCTAAACATGTTTAAGATTATACTCCAAATTTATATGAAACTTGTTTTTTAGTGATTGTTGTGTCTTATCCATTTGTCTTTTAGTGATTAATGGATCCATCAGTCACTAAAAGACTCTTAGGATTTCTTAGGAAAACCTAACTAAGGATCTTGTTGAGTTATTCGAAGCAATCAACATAAACTACCAAGCACATATGAGATCATACCAAATACATCAAAGTACACACAAGTTTGTCCCGGTTGGGGCTTTCGCCTTAATCCAGGGGAGAAGAAACCCGAGATGTTATTCGACTAGAGAAGATACAAGAATATTACAATTCTCATCACGACCCTCTCTCTAGCCTCACTAGCAAGTACTAGTTGTTTATGTAACATCCCGTAATTTCAAAGTGTATAATAATATATACAAATATATATGTATTAGATTATATATGGCTGATATGACTTGAATGGCATATATACTTGTTCATAAGTGGAATTATATGTTGAATGGTTATGGGATGGACCGGGCGGGGGAGGGGGCAGAACGTGAAGTGTTGTATGTGGCTGTGTTGACTTCGTCAACATGGATGACGTGGCAATTTATGGGGCCCACCTCCGGTTGTGCACTCTGATACTTGCTCACGGTAGTGAGTAGACAGAGGAAATATATAATCCCATATCGTTAATTCCCAAGATTAAATAATATATAAAATATAATTGCCTATAATTAAGAGTTACCTAATTGGTTAACCAATTTTTGAGATCAGAGCCGACTTTCGACATTGAGTGTGGGTAAGAGTGGGCGAGATGTATGCCTGAGATGGAACTAGCAGATTTTAAATATATTATATATGGCAGCAGATCTTAAATATATTATATATGGCTGATATGATTTGAATGGCATATATACTTGTTCATGAGTGGAATTATAAGTTTGAATGGTTATGGGATGGGTTCATAGGTTTTGGAGATATCTTCAATCAATGAAACCTGATTCTTATATATAGACACAAAATTTAATCGTATTTCAGTCTTCAACAATATAATCAGAATTCTCCAATACTTATACTGAAAATGTTTCCCCAAAACAATAACTTTAATGAGTCCTATGATGTGAACTGTGGGTTAGGAATTCCAACCTTGCACCGGATCCTACAAAATTTATATGATAGATCAACACAAACCATTAGATAAATAAAAGATCACACCAAACACATATAGCACATAATTTTATCTCAATCGTGCATTTCGCCTTAATCCGGGAGAAGAAACTGAGATATTATTCAACTATAGAAGATACAAGAATATTACGATTCTCACAATGACCTTCTCTCAAGCTTCACCAAAAAATACTAGTTGTTTACAATAGAAAAACCTCTTAAACTCTCTTCAATAAAGTACCATCTCTCTTGACTCTCAATGGAGGCCAATTACAATATTATATAGAGATCCAGAGAAACTCTAGTTTGATATCTGATACAATAGCTATTAGATATTCTTGAAGAGAAAACGCTACGATAAGGGCCGTATGATCTAACTTGAAGAGCAAGTCGAGCTTCCAACGAATCACCTAGATCCACACTCGAAAACTGCATTAGCCGCGCATGCTGTTCACTGCCAAACTTGTGGTTGACCGCACTTGACCTTTTGCCAAACCCGAGGGAGTATCGACCGACTGCACAGTCGACCGTACATGCCTCTACTGTTGTTGTTGTTGTTGTTGTTTGACTTGCTTCCACTCCGATTCGATCGCCTTGATTCCTCCTTCGCTTCATTGTCTTCTTTATCTAACTTAGTATTTGGATTACATACTATGAATCCATACATGTGTGATTTAAAACCTTCTAAATTCTTTTATTCTCTTCTTGCAAATAATTTGGTTCCGTGGCTTCTTCTTCTAGTTGAATCTAACTCCACCTGTTTTTCTCCAGTTGGCATGCCCCACATAGTCATGCTTAAATAATTCTAATGAAGGCAAACTAGATAGTGCTTTAGGAACATAGAACTTAGAAACACTTGCACAAGTTTTTTCGTTCCCACAGAGCTTGCAGAGGTTGTGCTCAACACGCCTCCTTTCTTTCATCACCTTTCGACGATCTTCACAAAATGATAGAATTTCACCCTGAGGTGTGTACCTGCAGCCCCATGTTTCATGAGTTCCCTAGGTACAAGATTATGTTTTAACTGAGGAATATGCATAACATGCTCTCATGTGTAACCCTTTCCATCTGGTGCCTCCAACTTGACTGTTCCCTCACCCACTACTTCACAAAACTCACCAACTACCGTTCTCACACAACGATCTTATATGAACTTATAAGTAGAAAACTTCTTCCTCTCGAAGAATATATGAGAATAACTCTCCGAATCAAGAAACCAACCATAATACATATCTATAAAATTTGAAACAAGATTATTGTCTAATCTATCACCTGATTTAGCGGCACTGAATGACGCTCCACTGACTCAACCACTTATGGAAATTCTTTTTGTAATGCCCAACTCCTCTGAATGATGGCAATGAATCCTACCCTTACATGCACTTCTCCTTCCATTCGAAGTATCATCTACCTCCAAGCAACTCACAGAAGTATACGCCAATTTTTTACTCTCATTCCTAAGTACATCCTTCTCCAAACCCACGATCATACCTGCTACCGAAAACTTCTCCTTTGTAGATTTTCCGCATAGCATGGTTATCAAGTTGGATGTATTTGGTGCTGAATATATTAAGTTAGAAACTTTTAGATCATCTGCGTTGATCACCCTCGGTTCAGATACTCTGTATTGAACTTCATTGTATGATCTAGAAGAGCGGTACTTTTCTTCATTGAGAAATCCATCAACTTTCTCTTCTGGTACATCTAATTCTATAATGGCGATTCCGAGTAGTCAGTTCCGAGTCTTGCCCCTAGCCTCACCTTGCTTTGCTCCTCCATGAGGTTGCATCTGACTTCCCTCGTCAATGACATCCAGATTAAACCCAAAGCTTCTAAACAAATCTATTCCCAATTCTCATTCTTTATGCCAATTGGTCTCCCTTTATCTCCTTCTAGGGCTAATTTCAAACTCTTTAGAACCAATTTATCATACATGTTCATCATCTAGAGATTAAAATTGGTCTTACCGTCGAACTGCTTGATCTTCGTGATCTAATCTGTCATCTCCAAAGAACTTGAGCAAACCCACGCACCTGGGAAAGATTTATGACCTGAAGCTCTGATACAAATTGTTATGAATTCCATCCTTGCTCCGGATCTTGTAGAGTTTATACGACACGATCAACACAAACCACCAAGCAAATAGAAGATCATACCAAACACACAAAGCACATAATTTTGTCCCGGTTGGGGCTTTCGCCTTAATCTAGGGGAAGAAGAAACTGAGATATTATTCAATTAGAGAAGATACAAGAATATTACAATTCTCACCAGGACCTTCTCTCAAGCATCACGAGAAAATATTAGTTTTTACAATAGGAAAACCTCTCACTCTCTTCAATGAAGTACTCTCTCTCTCTCTCTCTCTCTCTCTCTCTCTCTCGGTTCTCAATGGAGTCCAATTACAATAATATATAGATATATAGAGAAACCCTAATTTGATATCTTGATATAATAGCCTTTAGATATTACTAAAGAGATAACCCTATGATAAGAGCCGTGCGATCTAACTTGAAGAGTAAGTCGGGCTTCCAACGAATCACCCAAACCCGCACTCGAAGAATGCATCAGCCGTGCGTGCGGTCGACTGCACTTGACCTCTCACCAAATCCGAGGGGGTGTAGGGGTGTCGGTCGACTGCACAGTCGACCGTACATGCCACTGTTGCTGCTTAACTTTCTTCCACTCCGCTTTGATTGCCTCGATTCCTCCTTTGCTTTATCATCTTCTTTATCTAACTTAGTATGCAAGACATAAACTCAACACTGCGATGTTACATATTAATCAATTATCCTCCACATGTGGGAATTTCAGGTCATGTTGACAATGCCTTGAACAGAAAGATGACCCACTTCAGAGACAAAGAAACAAGACCACTTTTACCCTACATTTAAATTAGTTCTAAAATGACTAGGTTTGATGTTTGAACCAGGGCCCTCTCAAGTTCAACCATTTGGTATCATATAAATAAATATGTACATAATTATCAAAAATATAAACAAATATATACTGAGAGGAAGAAGAAGAAAAACAGAGAAATGACAATGCATGGTTGGGCCTAATTCTACAATCAGATATGTTGCCTTTTTATACCTCAACCTCTAAATTAATTTTACTCAAAAATAAAAATAAAAAAACCCTCTAAATTTATACAAGCGCAAGAAATTAAGGAACAATTTCAGATAAATGTTCGGCATAAAATCCTTGATATTTCTTCTAATTTGAAGTCATGACCCAATAATTATGTCTAATTTGTATAAATATAACAAGAAAAAAAAGTGAAGTTAATTATGAAAGTGATTTCCAAGGACAAACTTTTATCCCATTCTAGCACCACAACCGATGTGGGTAAAGGAACTCTTTCATACAATTAAAAATTAAGAGAAAGGAAGTTCCCAAGTTGGGGTACAGCTTTATACAATTAAACGTAATGGGTCCATCCAATTACCCTACACAAAACTTATGCATTCAGAGCTTTCAGGCGTCTCTATCATTATTTTTCCTGCATTAGGTGTGATGAATTATAGCACAACCATCTTGATCTAGAAATCTCAGAATTACAGATCGAAAAGGTAGTCTACTTTCCACGCCTTTACCTCTAATGGAGCATTCCGAACAGCTTGTGAAAGTGAAAAAGGTGCTTGCGAACATGATATATATGCAAAGTGTATAGAACAGCTGCTACGCTTACAAAGATGAAGGACATCATCACCAATTCATTGAAATCCTGTGAAAAAGTTCGTAAAAGATGGCGTAAATCTTTCTTCTATTTTTTATTTAAAATTTCAAATGAAACTGTAAAATCTTTACCTGTGGGTTTGAAATAATTACACCCATGATGTAAGTCGGCAAGTCAAACATGGATTGAAGTGAATTTTGGACTCTCCAACCATACAACGATCAGCTTCAGGAACTTGATCCTAATTGAATGTATTGATTGAAATAAATTTCGGTTACTTGCCAGATAATGTAAAAGCCTAGGAAGATTATTACTGTAAGGATGAAAATATGAGTATTTATTGATAAGTTTTCCAGCAACAGATAATCAATCAAATTGTAGTTTTTCTACCTCAAGCCAGTTTATCTGAAACTATATGCAAACTCAACAGTCAACATGTTTATCACTTCTTTCTCCACCAGATCGTGATGTCTATTCATATTCTTGAATAGTAGATCATTACTCTAAAGTTGGTTGAAAATTTGCTTCATTTAAGGTATTTAAAAGTTCAACCACACATTATATATATGACTTCAATAGAGAAAGATAGGAACATAAATATCGGAGACTAGTGTGAATAAGTAAATCCTTTAGCAAGTGGACTAACGTCCTCTAGCAAGTTGATGTCAAGTTTGTAGACCAGTCATAATCAATCCATGTTTTATGAGTTTTCATTGGTCTTGTGACTTTTTCAGATCTGAAACTATTAATAATGTCATCTACAGATAGAAAACCATGTACTTAAATTATAATAAGATTCAACTTCTTTAATGAGTTTCGCCCTTTTTCTTTTTGAATTAAGTAGCGAACAGTATGGTGATGTGTCAGATCCATAGTTGTCAATAATGTTGCATATCTTACGATATGTCTCTCAATACGATATAATATTTAATGAATTCGATATGTATTTCATGCGATTTATCTATAGCTTAAAATATCTCATTTTATTGTATTGTATCGTACGATACAATATGTTTCGCACCGATATACAATACGATTGATATGAAAAACAATAGCTTGTGTATTTCTATTCGGGTTTGTTTCATAGTTCACCAGAAAGTCCATTTTAAAACCCTAAACTAGATTTTCAGGATTTTGTGCTAACGCGATAAGGTTTTTCATTTGTTTATTTCCCTTTATAGCTTTCTTCTTTGTTTCATCCGCTTGGTTAATCTCGTTCTCCAAGTTTATCACAAAAAACACGTTGGTTGCTTCTTCTTCTTTGAGATGTATCATCTCCAATGTTGTTACTCTCTTTTTCTCCCTTTCTTCTCTCTCTCTCTCTCTATTTTTTCCAGTTAATTATATGTTTTCTCAAGCTATTTTCTCAAAGTATTTTGAGTGCTTTTTTTGTGTATTTGTAAGTTTTCTCTTAAAAAATAATAATCAAGTTTTAGCAATAGTTTTGCGTTGTTAGTTAGTTCTTACAGGTCTTCATAAATCAATTTAAGTTTTTTTTTTATTTTAATAAATGATACATTATTAGCAATTTTAGTTAAGATCATAACGCATCTTATTGTCATATTTTGTGCTAGTTTCTCTTCAACTATAATTGTAAAGTCTTTAGATATCAGTACACGTAACATGTCTATATCAGTAAAAGTGTCATACACATATATATGTAACTCCTTTAGTAGTGCGTGTTAGGATTTTGGCCTCAAATACACGTAGGCACTGAGTACTTAAAGTTGGAGGAGAAGAGGAGGAGACAAAGAAACCAAGAGAAGACAACAGCAAGTAGAAGAAATACAGTCTGGAGAGTTGCGGTCGACTGCACAGACGATCGACCGGGGGTGCGGTCGACCGACCCAATCTACTGTGCGTTCTTCGAGTGTACAGGTCCAACATAGGAGGGGACGGTCAACCGTGCAGTCGACCGGTCGTGTCTCGGGTTAGACTCTACACGTTGTGGTCGACCGACCTTGGGGGTGCGGTCGACCGACTTCGGCGCTGATTGTTTTTGGGCTTACAAGTTTAAGGCCCAATTGCTGGATTTGTGTTTATCTTTTAGGGTTTACTTAGGAGACTATATATATGGCCATAGACTCTAGGGTTAGAATCAATTTGTGTGGTCAAGAGGTGAGCCGTTATCATTGTTCAACTTCAAGAGGAGAATGTGCCGAGTGTTTTCAAAGGTGAGAGAGAGAAATTGAGAGTTGTAATCTCTTTTATAATCTTTATATTTCGTGGGAAATAAGAAGTATTGGTTATCTTTGCATATTGATTGTGTTCTTGTGAGATCTTGCATAGTGTGGTGGCTTGTTCTTGGTTCATCTAAGTCTTGGTGGTTTCTATTGCTTGTGGTGTGTTTCCGCTATTAGCACTACGAGTTGTGGTAGATTCTTCAACAAGTGGTATCAGAGTCTGGTTGGTTCGGGATGGCCGATGTAACCCCCATTTATGCAAATACATATTTTCTGAGTATTTTTCTGTATTTCGATATTTATAAATTTGTTATTTGTTAAATTCGTTTTGAATTTCGTGTCTAAGAATTTTCTAAACAATGGTTATAATATTTCGAATAAACTTTGTTCCATGTCTACTTGATCAACTATTTACATTTTAACTCAAATCAAAAATATTATTACTGTTTGAATTATTTCGACAAATTCCTATTTTTATATAATGATATTGCTCAGATAATTTCTATTGTTGTTGCTAGTATTTTTATTCTTATTCTTATTGTTATTATTAATTAATATTATTAGTATTATTATTTTATTGACATGGTTATTATTATTATTCTTATTGTTTGGAATTATTTATTTTTACTATTGTTATTATTATTTTCTCCGTCAGTTGATTATTAAAACAAATCCATTCTTACTTGATATTTGTATTTTAATTATTTCAAATAATTTATATAATGTGATACAAATTGTATTTTTGTTATGAACCATATTTTATCAGATATCCTATTTTTTTTGTGTTTGGGTTTATATTGATCCACTATATTTATATCCTACATATTTTATTTATTGGGTCTAAACCCAATTACACATAACCCTACATATCACTTTTCCCCCTATATATATATATATACTAATCTCTTAATTAAACCCTTATCCTATTTTAATCCATACAACCACTCTCCTCTATCTCTCCCTGTTTCCATCTAAACCCCTACCCCTATCGCCAACTCCGACCACCACCATCTCCATTGTCATCGTCGCTGACCACCTCGTCACCTCCAACCCGTCGTCCCTCCGATCATCCCATCGTCTTCATCACCCACCGATCGAGCTCCACCCGAACTGATTACCCTTTGATCCATCGCCGTCTTCCTCGTCCACTGCCTTCGTCTTCGCCCTCCGCTCACCCTCCCAACCACTGGAGAACCCCCCTCATTGTCGTCATTGCCGTCGTCCAAGCCCGAGCACCCCAGTCGCCGCTTCCCCTGTTTTCGAGCAAAAACAGAGTTCACTTCGCTGTCGCCTTCGCCGCTACCATCGCTTCCCGACCGCAGCAATGCCGTTGTCATCGTCGTCTTCGCCGCCAGTCGCTGCCAGTCTCCCCCCCTTCTCTCTCTCTCTCTCGAAGGGAAGAAGGGGACGAAGGGTAAGTGGTGGATTTCACCGTTTGGTGTTTGGCGTGTAGCGGATCTGAGTTCTGTGTTGCTGTTTTGTGGGAGATCTGCTGTGGAGCACTGGTTGTGTGGGAGGAGTGGCTGTGTTTTGCTGTTGTGGGATCTTGTGTGGATCGGGTGTTCGCTGTTTTGCCGTTGCACGTGTCTTGCCCATGTTTTGGATCGTCGCCCGGGATTCTTATCCCGTTATTCAAGTAATTCGAATTAACCGTCTCACAGGCAAGTCTTTTCTTGAACTAGTATTTTATTTTTTTCAAGATCCCTTTGATCTCTGCAATTAGATCCCGTCCTTTTTCTTAGCATGCTGTATTTGATAATTCCGTTAAGTTTATAGAGGGTTTACACGAGCTAACCCAACATACTCTTAACATCGTGCCGGTCTCTTTGATCTAAGACCTAGTCCCCCCTTGTTCATTGCATATGCACATTTACATGAAAATAACTAGATCCCTGCTTGTAGACTTGTTTGATGAATTGGACATATTAGACAGTATGTGACTTAATGAACTTATTACCGTTCCTGTGAAATTGCATCTTAAACTGAAATTATGCATGTTGACACTTAGAATCACTTTGATTACCAGTTTGCATGATATGATTGTATTATTTAATTATTGCTTATTCATGTCAAAATAAATTCTAGACTGCTAGTTGTTTCATTTTGAACCAGTTTTTGACCATGTTGCTGTCATAATTTTAAATAACTTTCTGAACATAAAATTTAGCCTCTGATGTCTTGTTTACTACCCTTTTTGCGGATTTGAATACCGATGTGTAATCTGGTAGATATCATCATTTTAGTACAGCTGTGTCAGAATTTTCAGATTTACAAATGCATGCGTATCTTGCTATTTCTTAATTTATTTGAGCATGTTAACAGGAAAATAAAAATCTGAAATAAATCTAGTTGAAACTAGACATGTGGAGGAATGCCCGAGAATTTTTATGGATTTATTTGATGAGTTTTCTGACCTAAAATAAATAGGTGAACACAATTTACATCGTGCTGCCTGGACATAAAATCCGAATAGAATAGAGTTTTCACCCTAGATCCGGTAACTTTTATATGCCATATATATATTTGCTGGAACCGTGCGGAAGTCTACTTTCTAAATCTTCTGACAAATTCAGATTTGCTATTTTGTAGTGGCTGTAATTCATGCTTTAGTACAGCAAGGTCATGATGTCCTGATTATGTAAATGGTGTGTAATTGACATGGTTACTTCATGATTTGTCTGTAACGCATAGAATTAGATACACTTAGTATCATACAACATTGAAACCTTCTTGCATGCTCACCTAAGATGAAATAAACTAATAAAAAGCTAGGGTATTATGGATAGACTTGATAGTGAACGATCAGAAAATGTACTCGGTAAAGGCCTTCTTGCTCACGTGAACAATTGACATGGAAGGAGAAGAAATCATTATCTTGTTATCACGTTATCTTATTATCTTGTTATCACGTTATCACGTTATCTTGTTATCACGTTATCTTGTTACGCCAAGTACGCGATCCATGAATTCACCATCAGTCTAAAACGTTCACTGTGTGTTGCGCCGAACTTGTGGTATGGGACACAGTAGTACGTGCACTAGATAGGCTAATAAAATGATTAATAACCTGCATGCTTGATCCTGTATAGAACTTGACTTGACATCACTCATTACATGCGTGATTAATTGTAGACCCTTAATATTATTGCCTGTCTTTGCTTTATTCTTTGACTTTGATCCTGTCCCTTTTCTTTGACATTCATGTTTCCTTTATCCTTTGTTTTTTTCTACTTGCTGTCCACGACTTGCTCTAAGGACACTCTTTTCTTTCTTTTTAGATCAAGAATTTACAGGTACCAAAGGATCTCTACCTGAAGGAATTGGTGAGCAAACTCTCTGAAGATCGGAGCTGGACTATTAGACTACTTAGCTATCTCTTATTATTTGCTTATTGTATTGCTTTTATCATACTTTGTATTCTTGGACTTTTATGTCCCGAAGTTTGTTATCCCAGATGTTGGATTATTATTTGCTGAATTTATTTCATAATTATTTTGGAGTTTATTCATTATTTATGTGGTTACATTTCTCTTGCGTGGTTATATTCTCTTGTATATTGTTGAGTTAATCTGTTACAGCTTATGGATGATGTATAATCATTCGCCGGGCCGTCGTTACATGTTCGTATTCCCATATTTTGGGAAGCGGGGCGTGACAGGTTTTGTGTGGTATCAGAGCTCTGGTTTGGATAATATATCAGTCAAACATGACTAACTTTACGGAGGTCTAGCTTTGATTGATATATTAGTCAAGTTTGGCTCAAGCCAGGTTAACTCAATAATATGCGCGCCACGTTGATCACATAAACACGTAATAACCAATGTATGTCTGGGTACTCACCAACTGGATGGTTTTGCAGACTATGGCTCGTGAAGATTCTTCGACTCTTCTGCCCAGGGCTGAAAGATCAGAGAATGCCACCATTCTCCAGGCGATGTAACGAATGATGGAGCTATAACGAGAGCACAATGAGCTGATGAAAGCTAGTCTGAAAAGAGCCCAGGATAGTGCACAACTCACCCGACTGTGTATATTTGTGCACCAGCATCACGCCTTCGCTATCATGAGGCAGACCCATAGAAGAAAGGGCCTGACATGTAGCTATTGTCGCAAGATTGGTCACATATGCAAGGACTGCCGGTCAGCCAACTGCCTATGTTTTGTATGCGGAGCGATTAATGACAAGGTTTGGGACTGCCCAAGGAACATGAGAAGTGCAGCAACTAGGGGATCAGCTCCCAGTGGAGGACAGGCTGGAGAATTGGTCAGACCCACAACCAGATTGCAGAGGAAGTAGAGACTGCCGAAGGTGCGATTGTAGGTATTTTTCTATTTTGTTGCAGACCTGTTCTTACATCATTTATTCTTCTGTGCTTGCATTCATCATATTTTGTCAATTCAATATTGAGTATCATGCTAGTTGTTTCTTCCCTGCCATATTCTCTTCAACTTCGGTTATGCCCCCTTGTTCCTCTTCCTTCATATTCAATCATTTGTTTTTTTTTTCCTTCAGTCCCTTGCAGCCATCCTCTTGTTTGGCTCTTTACTGGGTATAAATTTATTCTTCTCCTACCTATTTTTCTCTTTAAAATTATTTTTTTTTGAAAATTTTCTGTATTTCGATTATTATTTGTATTTTTATTTTGGAACTGTAAAAATGTTTTCTAAACAAAAATTTTGTTATTTCGAATAATGGTGTATTTTGGCTTCACTTTCCATTTTATTTTTGTTCGCCTATATATATATTCCTGTTTGATTTATTTATAGAGTTGATAAGCCAAATTTTCATTTTGTTGTATAATGTTATTATTACTACTATTATTATTATTGCTATTGTTTTTGTTATTATTATTGGTATGGAAAATCTTCCATTGAGCACTCATTTCCGTGAGCACTCCGTGAGAACTTGCCCTTCTAGCCATCGTATAGATGATCCAAATGTTCACATTGATCTAAACGTCTACATTAGTCTAAATATGTAAAATCAAGTCATTTAAAATTCATTTGCTCATTCATTGAACTGTTACAAAAATTGTATGGCTGAATATCGTTTTTTTTATAATGACATGATGGATGAGCAAATGAATTTCAAATGACTTGATTTTACATATTTTGACTAATTTAAACGTGTAGATCAATATGAACAGTTTGGATCATCCATACAATGGCCGGAAGGGCGAGTGTTCACGAAAGTAGTGCTCAACTGAAGGGCCCCCTTATTGGTATTGTTATTATTATTGTTATTACCATTGTTATTATTATTGTTGTTTTCATTATTTTATTATTGTTGTTAATATTGAATTACTTTCACACAAAAAAAGTGATAACCCAAATTATATTCTGTCTTGCATTATTATTCTTAGCAGTATTGTTAATATTTTTTTTTTATATTATTGTTGCCATTATTATTATTATTATTATTATTATTATTATTATTATTATTATTATTGTTATTATTATTATTATTATTATTATTATTATTATTATTGCATTATTTTCATGAATGTGTTGAATCCTATTCTGCCATGTATGTATTATCATTATTATCAGTATTGTTAATATTTTTTTTATTTTTTTTATTATATTATTATTACCAGTATGATTATGATAATTTTGATTACTGTTATTATTATTGTTATTATTATTTTTGTTTTTATTGTTTTATTATTATGGTTATTATTATTTTTATTATTATTGTTACTATTTTTTTTATTGCTATTATTATTTTATTATTATGCTTATTATTACTTGTATCATTATTGTTGTTATTATTATTATTATTATTATTATTATTGTTGTTGTTGTTGTTGTTGTTGTTATTTTTATTATCATTGTCATTATTATTTTTATTATTGTTATTATTATTCTATTATTATTGATATTATTATTTTTATTATTAATATTTGTTGTTATTATTATTTTTGTTAAAGCCATTAGTTTTGATCTATATTACATCTTTGAATTATTTAAATTGAAGGTCAACTTTATATTCATTTTGCATTATTTTCTTAAATCTATCTTGAGCCCATACTCTCATTGATCATGGTGTCTCAATCTTGTCTTCCTGATCGGTTCTTCGATTGGTGTCATGTGGCCTACAACGACATGTATGTTTCTTGGGACATCACCATCGGAGTAGCGCAGCGGAAGCGTGGTGGGCCCATAACCCACAGGTCCCAGGATTCTCTTGCGGTTCCCTTTTCTTTGTATCGTTCAGTTCTTGTTCGTTCTTTTCACTCGTCATCTTTTATTGATTTATTATTCGACATCGGTCTTATTTATGTTCTTTTCTTATTCTGGTGCTTCCATCACTTGAGTTCTCTTATTCTAATTTTCTGCTTTGTATTTCTTGAGTTTGCTTTTGTCTTGCCCTACTGCCTGTTAGAATGAATTTCGAGGACGGAATTCTTTTTCTAAGGTGGGTAAGATTGTAATCCCCATTTCTGCAAATACATATTTTCTGAGTATTTTATGTATTTCGATATTTATAAATTTGTTATTTTTTAAATTTGTTTTGAATTTCGTGTCTAAGCATTTTCTAAACAATGGTTATAATATTTCGAATAAACTTTGTTCCATGTCTACTTGATCAACTATTTACATTTTAACTCAAATCAAAAATATTATTACTGTTTGGATTATTTCGACAAATTCCTATTTTATATAATAATATTGCTCGGATTATTTCTATTGTTGTTGCTAGTATTTTTATTTTTATTGTTATTATTAATTAATATTATTAGTATTATTATTTTATGGACATGGTTATTATTATTATTCTTATTGTTTGAAATTATTTATTTTTACTATTGTTATTATTATTTTCTCCGTTAGTTGATTATTAAAACAAATCCCTTCTAAATTGATATTTGTATTTTAATTATTTCAAATAATTTATATATTGTGATACAAATTGTATTTTTGTTATGAACCATATTTTATCAGATATCCTATTCTTTTGTGTTTGGATTTATATTGATCCACTATATTTATATCCTACCTATTTTATTTATTGGGTCTAAATCCAATTACCCATGACCCTACATATCACAGTTTTCCCATATATATATATATATATATATATATACTAATCTCTTAATTAAACCCTAATCCTAATTTAATCCCTTCAGCCGCTCTCCTTTATCTCTCCCTGTTTCGATCTAAACCCCTACTCCCGTCGCCAACTCCGACCACCACCATCTCCATTGCCGTTGTCGCCGACCACCTCGTCACCTCCAACCAGTCGTCCCTCCGATCATCCCATCGTCTTAGTCACCTACCGACCAAGCGCCACACAAACCCATTACCCTTTGCTTCATTGCCATCTTCCTCGTCCACTGCCTTCGTCTTCGCCCTCCGCGCACCCTCGCAACCACCGGAGAACCCCCCTCATCGTAGTCATTGCCGTCGTCCAAGCCCGAACACCCCAGTCGTCGTTTTCCTTATTTTTTAGTGAAAACAGAGTTCACTTCATCGTCGCCCTCGCCGCTGCCGTCGCTTCCCGACCGCAGTGCCGCCATCGTCATCGTCGTCTTCACCGTCAGTCTCCTGCTCTCTCTCTCTCTCTCTCTCTCTCTTTCTCTTTCTCTCGAAGGGAAGAAAGGAAGAAGGAGACGAAGGGTGACTGGTGGATTTGCTGTTTGGTGTTTGGCGTGCAGCGGATCAGAGTTCTGCGTTGCTGTTTTGTGGGAGATCCGCTGTGGAGCCCTGGTTGTGTGAGAGGAGTTGCTGTGTTTTGCTGTTGTGGGATCTTGTGTGGATCGGGTGTTCACTGTTTTGACATTGCACGTGTCTCGTCCGTGTTTTGGATCATCGCCCGGGATTCTTATTCCGTTATTCTAGTTATTCGAATTAACTGTCTCACAGACAAGTCTCTTCTTGAACTAGTATTTTATTTTGTTTAAGATCCCTTCGATCTCTGCAAGTAGATCCAATCCTTTTTCTTATCATGCTGTATTTGACAATTCCATTAAGTTTATCGAGGGTTTACACGAGCTAACCCGACATACTCTTAACATCGTGCCGCTCTCTTTGATCTAAAACCTAGTCCCCCCTTGTTCATTGCATATGCACATTTACATGAAAATAACTAGATCCCTGCTTGTAGACTTGTTTGATGAATTGGACATATTAGACAGTATGTGACTTAATGAACTTATTACCATGTCTGTGAAATTGCATCTTAAATTGAAATTATGCATGTTGACACTTAGGATCACTTTGATTACCAGTTTGCTTGAAATATATGATTGTATGATTTAATTATTGCCTATTCATGTCAAAATAAATTTTGGACTACTAGTTGTTTCATTTTGAATCAGTTTTTCGACCATGTTGCTGTCATAATTTTAAATAACTTTCCGAACATGAAATTTAACCTCTGATGTCTAGTTTACTACCCTTTGTGCGGATTTGAATTCCGATGTGTAATCTATTAGATATCATCATTTTAGTACAGCTGTGTCAGAATTCCCAGATTCACAAATGCATGCGTATCTTGCTGTTTCTTAATTTATTTGAGCATGTTTGTAACACCCCGAATTCCAAATAAGAATGAATTCGAGATTCCACAGGATCTTTACTTCACTTCGTACAGTTTTACAAGGAAATTTTAAAACTTTTTCAACAACAATACATCAGAGTTACAGTACACTTTGTTTACACAGTGGAAGAATAAAAGTTTACAATGAAATAAATATAACATCTTTGAGCAGAATAGTATCAGCATATCCACTTTATTGCTTCAGGAACTTTCATTACCTGCATGTAAGACTGTGGGTACGTCAGTCACTTACAACTGACGAAATGTTATACACGGCTATCTTCTCTATGCCGAAAACAGTATAACGATCTCTGTACTTTAACAAACAACAAACATCTTGAATGAAATAAAGTGTAGAAATGTGATTATTCTAAACATGTAAGTGTATGCCATGTCTTAATGCCAAATGCACACATTATATACTAGGATGACACTAATGCACACTTGTTCAGATTCTATGCATCCCATGCTACATTGGTCCGAGAGCAAGCGCCGACGTACTCCACAATAAAAGGGTTTGATCCCTCTCCATGACACTACCCAGTAATAAGACAAAGTTAAGACGTTCTACGAGTACGGATCCCACCCACGGGGAACTGCTGCAACAAATTTCCCGCTCGACTGTTATACAGACTCCTCGTCGTGCGAACCTCCCGCAAGTGCCCTTCTAGCCCCGGTATACGTATATACATAGAGAACGAAAAACTATCCACCCGACTACGCATAGTCCCAGATTTAAAATAAAAGTTCGTCTCCCACGAGGCAACCACAGTCCACCAACTGTGTCCATTGCCCCGGTGAACCATCGCAACAAGCCCACCGCCCGACTATATAGAGTGCCCCACTTACGTTTTCCTAGGTCTTACTACATCTTCACTCATGTGCCTAAAATTTATTTAGTTCAATACATGAATGTGTTATCATTCCTAGAATTAGTATTACCTCATACCAAACTTGTTCACAAAAAATATACGAGATCGCCCGACGGCAATATCTCGAAATCAAATCTCAAAATCTTTCTTTCAATATTGCCGGTAACTGAGGACTCACTAATTCATAAAACATAATTTTTCATCCACAAAAAACATGAGTACACATACCCTTTAATAATCATGTCTTAAACCTAAATAATTTTATCTTTCAATTGTTCACAAAAATGATTAATGTCTCATCACTATTCATGATCTATTCATTCATAATCTCGGAAGCGAATAACTTTCCTTCAAGAACACAATGAAATATTATTAACAAATTCAAGCTCTTACAATGTCTCAATTCGCTACAAATTATTCTTTAACACAATAAGAGTATAAACTCTTCAAGAGAAATCACTTCCCAACTAATATTTTATTCTTTTTCACAAGGAAAGTTTCTATTCTCAAAATAATAAATTTTTAAAGTCACATTTCATTTTTCTCTATCTTGAATGTCCATTTTTATAACTCAAATAGACTTGAAAAATTCTACAACTATTTTAATAACTCTATTTCATTTTTATAAGAATTCTAGTAATTTTCTCCAAATTTATTTCTCGTTAAAACCATTGAAAGGTCAAAAAAATCCGAAAGAAAAAGAAATGCAGTAAAGGGGTTTCGAACCCTGGACCTCAAGCCGCTACAGTAACGCTCCAAACCCACACCCGCTAGCCGGAAAGTCCAAGTGCACTTGGCGACATGAAGTCCCACCGAAATACCCAAATACCAACTCTCGGGTTATGAATTAATTAAAAGCAAAAAAATACAAAAAGTATTGTAGGCCACCAGTTTCGAACCCAATGAAATATTATTAACAAATTCAAGCTCTTACAATGTCTCAATTCGCTACAAATTATTCTTTAACACAATAAGAGTATAAACTCTTCAAGAGAAATCACTTCACAACTAATATTTTATTCTTTTGTACAAGGAAAGTTTCTATTCTCAAAATAATAAATTTTTAAAGTCACATTTCATTTTTCTCTATCTTGAATATCCATTTTTATAACTCAAATAGACTTGAAAAAATCTACAACTATTTTAAGACATTCCACGAGTACGGATCCCAGCCCCGGGGAACCACAGCAACAAATCCCTCGCCCGACCGTTATACAGACTCCTCGTCGTGCGAACCTCCCGCAAGTGCTCCTCTAGCCCCGATATATGTATATACATGGAGAACGAAAAACTATCCGCCCGACTATGCATAGTCCCGGATTTAAAATAAAAGTTCGTCTCCCTCGAGGCAACCACAGTCCACCAACTGGGTCTATAGCCCCGGTGAACTGCCACAACAAGCCCACCGCCCGACTATATAGAGTGCCCCACTTACGTTTGCCTAGGTCTTACTACATCTTCACTTACGTGCCTAAAATTTATTTAGTTCAAGACATGAATGTGTTATCATTCCTAGAATCAGTATTACCTCCTACCAGACTTGTTCACAAAAAATATACGAGATCGCCCGACAGCAATATCTTGAAATCAAATCTCAAAATCTTTCTTTCAATATTGTCGGTAATCGAGGTCTCACTAATTCTTAAATCATAATTTTTCATGCACAAGAAACATGAGTACACATACCCTTTAATAATCATGTCTTAAACCTAAATAATTTCATCTTTCAATTGTTCACAAAAATGATTAATGTCTCATCACTATTCATAATCTATTCATTCATAATCTCATAAGCGAATAACTTTTCTTCAAGAACACAATGAAATATTGTTAACAAATTCAAGCTCTTACAATGTCTCAATTTGCTACAAATTATTCTTTAACACAATAAGAGTATAAACTCTTCAAGAGAAATCACTTCACAACTAATATTTTATTCTTTTTCACAAGGAAAGTTTCTATTCTCAAAATAATAAATTTTTAAAGTCACGTTTCATTTTTCTTTATCTTGAATATCCATTTTTATAACTCAAATAGACTTGAAAAATTCTACAACTATTTTAATAACTCTATTTCATTTTTATAAGATTCTAGCAATTTTCTCCAAATTTATTTCTATTTAAAACCATTGAAAGGTCAAAAAAATCCGAAAGAAAAAGAAATGCAGTCAAGGGGTTTCGAACCCTGGACCTCAGTCTCTACAGTAACGCTCCAAATCCACACCCGCTTGCCGGAAAGTCCAAGTGCACTTGGCGACATGAAGTCCCACCGAAATACCCAAATACCAACTCTCGGGTTATGAATTAATTAAAAGCAAAAAAATACAAAAAGTATTGTAAGCCACCAATTTCGAACCCGCGACCTACCGACACACCCATCCAATGCCAGACCACTAGACCAAGTGTGCTTAGTAAGGAGTTTATTCATTTAATTTTATTCCCACTTTCTGTTATTCCATTTTATTTACAAAAAGAACTCGATTTCTCAGTTTTCTAATCCTTTGTTAGACTGAATTTAGTTCTTATAAATTGAGTTGTTCTCTAACAGTAATCCATAGATTTCTAAACCACATTTTAGACAATTAATCTTATTTTCAAAATTTCTTTTCATTGAGAAACATAGGGTTGTATCTATGCAATTTAATCAAAGGATGCATATTGTATCTTTCATAAACAATCAAAACAAGTTTATGGCATTCAATTAACTTTACAAAAAATATTTTCTTTTTGCAAAAGAATGTATTCCCAACATTTTTCATACAACCAATTACTAAGTTCAACAAAAAAATCATTTACTAAGTTTCAACAAAATCATTGCATGTTATACTAGCATTTTATCTACACATATCACATTCAATTTTTATTCTATTCATTAAACTATTAGCATGGTAACAACAAAATCATTTCATGAGATACTAGCATGGATTCTTTTCAACAACATCTCATTCAATCTTTCACTACTCATTAAACTATTAGCATGCAAATCCTACTTAGAAAGCATAAGAACACCCACCTTAATTTGGAGGTTGAAAACTACAAAGAAAATGGCTCCTTCTTGCTCCTAGCTCCACAAGCACTTCTTGTTCCTAGTAAGGCTTCATCTCCTAGCTATGACTTCTCCTCCTAGCAATGGCTCCAAGCAAGAGAACTCTCACTCTCTTTCTTTTCTTTGTCTTACTCTTATTTGTTTTCTTTTGGTGTGTGGAATGAGAAGAAATGAGTGCTATTTATAGGTCTAGGTTAGGGTCTCATTTGCAAAATTTCACAACTTAATAAATTATTCAAATTTAATCTCCATCTCTTCATTTTCTCAACTCATCCTTCAACCTCTCCAATTTTCCTAACTCCCAAAACTCCCAACCTCTCATCTCCCCACTCCCACAACCCTTAACTCTCTCATCTTGCCCAAAAAATGGTCTAAACACATTTGTGTGTGCATGCACACATGCACAAACAAATATGAACACATTTCTATAACTCTAAATGTGTACTATAGTTTGTAACTTGTTATGTATTAGTGCATGTTTAACTAAAAATGTGATTTTATTAGTGGTCTTGCTACATGGGCTCATTACTAATTAATTTATTTAATCATCTAGTGGGCTCCTCTCCTAATGGGCTAGATTTAGTTTATTGGTTCATGGATCAAAAGAAAGGCTAACTAAAACTAATGCATGCTAAAAATAGTAAAAAAAGAGTAGTAAAATGAGAATAAAAATTTGCATGTGCACCATACGTGCAAAAAATCAAAAAAATACATTTTAATCAAAATAGTGGGAAATGAAATTTCTATTTTATAAAATGAGTTCGAACACTTAAAATAAATAGTCAATACACATAGAAATATCATACTTAGTGATGGAAAAATACGTAATTGATACGTACATTGAAAACACATAAAAAACACATAAAATACAGAGATTGAAATATTATATTTTAGTCGACCGAAATCATATGTAAAATGCACAAATAGTTAGAAATCACAATACATAATGAAAATACGATACAAAATATTACCAGTACCGGTACAAAATACACGTGCGCAACACACAAGGGCAAAATTGTCATTTTCAATTTTGCGGGGTGTTACAATGTTAACAGTAAAATAAGAATCTGAAATAAGTTTAGCTGAAACTAGACATATGTAAGAATGCCCCAGAATTTTTATGGATTTATTTAATGAGTTTTCTGACCTAAAACAAATAGGTGAACACAATTTACATCATGCTGCCTGGACATAAAATCTGAATAGAATAGAATTTTCACCCTAGATCCGGTAACTTTTATATGCCTTATATATATTTGTTGGAACCATATGAAGTCTACTTTCTAGACCTTCTAACGAATTCAGATTTGCTATTTTGTAGTGGCTGTAATCCATGCTTTAGTACAGCAAGGTCAAGCTGTCCTGATTATGTAAATAGTGTGTAATTGACATGGTTGCTTCATGATTTGTCTGTAATGCATAGAATTAGACACACTTAGTATCATACAACATTGACACCTTCTTGCATGCTCACCTAGGATGAAATAAACTAATAAAAAGCCAGGATATTATGGGTAGACTTGGTAGTGAATGATCGGAAAATATACTCGGTAAAGGCTTTCTTACTCACTTGAACACTTGACATGGAAGAAGGAGAAATCTTTATCTTGTTATCTTGTTATCACGTTATCACATTATCTTGTTATCACGTTATCTTGTTACGCCGAGTACGCGATCCATGAATTCACCATCAGTCTAAAACGTTCACTATGTGTTGCGCCAAACCTGTGGTATGGGACGCAGTAGTACCTACACTAGATAGGCTAATAAAATGATTATTAACCTGCATGTTTGATCTTGTATAGAACTTGACTTGACATCACTCATTACATGCGTGATTAATTGTAGACCCGTGATATTATTTCCTGACTTTGCTTTGTTCTTTGACTTTGATCCTGTCCCTTTTCTTTGACATTCATATTTTCTTTATCCTCTGTTTTTCTCTACTTACTGTCCACAACTTGCTCTAAGGACACTCTTTTCTTTCTTTTTAGATCAAGAATTTATAGGTACCGAAGGATCTCTACCTGAAGAAATTGGTGAGCAAACTCTCTGAAGATCAGAGCTGGACTATTAGACTACTTAGCTATCTCTTATTATTTGCTTATTGTATTGCTTTTATCATATTTTGTATTCTTGGGCTTTTATGACTCGAAGTTTGTTTTTATCCCAGATGTTGGATTATTATTTGGTGAATTTATTTTATAATTTTTCTGAGTTTATTCATTGTTTATGTGGTTACATTTCTCTTGCGTAGTTGTATTCTCTTGTATATTGTTGAGTTAATCTGTTACAGCTTATGGATGATGTATAATCATTCGCTAGGCCGTTGTTACGTATTTGTATTTCCGTATTTTGGAAAGCGGGGCATGATAGCCGAGAACAAATCGAAGATCGAGAGATTCGATGTAAGTTACTTTGCGATGTGGAAGATTCAGATGATAGAGTATCTTCGTCAGAAAGATCTTGATGGTCTGTTGTTTGATGAGAAGCCGGTAGGTGCAGACAAGGATGCGAAGGTCTTGGCGGATTGGAGTCTTTTGGATTAGAAGGCATTGAGGCAGATTCAGTTGGGGTTGAGTGGAAAGGCGTTATTTCATATCTCGAAGGCAAACACCATAAAGGAGGCTATGGAGATTCTCACATATGTGTATGAGAAATCGTCGACATCTAATCAAATTCTTCATCTGAAGAAATTGGTTAATATGAAGTTGAGGGAAGAGGGTTCTGTAGCAGAGTATGTGAACAATTAATGTATAGTTTACAACCAGATGGAAGCTGCAGGTTTAAAGTTTTCAGAGAGGGGCAGTCATTGTTACTTCTAGCTACTTTACCCGATAGTTATGGTACGGTGGAACAGACTATTACATGCACTATGCTAGATTCGGTGACTTTACAGGATGTGGTGAGTAGCATTCTGAACGAGAAGGTAAGAAGGGTGAGAAACGGGGGACATCCATCATCATCTTCTAGAGATTCTGCAATGTACGTTGAGAAGTGACATGAGAGATCTAAGAGTAGTCGAAGAAGAAAGGATCAGAGTAGTTCATCTGAGAGTGGGTCTGATGACAGGGATGGGGGCATGGGCCTGAGTGTTGGTATTGTCACAAGAAGGATCACATGATGCGCGGTTGTAAGGCTTATATGAAGAAGAAGCAGGAGAAACCAAAGAGAAATAACCTAAAGGAAGCTCAAGTGGGGCTTGTTAAGGATCTATGCTTATCAGCTCGGGAGGAGTTGGTCACTCAAGATTGGTGTATTAATTCGGAAGCTTCTTTTCATTGCACTCTGAGGAGAGATGTGTTTGATGACTACAATGAAGGTTCTTTTGGAGATGTAATCGTAGGGAACAGTCCCCGGTGTCCTGTACGTGGGGTTGGTACTGTTCGCGTGAAAGCCAATGATGATCAAAGTGTTGTTTTGCGGGAGACAAGGCATGTTCCAAACTTGAAGGAAAATCTTATCTCGATTGGAAGGCTAGACAAAGAGGGGTTGTGTACTACAGTTGGTAGTGGGGAGTGGTATATAGCTGCAAGGATGATTGCAAAAGGGAAGCGTGAGGAAACGCTGTATTTGCTTAGAAACGTGAGGGACGTTTCTCCTGTAGTTGACTCTCAGCCAGAATCGAGTAGTAGGTTGTGTGGGGTGCAACCAAGTTCTTTCAGTTGTGGAGGGAAGGTTACTAATTTAGTGGGAGCTGCTGGCCATGAAAGTGATCCTAAAAGGCAAGACGTTACTGCGGTGAGGGTACTTTGCTAATTGGCAGTGGAAGCTTCAAGTCGCTCTTGTGTGATAGAGAGCACTGGTATTGATATGCGGGGTGATGTCGATGAGGATAACTGAATTGGGACTGTAGGGGTTAAACAGTCTGCGAATTTTGTGGAGGTGTTGTCTACGGAGACTTCTAATGTAAATGGTGCATTGAGAGGTTTTGAACCATGTCTGGTATTGATGGATATTCTGTGAGTTGGAGTCTCATAACACGGAATCCGACACGAGAGGTTGTTTCTCCGGTATTCGTACTCTGTGCGATTGGTGGAGCACATCCTTCATGAGGCGATGAGGGGTGGTAGGTGCACTCCATGTGGTGGAGTGGGAGAGGTGCTATTCATGAGAGTAGGGAGTACTTGAGTCTTCCATGAAAGTAGGAGATTGGCAGAGATAATGCGAGGTAAAGATTAAATAACTTTGAAGCATTGTGTATTTGGTCCAAGTAGGAGGTAGTTAAGGTTTTGGCCACAAATACACGTAGGCACTGAGTACTTGAAGTTGGAGGAGAAGAGGAGGAGACAAAGACAGCAAGGGAAGACAACAACAAGTAGAAGAAATGCAGTCTAGAGAGTTGCGGTCAACCCCGCGGTCGACCGACCGGGGGTGCGGTCGACCGACCCAATCTGCTGAGAGTTCTTCGAGTGTACAGGTCCAACAGAAGAGGGGATGGTCGACCGTGCAGTCGACTGGTCGTGTCTAGGGTTAGACTCTACACGTTGCGGTCGATCGACCTTGAGGGTGCGGTCGACCGACTTCAGCGCTGATTATTTTGGGGCTTACGTGTTTAAGGCCAAATTGCTGGATTTTTGTTTATCTTTTAAGATTTACTTGGGGCCTATATATATGGTCGTAGACTCTAGGGTTAGAATCAATTTGTGTGATCAAGAGGTGAGCCGTTATCATTGTTCAACTTCAAGAGGGGATTGTGCCGAGTGTTTTCAAAGGTGAGAGAGAGAGATTGAGAGTTGTAATATCTTTTGTAATCTTTGTATTTTTTTGGGAATAAGAAGTATTGGTTATCTCTGCATATTGATTGTGTTCTTGTGAGATCTTGCATATTGTGGTGGCTTGTTCTTGGTTCATCTAAGTCTTTGTGGTTTTTATTGCTTGTGGTGTGTTTTCGCTATTAGCCTTACGAGTTGTGGTAAATTCTTCAATAGTGCGCAGTTAGTAATATATTAGTAAGGTCTTTTAATCTAGGAATTCAGGATCATGAATAATGTAATATAAAGGATACATGCTTAGTTTTCTTCTAATGTATTAAAAAAAATTGTGCCTCGATAGTTAACAAATATATCTGTATCTGTCTATCTTTACAGTCATAGATGTACCAAGATTTGATGAATTACAATCATATAAATTGATGCATCATTGATTGCTTCATTTTTGGACATTCGTTAATTATCTTACGATACGATCCCACATATGTTAACTAATAGTGCAATCACGGTCCCTCCAGAAACTAAAAATGATATGTTCTGGGTCAACAGCCAAAATCGAAAAACCTGACAAAATGAAGAATAAACGTATGAAAACATACTAAAATATTTAAATAAATAAATGGAGTTTAAGATGACAATGACCTGTATATAAGTTAATCGGTCGACCAATTTTCCAATAGTAGGTCCAAATAATGCTGTCGACACAGCTTCCTCTACACCCTAAATAGCAGTAAATAGCCGAGATTCTGGCCAAATATTTATCATGTACAAGCCGACTGAAAATTTCCCCATTCTGTGAAAGGTGGAATTAGGCAAACTCATCTTAGTTAACTCCAAAGAGAAAGGAAAACTACTGAAACTATTGCTAAGGTAAAAGATAATATAGAACACAGAAGGGTTGAGCAGTGAGATGAGAAGTTGGATACTCTGAAAGTGAGGGTTTTTTTTTCCATGGTAAACAATAATGAACCAGTGATGACATCTTTTTTTTTTTCCTTATAGATATGCTTGATTTCTTCTTTTGCACTATCTTTCCCTATTTGGAATTTTGTTCATACTTCCGTGCGATTACATGTCGAATGAAAGAGTATTCCCAATAGTTTAGTTTGAAGTGTGCTAGGATGGTGCAACTAATTATCATGCAATTAGGATCTCTGCAGCCAAGTCGAGAAGGTTTTAAAGGGACCCCCATGTGGATGAATGCTAATTTACCCAAATGAGAAAGAACAACTGAAAAAGCTAGAGAAGTGGCACAATCTTGCGATCAGGACTGGAGTACTTGAAGTATAGAAGAAGGGCTTCAAAATAGAGAAAAAATGGATCATTTCATGGCAATGATCTAGACATCTATGGCTTAAAGAGGGTTATCCAATGCTGCCTTCTTCGTTGTGTACAAAAAGGCATATCACTAACTTAACAGAGTTTTAAATATAATCAGTGTTGGTATTGCAACAAAGATAAATTAGGATCATGTTAGATTTAACCTACGGTGGCATATTTGGTACCTGGGAGAAGGCTAGGAATCAGTGACACCCTATCCATAACAGAGATTGGGCTCTGTAAAAAAAATTTGGGACTAGAAAAAGGAAATAGTAGAGGGAAAATTAAGCAAGCTCGGTTGAATAACTATGAGTGAAAGACATTCTCGCACTTGTTCTACACAAAATTTTGAGATGTTAAAAAGGCCTCATGAATATCATGATTGAGCAAGATAACTTACTAATGTTGGTAAACTCAATCAAGTACAAGAAAAATCCTGTATTTTTAGAAAAATGAGCGTATGGTCATTTTTGACTTCAAACCTACCAACAGCCTCTTTTATGCTATCGTCAAAATTATCATGAAGGACTCAGCCAACATACTCAAGGAGCTTGATAATTTGTTCACAAAATGTAAGCTTGGTTTTATCTTAACTCTGTTGGGACAGCATTGCAAAAAAACAAGTAGTGATCCAACATGTACATGCAATGGCTACAACTTAAATTTTCTACCGAAGTTACTCCGAGGAGACATAGGATGGAGCTGATTGAAAGTGAATTATGGAAACTTCAAAGGGAAGTCAATTTGGAGATACGTGGACATGTCAAAAAAAAAATTTGAAGGGAAAGGTGGAGAACAGCCACCCTGTTTCTTTAATAAGGGGTTAATAAAACAAACTCAGAGTACTGAGCAAAATACAAGTTCCTACTAAACAAAATAAAACACAATACATAGAACCCCCATGAACATGGGGGTGAGACACAAACAGAAAGTTATAAGTAAGCTCCCACCAAAGGAACAACACCAACATCCCCCCAATCAAACCCTGAGGAGTGGGGGTCCATCACCAGTAATAGGACAGAAGAACAGTGCTGCATCTCCCATCAATCAAAATTCTCTCTAGATAAATCCCAGCCTCTTATCTTGTTTAGGAGCATCGCATTTCGTTTACTATCGTTAACCGCCAGGCCACAAACATTAGCAAGATTGAAAATTTGAGCATCAGTCATAAAATTGAACATGGAAGGTAATGAGCCGCCACATTTGTACTTAGCCAACGCGGTAGCAGCAACACTATCTAGGTAGTCATCTAGCGATTTGACCTGACTCCTGTTTGGGATCTGCTGCACAAGCTCTAAAGTAGAATTGGAGGAGCATGTCGCCAACTCGGTGGAAGAAGGAGGGTCAACTTCTGACGTTTTAGCTATCTGAGGGGTATCCTGAAGCACTTCTTATGTTGTTTCTGAGTCTGTTTCCCAATACGATTCATCGTCCTCATCACCAATTGGCTCACCCGGATAACCCGTCCCCATCTTGGGCCTGTTAGATAATAGAGAACCAGGCCCAAACATCCCAAAGCCATTATCGATGTCCTCTAGAGTGTCAATAACTAATGTACTGCTGACAGGCTTCAGATGGAAATTTCCGAAGACCAGAATCTTCGGTTCCTGTACAGGCCTAAAACACTCCTTTGGCCCACATAAAGCCAAGGCCTTCTTATCCCTAGTGGACAGACACTCGACTTGTCTTGGTTCCTCAACCATATGCCTCTTTCCCTTGTCTGCTTCTCTAACTGAGGTGTTCGTCGTTTTGCACCTGGTCTTCTTCCCTGTTGTGAATCCCACTTGCATTGTCGCGAACCCCAAAGTTGCCCCCTTTTTAGATTTTTGCGCACCTCCTGCCAGGTCTGACAACCCTAGCCTTGATTGAAGTTTTTTTGGGGGTTTGCGCGACTTTTGAACCACCTGATCCTAAGATCATGGCCACTTGCTATTGTCAATGCCCCATCTTGGCCACTTGACTTAAAAGGTGTTCCGGTGATAGCCTTTATGGGATCGATGTGTGAAGTGGAGGAGGAAGCTGGTGTTGTTGCCAGATGCGCCACCTCCACTTCCACCTTCTTATCGATGATGAATCGCTTGAAGCAAGCGTTGCTCCATTCCATGCAAACGGTGCATCGAACCTCTTTAGTACAAGCTTTTCGGAATTGACCCAATTCCCCACATTTGAAACAGACTGCTTTAGGAGGGGGATTGGTGTTAATGGTGGGGTTGGAGATGATAATCTGATTAAGCTAAAGAACTGGTGAAAGTTGAGTAATGTTTGAAACGATCGGTGGAGGTTGATGTAGGTGGATAGGGGGTAGATTAGGAGGGAAAGTATGTTGAAGTGGTTGTGTGTGAGGCGTCGGAAAGGTCTGAGGCTGTTGTTGTAGTATCTGAGTTTGATGCCTGTTACAAAAACTCCGATGATCCCCCCTCTCCCCCAGTTGGTGACGATGGTCTTTGATTGGGTACCTTTTACGCCGTAAATGGCCAGTAGAAAGATCCGCTCTATGGGCCCGTTCCCTGGGATGATATACGGGGAAGCAGTGATGACCAACGTCGCCCCCATAGGCTCGGTGAGCTGCACCGTGGTGTGTGCTCCCGATAGAGAGATTGAGTCTGAGTGCCCTGAGAAGAGACTCTTCAATGTGCCAGCATCCCCTCCTCTCGAACTCTGACATGGCCATCTTGATAAGAGATGTAAGTGCACTGGCCATCTCGAATAAGAGGTTAAGATCAGACATGTTTGGGGTCTTCTTCTTAAATAGCTCTCATTTCATGAGTGGAGGAGAGAGTTGCCATTAGAGAGTGAGAGCTTCAAACCCTTAAATCAGAGACTCAGAGTTCTTGACGACTTGACTAGTCGCTCGTCGGTCGAAGTACCACAAAGAGAGAGAGACAGCCGCAGACAGCGCCCGCCACCTGAGCGCCGAACACGGGTCCCGAAGTCGAAGTCGCCTAACCCAAAGTCGAAGTCGAAGTCGTCCAGACTGCAGTTGTCGATGGGGGATCGAAGTCGAAGTCAAAGTTAGCAGCGTCGATAGGGGGTCGTCGATGAGGGGGATGAGGGATCGAAATCAGCAGCCGATAGTGAACGAAATGCGATGCTCCTTAACAAGATAAGAGGGTGGGATTTATCTAGAGAGAATTTTGGTTGATGGGAGATGCAGCTCTGTTCATCTGTCCTATTACTGGTGATGGACCCCCACTCCTCAGGGTTTGATTGGGGGGATGTTAGTATTGTTCCTTTGGTGGGAGCTTGCTTATGAATTTCTGTTTGTGTCTCACCCCCATGTTCATGGGAGTTCTATGTATTGTATTTTATTTTGTTTAGTAGGACCTTGTATTTTACTCAGTACTTTGAGTTTGTTTTATTAACCCCTTATTAATAAAATATGGTGACTGTTCTCCACCTTTCCCTTCAAAAAAAAAAATGACATGTTTGACCTCTACCTTAGTGCAATTGAAATTAACATCCAAGTTAAATGGGGTACAAAAAATGTAAAATTAACCGAAGCTACTACAATATGATACTCCCTGTAGAGACTTATATTCCAGCTCTACGGAATTCGACTCATTTCTATATTCCTTTCCTACTACTTTATTTCTCTCCAAGATGCTTGTTGGGTAAATTACTAGTAATTGATAAGGCATGTAAAGAGCTTCTCTGAGAGTAAGATTCACCAAGAAACAAGAGGACATACCTTGGTGAAAGAGTAAGTGTATAAATGCAAGGAATTCGAGGATTCTATGTCATTAACTTGATTCCAAGGAGCGCTTTAACGGAATAGAAATGGTAGATCTTTACTCAGAGCAATATCCGGTGAAGGATAGGTATGACCATACGAGAGTTTGGTATCATTATACTAGTAAGACTAGAAAACCCTTGGTAAAGACCTTAACTATTAGATTCTAAAAGGAGATACGGTGAACTACAAATTATCCGAGTAGAGGTGATAACCTAGGATTAAAATGACAACAATCGTCCTCCATTAAAAGAAATGAATGTAATTATCATCTGAATCCCTTATTTTCATTATTTTGTTGTTGTTGTTGTTGTTTGGAGATCTTTTTGGATTTGGGGATAGGGTTAGGGTTATGATGGCATGGAGATGATGATAAAGTTAGGTTATTAAAATTCAATTAGAACTTTAATACTTAGTTTATTTTGATTTCAAATGTGAAGTTAAATGAATTTCTTCAAGAATGTAAGTTATTTGGTGATGGTATGTTGATAAATTCTTTGTATTGTTCTCTACCTGTTGGCACTGATTGGTAAATAGTGATGAAATGGTAAACAGTGATGAAATTTGGGGGAAAGAGTTACAAAGTAATTTTAGAGACGGAGGTTCAGTTCTTTCTTCTTCTTCTTCTCATCATCTGATTTATAAACCCCCACATTCAGAGAAAACCACCATAGCTTCCCATCACTCTCAGTTTTGTTATTTCTGTGATTGTTGGGTAAAAAAATTTTATGGTTCTCTCTCTAGATCTCTCTCTTGTTCCCCTCACTTTTCTTGGTTGCTTTGGGTATTAGGGCTGGGATTATCGAAGCGATGAAAAGAGAGAAGGTGAGATCGAGCAAATGCAGCCTGGGGAATGAAGATATGCTCAATCGTCGATCTTGGCACTGCCACCGCTCCGATGTTGGCTTACTTATAGGATCCTTTATTAATTTATTTGTACGAATGACATCATTTTAGATTCCCCCTTCCTACCCTATCTTCTTCTTAAGAGGTTTTGTTGATTTTTCTTTTTATCTCACGGCCAAACTATAATCCCAATCTCTCCATGGCCAAAAACCATAATGGTTCTGGTTGGTCCTCATGAGGCTTCTAAAGAAAGAGAGCAAGGATGTGTTTGCATCGGCATTGCCTTTCTTGCAAAGGTTATGTCACACCCCGCTTCCCAAAATACAAAATTATGGCACGCAACCAAGGCTCATCGAATAATATAATTATTCCAACTCACATTATTCATAATCGGTACAGATATAATCTCAACAAATATAAAAACACATCTACACATACAATAAAATAATTACATGAACACGAAATAGAATGAATAATCCTCAAACAATAACCATCATCTGGGAACACATAAACTTCGGGTCAAAATATCCGGGAATACAATGTGCTTAAATGAAAATAAAACGATAACTAGTTTGCTATGATTAACTAGATAAAATAACAATTAGAATGAAGTAAGATAATTCACAGTCGGCTAGAAGGTTTGCTCACTGAGTCCCTATGGTATTCCACCATCAGTGCCTACATAAACATCATCTGAGGGGTGTCAAGGAAAAACAATGCGAATATTGGGATGATACGATCATATACAATACAAGTAATGAAACCCTTGTTTTCCCAAAAACGCATTTTTGTGTATTTTTTGTATTTCAAATTTTTGCAAATTATTTTTTTTGGTTTTCACATTCTTTTGTCAAATTGTATTATTGGATCTCCTATTAAAATATGTTTCGATCAATAATTTTATTTGTAAATATTTTCTATGATTTTATATTCTATTATTATTTGATCGATTATTATTACTCTTATTATTATTATTACTGTTATTATTAGTACTATTATTATTTTTGTTATATTTGACTGGTTATTAAAGATCTATTTCTATGAACAAATTGTATTAGTAGCTATTTCAAATTATTTCCACATTGTAGAATAAAATATCTTTTTGTTATATAACCCTATATTTTATTGGTTAATTTTTTTTTTCTATTAGTTTTTAAAACCGTATTTTCCTTATTGGATTTTTATATAAACCCAATACCAATTTAATACCCAAAACCCATTATTAAAATCCCTTTAAACCCATTTATTATCACTACCGTATAAACCCATTTCCTATTATATTACCCAAACCCATTTAATTTAAAACCCCAGACCCGATAACTCCCCTACCCATTAGTATACCCCAGACCCAAACCCTACTCTTTCTCCATATATATTACCTTGTTTCCCCAACAAAACTATCATTGGAGTCTCCTTAAATTTACTCGAGCATCAAAACTCAATAATATTGTGTATTATAGTCTTTGTATAAGTGTATAATTATCCTAAGAAACTGAACTAGCTAGATGTTTGCAATGATAACTCTCATTGTATGCAGAAAGAATATCTGTTTTTAATTCCAACTACCAATTACCAAAAGTTTGTACTGTGATTCTACAAATTTTCACCTCAGGTATAGAGCAAATAACGCTTTTCCCCCAGTTATAATTAAACCTTGACAAAACTGGCTATAAAAAGGAGCAAAACATTTTAAGTACAACAGTGATTGTTAGCAGCAAAACTCCTTTGCACCCAAACAGAGCTCTCCAAAACTGCAATCCTCTTTGCATGCAATGGTAACAATGATGAGATGCAATTTGACATCGTCCCTTGACTACTATTGCAAAGAGTCATATCTCAAAACCATTATGCCACTGTATTTTTTGTCAATTTGTACATACGATCTCATTGGCCAACTGGTTGCATGTGTGTGCATACTCTCTCTAGCTCTCCTCTTGTCCACAAATTGCGGAGTTCGCCTCTTTTCCTGCCCAAGGCCAAGAAGGTGCCTGCAATAGATTTGAGGTGTAAAAATGGCTGTTTGTGGTGGTTTTGTATTAATGCAAGAACTAAAAATAAGAAGGAACGAGGTTGCAGTATGCAGTAGAACTTACACAATATAAATGGAACAATGTAAAGAAGTGCAGGTTGACCATGCCCATCCATTAAGTTCAGGGCCACATATGTGATGAGGAGGCCTGTAGAATAAACTTGTGAAACTTGCTCGGTGATTTACACGTGAAACTTTTTACCTGAGCTTGCTGCTCAGGTTCTTGACTAATGAAGCAAATATGTTAGACGTAAAACTCACAATTGTAAGATCTTTTTCTAACGAGATTGAAAGAGAATCTACTACATGTAGATATAAACAAGTGTTCATAAAGGCAAAACCTAAACTCATGCCAATTAAATTCATTTTTTTTTCTGTTGCAGACAAAGGCACAAGAACAAGAACATCATAATTTACCAAATTCAGGAAAGACGGGTATCAAAACAACAACAAAATTCAGCAAAAAAATCTGTAGGCTCAAAACAACAAAATCTGTAGGCTCAGAACAACAAAAACAGCAAAAAAATTTGTAGGCTCAGAACAACACCACAAAAAACTGAACTTGAAGCTCAGAACAACGGAAACTAAACAATAGAAACTGAACATCAAGTTCAAAATGTGTAAGCTCAGAACAACAGAAACTGAACATGAAGTTCAAAATGTGTAAGCTCAGAACAACAGAAACTGAACATGAAGCTGAACACCACCAAAAAAAATTTGTATACCAATTGCCGATTTGAGTTTTCTTTTTTGGATCTCCACCTCTTCCAAGTCAATCACTTTAACAACAACAATGATAAATTTCAAAATATACATGAATATGCATACCAATTGCCAATAACAGAAACAGAACCTGAAGCTGAAAAGACTTGCACACTAACTTGGTAGGAGGGTGCAAAAAAACATAATCATTTTACTTGTCTTGTATAAACTTTTCATCACTGCCTACACACTCCAAAAGAAAAAAATCATGAATATAAAAAATTGGTCAGCCATTCTTATATATATATATATATATATATATATATATATATATATATAATTGGTCAATCATGAATAAAAAATATATATTTTCATCACTTGTCTTATATATATAGAGTAAGTCTATTAAGAGCTGGGGAGTTGAAATCCTTATCGGGAGCTGGGGTTTTCAGCCATTCGAGCGATTGATCGCGATCGAACGGCTCAGATTTGATCCCTCTTATCTTCAGAATGTTGAGGGGTAAAAAGGGTAAAATCGAAAACCCCTATCTCTCTTTCTTTCTCACGATCAATCAACCTCTTCTCACAATAGACTTAATCATGTATATATATAGAGTAAAAGAACCAGTAGGCTCAAAACACACTAATCTCACTAGGGCTGCATTGGGGTGCCGTGCCAACTAGAATATGACGGATAAATAATCAAGCATAAATACAACAAGCTAAAAAAATTATTTAGATCATAAAGTGTTTCGCATCACTGCCTACACCAACACACCGAAGGAGAGAATCAAACCCCAAAAGGCTTAAATGAGTATCCAAATCATACGCATCCAACCTGAGTTACAAAAATATAGTGATATGTTCAATCATTGTGTGTCATCGCTGCCGAAAAATCAGATGAATTGGGCTGGACTCAGATCACATAAATGTAAGATAAGTGTTGAGGGCATTTGGGATTCCACAACATTCATTCATTTCTTCCCCATCTTCTCTCCCACTTATTCCCCGAACTCTATTCAACTTTGCATAATTATCATGGCACACAACCAAATATGCTTCAAAACAATAATTTCGATCCCCAAAAATAAATAACCAACTTATATCAAAATGAATCTCATCATTGCCCAATCAAAAGAAAATACAAGTAATTGAACATAAATCATAAAAGCATGCATGAGAATCAAACACTTCCCTACGAAATCTAAGCCTGTAATGGCAGTCAAGGACAGAGGGCATCAAGCGTCAGCGAAACCCACCGCGCTAAGGGGTTTCAATATCCACAAAATGCCCCCAATTTGAAGACAGATCTCACGCGATTTGGGTTTTTGATTTGGGTCATCGAAGAGAGAGAGAACCCTACTGAGAGTAGAAACCCTAATCGTGATTTAGGTTTTTCGTCGCAGAGAGAGAGAGAACCCACTTAAGGAAAAAACCAAAACCCTAATCGTGATTTGGGTTTGTCGTCGAGAGAGAGGCAGAACCCACTGAGAGTAGAATTCGAAATCCTAACATCGATCTGGGTTTCTCCTCGAAGAGAGGCTGAGAACGGTTTGTCGTCGAGGAGAGAGAGCAGAGAAAGAAGATTTGGGTTTCGACGAAGAGTCAGATACAGAGCAGGAGGGAGAAGCGTCGAAGTAGGGTTTTGCTCGATGAAGAAAGAGACAACGGGAGGGAGAGGAGGTAATTCTGATCGTGAGAAAGAAAGAGAGAAAGAAAGAGAGATAGGGGTTTCCGATTTTACTCCTTTTACCCCTCAACAGATCTGAAGATAAGCGAGACCCAGATCTATCGTTCGAACGCGATCAATCGCGATCGAATGGCTGAAAACCCCAGCTCCCGATAAAGATTTCAACTCCCCAGCTCATAATAGACTCTCTCTCTCTCTCTCTCTCTCTCTCTCTCTCTCTCTCTCTCTCTATATATATATATATATATATATAGGGGGTTATTATAATAGGATTATATTTATAGTTATATTATTATAATGAGAGGAATTCATAGGGGATTGGTTTGGGTTTAGTAGGGGGGTAAGTTATGATTTGTTTAATATGTTATAATTGATTGGAATTAGAGGGGGAGTTATGCATGTTAGAAGATGGAGGTTTGAGAATTGTCATGAATTGTTTTGGGTTGGAGTGGGCTTATGGGCTACACAAGAAATAGAGTAAATAATTGGGTTGGGCTTCTCAAATAAAATTTGTAGGCTGGGCTAGGAGAAAAGTATAATTGCAACTAAAATAGGTAGGGCTAGAAATTAGAATGAAGATGTCACACCCTGCTTCCCAAGATACGGGAACACAAGCACGTAACAAAGGCCCAGCGAATGATAAGAATATCATCCATAATTGTAACAGATTAACTCAATAATATACAAGAGAATACAACCATGCAAGAAAGAATAACCACATAAACAAAGAATGAACTCCAAAAATAATCATGAAATAAATTCACCAAATAATATCCAACATCTGGGAAAAAGTAAACTTTAGGATACACAAGCCCGTAATACAAAGTATGATAAAAGCAATAAAAAAAAATAATATGAGATAACTATAATAGTCTAATAGTCCAGCTCTGATCTTTAGAAAGTTTGCTCACCAAGTCCTTGAGTCTATTTCCTTCTGTACCTGCAAACTCATTGACTAGAGGTGGGAAAAATATTGTCCGTTAGAGCAAGTTAAGGACAGCAAGTAGTGAAAGCAAAGAAGCAAGAAAAATATGATATGTCAAGAAATAATAGGCTAGAACAAAATCAAAGATCAATGACAATAATAAGAATTGATAATAGAACCAAAGTCTAGAATTTAAGATGTAATAAACATTGATTGTAATCAATGATGCATGATCAATAACAATAATCATGATCAAGAATGCAAGTGTCAATCCTAGGTTTATTAGTATTTTATTATCCTATCTAATGCACGTAATACTGCATCTTATACCACCGGTTTGGTGCATGCAAACAGTGATCATTTAGACTATAATGGTGAACTCAATAGATCGTGTACTCAGCACAATAATCAAAAATTAAGAATCAATATTCCCCAATCAATTTGTAACCCCTATTTTTCCAAATCCGTATTTTCTATGTATTTTTGGTATGTTAAATTTTTGTAAATTATTTTCCCGCTTTCAAATTCTTTTTCTTAAAATGTATTGTTGGACTTTCCATTAAAATCTATTTTCGGTCTATAATTTTTTGTAACTATTTTTTTATTATTCTTATTATTGTTAGTACTACTTTTATTTCTATTACTATTACTATTTTTATCATTTTTCTCATTATTGTTATTGTTCTCAGTATTATTATTGTTACTGTGATTCTTAATACTGATATTATTATTATTTTTCTTTCTATTGTTTTTATTATTATTAATAAAATTTCTATAAAATCTTAATTTGCATATTTTATTAGTTGTTGTATTTTCCTAAAACCCAAACCCATTTCATTTCTTATTGGATTTTGAATCCAATACCCATTTAAACCCATTAACCATAACCTATTCACCCCAAGCCCTTTAAGCCATAAACCCATCAGCCCAAACCCGTTATCCCTAAACCCGATTACCCTATTTCTCAGCTTAACCCTAATTACCTACCATCCTATAAATACCACCTGTTTACGCCTGTTCACCTTCCAAACTCTCAGCCGTCTTCAAACCCATCCCTACCGCTTCGTCTTCACTACCCGTCTACCCCTCAGCCGCCTGCACACTCCCATCGCCACCTCAGCAGCCCCCTGGCCAGTTGCGATGATTGCAGTAGCCCGCAGTGCCAGTCATCAACCATGTCTCCCCTGTGCGGCCTCCTCCCGAGCACCGCGACAACAACGCTGTAGCCAGCTGCCCTCGCTGGTGCTGCCTTGTGCACCGCGCGCCTGCACCTCCATTGCTCTCCCTCCTGCCATCTTCCACCGAGGCCGCTGCAGACAGCACAGCGACTGCAGACGCCAGCCAGCCAGCATCGCAGCGGCAACGTGCGCTTCCTGTCGTTGCTTCGCCACCGTTTCGCCGTCCTGCCATCGTGCCGCCCCTGTGCCGCCGCCGAGCCAACAGTTGCAGAGCAACTCCCCCCCTCCCCCATGCTCTGTTTTGATATTTGGTTTGATGGTTTGAATATAGGCCGTCCGCTTGATTGCGATCATGATCTCTTGATCTTGATTGATTGATTCCTAGCCATCTGTTGATTTGATCTTTGATCATCACCATCGGAGTGATCTTGGCCGTCCGTCGGAACTTGATCATCATGCTTGATTGTATGTGGGCCGTCGATCTCCTCTTGATCATCCGATTAGATCCTAGTCGTCTGATCTCTTCTTGATCGTCACGATCATGTTGATCATCAATTTCTTTTTTCCTTTGATTGCAGCCGTTCGATCGATCGATCTTGATCTTCATCATTATCTTCATCATTATCTTCATCATCAGGGAGATCTGGCCGTCCGATCTGATCCGATCATCTTAATCTTGATCTTCGATCTCAGCCGCCTAATTGTGTTTGTGATATTGATCGTCTTCATCTTGTTCGTGATCGTGTGTTCGTGATTGGTTCGTGCTTCGTTCGTTGTGTTGTGTTTGTGCCCCGGGATCCATTTTTATCGTCGTCTCTCAAGCAAGTAACTTGTACTCAAATTCCTTTGTATGATACAAGTCATAAATTCTGCTTGTAGTATAGTTGGGTTCTAGAGATAACTCGTGTGTGATGTATGATTGATGAGTATTGTCTCTATAGTGTTTTTGACCATAGTTGCCTCACGACACAAAATTGACATGAAACAACCTAGGTTTTGCCCGTTCTTGATGTGATGTATATGTGAAACAATTATGAGAACTCGTGTGCTTGTGAGATCCATGTGATATACTTGTTGTGGACATGTCATATACCCAATTTCATGTTGTATGGATACTTAGTAGACTCTAATTCATGTTTAGTTATGTTTCGATCAAGTTTTGTGTGATTTATGTTGGTTTTGTTTCTAAAGTAAATTATGTAATTTGTCGATAATCTGTCTTGATCAGTAATTTAGACCATATTAAGGTCAAAATCTCAATTTCTGTATTAAACATGAGTTTTAGAGGAATTTGTCTTCTTTCCAATCCCTCTGACCTTGCCCAATTTCGTTTTCGTATATGTGAGATATGACTGTTTTACTACAGAGGTGTAGATCATTTCCAGATTTTGATTCTTAATGAGTTTAATGACTAAATTATTTTGATACTAGTGTTAAACATATTATTTTGATCTGAAACAATGGTCAGTATTTCTATATCTATTTAGGGATTACCCAGAATTTTGGTGATTTTATTGATGAGTTTTATATATCATTTCATGTTTATTTATAACAACTATACTTGCTGGATTTTGCTCGCTGTTCTGTAAAGAGTTGTATTTTCAGCCTAATTCCTTTTACTGTATGAAAAATATTTATGAAATACGAAAGTTATATTATTTTGTCTATTTTCATCTCCTTTTGACGGATTTAGGTTTTGTTTCACTGTTTGCGAGATATTACAGTTTTCATACAGCAGTGTTGGGAATTCCAGATTTGCCAAACTATCGTTTCTTGATGTTGTCTGATTTTTATTGGCTAAACTAATTTTACTGGAAAATTATGAAACTTCATATTTTGATACTAGACATATAGGGGAATATCCCAGATTTTTTCTGAATTTATTTGAGATGTTTTGATGCTGTTTTCCTGCTCTTGAATTCGATTTTCTGATTTCTGACTGAACCTATTTTCTAGATTCAAATCAGTTTTGAGTTATGATTTTGTGAAATACTATGTAACTTATTAATACTCGATGGATTCGGTTGAGAGTCTATTTTCTAGATCTTTTGACAGATTCAGATTTGCATATTTGTAACACCGGTAATTTCAGTTTCCCTACAGTATGGTCTTGCTATCCTGAACTTGAGATTTGGTTATTTCTTTCTTTTGTATGTTACCTATTACCCGTACATGTTTATCTTACAACTTGAACTTGTTACTTGATCATACCATGATATACTTGCCCTGTTTCATGACACATACATTCTTGTTTGACAATAATAATAAATAATCAAGCCAGGATTTAAGGGAAAGATCGAATAGTGGATAATTCAGAAACGTGTATTCAGAAAGGGGCCCATGTTCCCATTTTGATTCATGTTGATACATGAATCTGTTGCTGCATGAACCTGTTGGTTCATGTACCTGTTACCTTTTGCTGCATGGACCTGTTGGTTCATGTACCTGTTACCTGTTGCTGCACGGACCTGTTAGTCGTGTATCTGTTGCTTCATGAACCTGTTGCTTCATGAATTGGATGATTCGTGTACCTGTTTAATTCATGAATCTGTTCCTATTTTTCTGATCCCTGAGTACACTGTCCTCTATGGTTCACTATGAAATCTAAAGCGAAACTGTTTGTTGTAGCAACCATGTAGTAACAGTTGGGATGCATGAAGTACTACCAAGATAGTAATCACTACAAGACTTGATACATGATACTTGAACATGATACTTGAATATGATACATGCTTACTTGATACTTGACTACATGATACATGAGACTTGATACATGACACATGCTACATGTTTATATGATACTTGATACTTAATGTTTGTTTACATGATATTTGTTTACTTGACACTTGATTCATGCCATTTACACTTGATCCCCTTACCATGCTAGTTGTTATTCTTGATATCATGCCTATTCCATGTTATTAGTTAGTTTTCCCTATGTACTTGTATCCTGCATTTCAAGCGGCCCGTGATTTGCAATTGACGGGTACCTTGTTTTCTCTTTTTCTCTTTCCTGCAATTGTTAAATTGCAGATTTTGGAGAACAGGTTCCAGACGATATTGGTGACATGAAGTACTAGTGATGGATTTTATTATTATTATTTCTTGTAGCTTGCTTGAACAATATTGTATTTTTGATACTTGGATTTATTTTTGTATTTGGGCAATATGACCCAGGATTTTGACTTATTCAGATCATGACTATTTGAGATTAATGTATTTGGTTTCAAGTATTCTTGTTGGTATTGGGTTCATATGTGCATGTTGGTTGATGCTTTTGCTTCCAACTCTGATGATTCTTGTGAATGTTGTAAAAATTCTTGAACAGCTTATGGATGATGAAAATCATTCGCTGGGCTTTTGTCGTATATCCGTATTCTCTTTTGGGAAGCGGGGCGTGACACAATTATCCACCATTCACACCATAATTAATCTAGAACAAGGGGCCTACGGAGTACAATCTCTGATTGTTCACTACCATGTCGATCCTTATTTACCCCGACTTGTTAATATTTTGTTATACTTAAATGTGGATATGCAATGGGTAAAAGAGTTTTAAAATGATTTCAAAGAGATGTAAATGTAGCGCCCCGAATTTCTAATATAATATCTTAGAAAATACGTGGCACAATTCCCAGCATCAACTTCAAATGTAATATTAAACAAAGTCAACACCAATAAAATCTTCAACTTTCATTTCAATAATCATTTTCATAGCACAGCGGAATATAATACACCTTAAATCACAATTCTCTTTTCTCTACAACACTTTCTTTTACAATTACATAAATTATTACATAACTTGAACTCAAGCATCCAAATCCGAGCTATAAGAAATCACCTGTAAAATATGAGGCTAGAGATAACCCTAACCCCAAAACTAAAGGGGTCAGCCATAAATGTGTGAGTGACATAAAAACAAACAACGTAAGTAAAGCATAGATTCATAAACAATAGGTAATAAACAATAATACATAAAATGTGACGTAACAAGGAAACATGAAAACATCAAGTGTAGCTAGACTAAGTGTCAAGTGTAGAAAACAGGAAAACACGCGTATGAAACCAAATCAAGAAAACATGATACTATATGCTGTCTCTCTAATGCATACTTGTCGGAGTCTATGCATCCCACTCTACATAGGTCCGGTACAAGCCCTTAACGTCTCCACATTGTAGGGTTTAATCCCCCGCGATGCAACTAATCCTAACACGATGACTAATACGTGATAAAGATACAGTGTGAGTATTAGCCCATACTCCGATAATTCCGAAGGTCAAACTCTATCCACAGATAATTCTGGAGACTATTACACTCGCACCTAGGAATCTTCGAGAATACCCCACACCGCAAGCAATGCCACCTCATCACACGAATACCACATGTACGTCGCCTCGACCCCGATAATTCCGGAGATCAATCCCACACCACAGGTAATTCCGGAGACTATTTCACTCACACCTGGATAATTCAGGGGATTATCTCACACCACAAGCCATATTGAGGTCCATAACCCATGTTCTCGTTCATCATATCACCACTAGTGCATGTCCTTATCATTTAGGTTATTTAATTTCTTTACGAATCTCCTAAAGTTGGTGTACCCTACCGGACTTATCTCAAAAAACTGATCAACTAAATGCCTCAACAGGCCCAAACATAAATATCTCAACTGCCAGTATACTAGGGTCACACACACCCTCTAGAAACTCACACTCAAATATCCAAACCAATCTTCTAATATGAATTGCTCAGTCAAAACAACTTGAAAACATATGTTCAGTAAAAGATAAAGTATAGAATAGTAAGTTATAGATTAAAATGTCTAGAGGATAAATCATTTGAAAGAACATTCAAAAATGTAAAGATACATCAGTACCAGTCGACTAATAACAAGCGTAAGTCGACTGTCCAGAAAGAAAATTCCATGGTTTTAAGAAAATAATCTAAGTGTTCTAAGTCGACTCTAAAGGTCATAGGTCGACTGTCCAGAGAGAAAAATCCAATAATCTTTAAGAAAGTAATTCTAAGTATAGCAGTCGACTGTAAAGGGTATAGGTCGACTGTCTAGAGAGAAAAATTACAACAACCTCGAGAAAATGATTCTAAGTGGTACCAGTCGACTGTAAAAGTCCTCAGTCGACTGTTCCGAATGAAATTTCAAGAAAAACTAGAGAACATAGCAGCCAGGTCGTGTCGATCGACTGAAAAGTCATACCAGTCGACTGTCGACTTACAGACTGCATATTTTTGGTTGTGCACATTTTAGCCGATACGTAGTTTTACTTTATGAAAACGATTTCTACGAAAAACTTATTTCTTATATGATCAAATACAACTTGTAGGACATATAATAGTCCATAAAACTAAATCAAACTACTTGAATTTATAAAAATAGAGATTTTGTTTATTTCTTTCGATTAAAACATGGATTGTGCATATAGTCAAAATATAATTTCTCTAAAAAATAATTGATCACTGAAATAGTTTCTTATTCAGATCCAAACCATATAAATATCAAAATCTCAAAGAAAATTCCCAATTTGGGTATATATCCTCAACTCAACTAAATTCCCAATTTCGATTTTCATGTCATGATCTCTTGATTCATGCTTTCCCATTCAGATTTCTCAAAATTGAATTACTACTAAAACTCACATCCATAATTAGTTGATAACATCACCATATCAAATTTGTATTCAACCAATACTCAAAAGTAATAGAAGTCTCATATTTATTAGGTTTACGCATCAAGATCAATTCAACATCAATCCAAAAGAATATAGCCTACCCATGATTTCTAATAGGAAACTCCTCAATCTTGAATTACCCACATACAATTTTATTTACAAACAACTAGGGTTTCACAAGATCCAATTTTTCATCCATCCAATCCAATTCATCATGTACATATTCATACTCAACCCTAAACATGCTTTCTAGTAGATGAAATTCAACTTCCAAGATCAATCAAACCATTCATATCATTCACATAAAACATACAAAAATCAAAAGAAAACAAACAAGTCACTCACATACAACATGCACAAAATAAAATAAAACACAACAAATCACTCACCTCGAATGAAGAAACCTGGTTAGAAAACCTTTTTTTTGCGAAATCCAAGATCAACTCCTTCAATCTGCAAGAATAATAAAACTTTTGTGTTTTGCAGCAAAAGAAGGATGCACTTCTCTCTTTTAAATAACCGAAATAGGAGAACTAGGGTTTTCAAACACATTTGCAAAATCCCCCTTGAAAATCTGACTTTACATAAATAGATCCCTATACTTGGAAACTTGATTAAACCAATTAAATTGAGATTTAAAAGCAAAATAAACTCTTTATTTCTAGCTGGCACTGTTTGAAAAGTCCAGAAATTAGTTTTGCACTTTCACCCCTCAAAATAACAATTTTGCAAAAAGATTTTTTCTTAATATTTGCAAATAGATCTAATAAATATCAGAAAAATCTAGAAAAATTACATTTAAATCCCAAATAATAAATGATGATTTTCCATGAAGAAATTTTGGCTTTTGAACTTCTCAAGAAAATATTTGCACGTATTTTGCACGTGCAAAAAGATAAATCTTCAGAAAATATTTATCAAATCCCCACAAATTCATTTTAATTCATTTATAAATCTTTAAAATAACATTTAAAAAAATACGGGGTACTACATCACTCCCTCCTTAGAAGAGTTCTGTCTTCAGAACTATTGCTAATGAGGTCCAAAATAAGAATGAACAAAAAAATTGAAATTTCATAAATGAACCATAAATTTCAAAACATTCACATAGAAGGACATAATCAAATAAAAGGAATACTACTCAATCCAATAGTACTATCATCCAAAGAAATACCATCACATAAATAAGATACAATCATACAAAAAGCTCAGGAAAATCCTTCTGCATGCGATCCTCTGGCTCCCAAGTAGCCTCCTCGAACTGCTGATTCCTCCAGAGCACCTTGACCATAGATATCACTTTGCTCCTAAGAACTTTCTCCCTACGGTCGATGATCTCCACAGGCTGTTCTTTGTAACTCAAGTTCACCTGTAGACCTTCAGGAATCTCTACCAACTGCTGATTCTGATCTGGCACATATTTCCTCAACAATGACACAAGGAACACATCATGCACCTGTGCCAACTCCTCTGGAAGCTCCAATATATATGCTGTCTTACCAATTCGCTCCACGATCATGTATGGCCCAATATACCTTGGCGCCAACTTGCCTCCCTTACCAAACCTGATCACTTCTTTGGTCGGAGACACCTTGAGGAAAACTGCATCCCCAACCTCAAACTCCAAGTCCCTTCGTTGAGTATCAGCATAACTCTCCTGCCGACTCTGAGCCTCAACCAACCTCTTGCGAATCAGCTCAATCTGCTCTGACGTCTGCTGCATGATCTCAGGACCAAACATCTACCTCTCGCCAACCTCGTACCAGCAAATAGGTGTCCTGCACCTTCGCCCGTACAAAGCCTCATATAGCGCCATCCCGATACTCACATGGTAACTTTTGTTATAAGCAAACTCAACCAATGCCAAGTATCTCTCCTAACTACCACTGAAATCCATAACACAAGCCCTCAGCATATCTTCCAGTACTCAATTCACCCTCTCCGTCTGACCATCAGTCTGTGGATGAAACGCGGTACTGAAATCAGTTCTGGTGCCCAAAGCTGCCTGTAGGCTCTTCCAAAACCTTGAAGTGAACCTTGCATCCCTGTCGGAAACAATCGACACAGGAACTCCATGAAGCCTCACAATCTCACCAATGTACAACTCAGCCAATTTCTCCAACAACCAAGTAATTTTTATGGCTAGAAAGTGAGCCGACTTAGTCAAACGGTCCACAATAACCCAAATCGAGTCATTGCCTCGAACTCCTCGGCAAACCCGTGATGAAATCCATACTGATATTCTCCCATTTCCACTCCGGAATTGGCAACGGCTGTAACAAATCTCCAGGTCTCTGATTTTCTGCTTTGATCTGCTGACAAGTCAGACACCTTGCCACGAAATCTGCCACATTCCTCTTCATACCAGACCACCAAAAGTACTGTTTGATGTCCTTGTACATCTTCATGCCTCCAGGATGTACAGACAACAAGGTACTGTGTGCTTCCTGCAAGATACTCTCTCTCAAATCTGCATTATCCGGAACACACAACCTCTCACCCATCCAAAGAACTCCATCTTGGACACGAAACTCTGGTATCTTGCCCTCTGAAACCTGTTGCAGCATCTTCTGAATCTCTGAATCTAATCTCTGACCTTCCACAATCCTTTCTCTCAAGGAAGGCTGCAACCTTAACTGAGCCAAAGACGCCCCCAAACCCTGTAGCACCACCTCGATACCTGCCTGATCAAACTTTGCTGCCAACTCGCTTCGAGTAGTGATCATAATTGATAAACTACTCATCCTGCTAAGTCCATCGGCTACCACATTCACCTTGCCCGGATGATACTTGATCTCAGGATGAATGTCTTCCAATACTTCCAACCACCTTCTCTGCCGAAGATTAAGATCCTTCTGTTGATAATTATACTTCAGGCTCTTGTGGTCAGTGTACATATTGACCTTCTCACCATAAACATAATGCCTCCACTTCTTCAAGGCAAAGATAATAGCTGCTAGCTCTAAATCATGCATCGGATAATTCTTCTCATGCTGACGCAATTGCCTCGAACCGTAAGCAATAACCTTGTCTTCTTGCATCAAGACACAACCCAAACATCTGAAAGACGCATCACTGAAGATATCATAATCCTTTCCAGCTTGTGGCAAAGCTAAGATAGATGCAGTAGTCAACCTCTCCTTTAACTCAAGGAATCTCGCCTCACACTTATCAGTCCATGAATGCCACATTCTTCCGGATCAAACCTGTCAAAGGAACTGCAATCTGAGAATAACCCTGAATGAATCTCCTGTAGTAACCAGCCAAACCCAAGAAACTCCTGACTTCCTTCACAGACGTTGGCCTGGGCCAATCCTTTACTGCTTCAACCTTCTGAGGATCAGTGGCCACTCCCTCCTTAGAAAGGATATGACTAAGGAAAGCTACCTCAAACTTTCAAAACTCACACTTCGACAACTTGGCATACAAGGTATGCTCCTGCAATTTCTATAATACCGCTGTCAAGTGCATAGAATGCTCCTCCTCTGATTTTGAATACACCAAAATATCGTCGATGAAAACCACCACGAAGGAGTCAATAAATGGCCTCAAAACCAGGTTCATCATGTCCATGAACACTGCTAGCGCATTCGTCAACCCGAATGGCATCACCAAAAACTCATAGAGCCCATGACGAGTCCTGAAAGCTGTTTTACTCACATCTTCCTCCTTGACTCGAACCTGATGATACCCTGATCTGAAATCAATCTTCGGAAACACAGCTGCTTCTCGAAGCCTGTCGAATAAATCATCAATCCGTGGAAGTGGATACTTGTTCTGAATAGTCACCTTATTCAACTCCAGGTAGTCAATGCACATCCTCATTGACCCATCCTTCTTCTTGACTAACAACACTGGCACACCTCATGGTAAGGAACTCGGTCTAACAAGCCCCTTGCTCAACAGCTCCTCAATCTGCTTCTTCACTTCGTCTTGCTCTATAGGTGCCATCCTGTATGGAGCCTTAGAAATCGGAGCACTCCCCGGCTAAACATTAATGCAAAACTCCACATCTCTCTGCGACGGTAATCCTGGAAAATCTTCCAAGAACACTTTAGAAAAATCTCTGACAACCGAAATGCCTTTGACTTCATCTGAAATCGCTATCTTGGATATCATTGCAGCCACCTTCGAAACATTCTTCTTCCCTTGGAAAGTCACTGCGGGACCACCTAGTACTTTCACTAACACCTCTTTCTGCTTGCATTCAATTGTGTCATCATATATTGCCATCCAATCAATGCCCACGATCACATCCACTTCTAAGACTTGCAGCTCGATCAGATCAATGTCGAATAATCTCCTGCCAATCTTGATATCACAGTCCTCGTAATATCGATTAGCAATCAATTCTTCACCTGACGGCATTGCCACTGACAAAACCTTATCTGGAAACAACTTAGGCTCCACACCTAAGACTTTTGCAAAATTGGGCGACACAAAAGTATGCGAAGAACCAGTATCAAATAAAACCTTTACCTTAATTCCATTTATCAAAACAATTCCTGTTACATGAAGAATGATACTCAATCTCCAATTATTCTCAAATAAAGATTTTACTTATTACATTGATTAAAAATAAAAATAAAAACTCTTGCTGTAACCCCTGTTTTCCTATAAATGTATTTTTGTGTATTTTCTATATTTTAAAAATTTTTGCGAATTATTTTTTTTCCGGTTTTCAAATTCTTTTGTCAAAATGTATTCTTGGATTTTCCATTTAAAATCTATTATTGACCCGTAATTTTAGCTGTAACTAATTTTCTATGATTTTTGTATTTAATACAGTTCTTATTATTTTTATTATTACCTTTGTTATTTTTATCATTATTAATATTGTTACTATTCGTATTATTTTTGCTAGTGCGGTTATTTGCATAATTATTTTATTTTGTTTCTATTGTTAAAATTAGATTATTTCATAAATTATACTTATTAATTATTGTATTAATTTTCTTATTGGATTATTTTTATTTTATATTATTTTTCTTGCATTTTGACCTCCATGTGCCGATTGTGCACCGTTTGTCCGTTTTTCGTTATTTTGAGATCGTTTTCTCATTTTCTTGATCCCGTTCATATTTAATAATTATTTTAGGGTCATGATGATTTTTTAGAAGTGTTTTGACCAATATGAGATTTTTTTGGCCCTTAAGGAGATTTTTAGGAGCCATAGCATTCATTGCATTTTGTATCCCTATTTGAAATCTACCCAATACCCATTACCCAATTGTATACCTATTTACTCCTATTGATATCCACTACCCATTAACCCACATTTGACCCATATAAATACACCCCATAATCCCTAACCCTAATCTTTTCTTCTCTCCTAATCAAAGTCGGCTCCCTCTCTCTCCCTCCTTCAAGTCCCGGCCTGTTTCCCTCCCTTCCCAACCGACCTACTTCCATCCCCAAATCCGGCCTCCCTTGCACCAAGCACACCCCCTCATCCATCCATACAACTCCTACTACAACAAAACCCCGTCATACTCCCTCTTTGTGGCCGAACACCCCAAACCAGCACCACCACTTTCAAGAACAGCCCCCCTCTGCATCCCTTGCTGATTTGGAGTTGTGGGTAGCGTCCGTTTGAGTTCGTGCTTCAAGAAGACGATCGTAGGCAAGATTCGGTTCGTGGGTTCGCTTGGAATCACGCGTGGAAGGACTTTTGCACGTGGGTTTTCATTGCTAGGCTTCGTAGCACCGTATTCATCATCAACAAGACAAGTAACTTGTACATAATTTCATTAGGTTGATACAAGTAGAAAGTTCACACATAGGGTTGTTTGAGACTAGAGACGGCCAAAGATGATAATTTTATTTGTGGGTTTCGTCTCTATTGTTCAAAACAGGCCATAGATGACTTAGGACATGGAGTTTGATAAGTTTGTGCCTTAGGATTCACCCAAACGCGATTTAGATCGCTTATGCGACATATTGTATACCCGATATATGTTTGAACGCCCATATGAGAATATTAGATTTTGACATGATAGAAACCCTTAGATATGATATTTAGATAATGGGTAGGCTGTGTTTTGAATTTGGATGAGTTTTGATCATTTTTTGTAGAAGTTATGACGTTTTGAAGTTTAGTTGAGAAATATGGAAATTTGAGTTGTACTGGATTGATTGTTGTTTTTACCTGGATTAGAGTCCGAATCTCAACATGGCTATTTCTGAGTAATTTGTAGAGGACTGAATCTATTTTCTAACCCGACTAGTTTCATCCCGTTTGGAGTTTTTATGAATTAGTTATGATTATTTTAGTGAGTGTATATCGGTAGTTTCCAGATTCAGTTCGGGGTAGTTTTTGTGGACTATTTATTTTCAAGGTCCAAATTATACACAATATCATACCTTAATATTTTGTCCGGTGATTCCACATGATGTTAGGTAGTTCCCAGATTTATGTGGTATTTTAAAGACGAGTTTTGAGCGATGTCTTATATTCTTTTCTAGAGATCACTTTTGCTGTAAACTGCGTGTGGTTGTATGTTGAATGCCGTGTTCACCTTATTTCTATTTACTGTATGGAAATATTATGTGTGATAAGAAAGTTGGAGAATTTTATCTACTTTCACCCCATTTTGGCGGAAGTGGATTTTGATGCGCTGTTTGTAAGATATATCTAATCTTGTACAGCAGTGTTAAGGAATTCCAGATCCATCAAATCCGTGTTTTGTGTTATTTTTTTTATTTTTGACAACATAACTTTACTTTCTGGAAAAATATGAAAATTTATATTTTGAGACTATACATATAGTGGATTACCCCAGAATTTTCGTGGATTTAATTGATGACTTTACCTGCTGTTTTTATGTGTTTGAAGTCATTCCCCCGTTTTCTGGCTGTACATAAAATCTGTGTTGAAATGAGTTTTAAGTTGAGATGTTGTGAACTAGTATATAGAATTATTATACCCGTTAGAAGCGTGTGGATATCTAGTTTCCAGATCCTTCGACGGATCATGATTTGCATGCCTGTAGATCTTTGGATCACTATTTTTGTACAGACTGGTCTTGCTGTCCTGATTATAAACATACGTTAAGTTGCTCGTATTTGTGAATGTTTGGTACCTATACTTGCTGATTTAATTTCCTAAGTCTAAACCTGATTATAACCTGTTAGTTTGACATCATTTAGTACACTTTTATTCCTGTTTATGATCTTATTAATAAAAGTAACTAAGCTGGGGTTTATGGAAAAGATCTAATAGTGGATAATTCAGAAACGTGTACTCGGAAGGGGGCCCGTGTTTTCCATTTTACTGCATGGACCTGTTGGTTCATGTACCTGTTACCTATTGCTGCACGTACCTTTTGGTCGTGTACCTGTTGCTGCATGGACCTTTGGTTCATGTACCTGTTACCTATTGCTGCACGTACCTGTTGGTCGTGTACCTGTTGCTTCATGAACCTGTTGCTGCATGAATCGGATGATTCGTGTACCTGTTCTGATTCATGAACCTGTTTTCCTGTACCTGAGTATACTGCCCTCTATGGTCCACTATGAAATCTAAAGCGAAACTGTTTGTTGTAGCAACCATGTAGTAAAAATTGGGATGCATGTCGTGCTACCTAGATAGTAAATAAAAAGATTAGACTTGATATAACTTGATACCTGTTTACCTGATACATGATTACCTGTATACCTGTTACCTGATTATCCTGACATATGAATACTTGTTTACCTGATTACCTGATAATTATACATGATACCTGTTTACCTGTTGACTTTACACTTGGCATATGTTACCCCTACCTGTTAGTATACCAAGTTGTTAGTTAGTTTCCATGTACTTGTATCCTATTCTATTTGTGACCCGGACTTGCCATTGACGGGTACTTGTGTTTTCTCTTTTTCCTTTCCTGCATTCGTTGTATTGCAGATTTTGGAGGACAGGTTCCTGAAGGTATTGGCAAGATGATGGGCTAGAGGCTGAAATTTTGCTATTACTATTCTTGTTGCTTATTTTGGACAATATTGTATTTTGAGACTTGTATTATTTCTTGTATTTGGGCGATGTGACCCAGGATTATTTGTGTTATTCAGATCATGACTATTTGAGATTAATGCATTTTATTTCAAGTATTCTTGTTGGTATTTGGTTCACATGTGCATGTGGTTGACTTTTCTGGCTTCCGACTCTGATTTTACTGTGACATGTTGTAAAGATTTCTTGAAACAGCTTAAGGATGATAATAATCATTCGCTGGGCTTTTGTTACGTGCTCGTATTCCGTATTTTTGGAAAGCGGGTGTGACAGGGTTTTTAGTGGTATCAGAGCATCAGGTTTGGATAATGTATTAGTTGACTAATATATTAGACAAGCTTGGCTCGAACTGGGATCTGCGCAACATTTCACCAACCATACATGCATAAGTAAATTATTACCAACAGTGATCTGGGTACTAGTCTTATTCCATTCATTTGATCCCTTCTTATTCGATTTCTTTGATTCCTTGTTTCTTCCGTTTTTTTTAGTCGTTCTCATTTGTTGATTCTTTATTGGGTATGGTTTCGTTCTTTTCGTACCCATATTTCTTTGATTCTTTCATTCGTCTTTATTGTTGACTCATTTTGAGTATCGTGCTAATTATTCCTTTCCGGCCATATTCTCTTCAATTTCAGCTTGAGCCCGCTCATTCCTCTACCCTCATATTTAATTCTTTGATTCTTATTTTTCTTCATCTCTTGTAGTTGTCCCCCTTTGTTGACTCCTTATTGAGTATAAAATCCATTCTTCTCTTGCCTATATTTTCTTTATATTGTATATATATTTTTGAATATTTTGCGTATTTCAATTATTAATTATTATATTTTGGATCTTCTATAAAATTATTTTCTAAAATTTTATTATTTTGAATAACTGTGTATTTTAATATCGCAAATTTTTTTTACTTCGTACTTAAATTGAGCAATCAATATCTAAGTACATGTGAAACATCACACCATTTCGTTCATCGTTTTGTTGCAACTGGATGACGAGATGGCAAACATGCAACTAGACGTCAATGGAGGCAAATTGCAACTGGATATCGGTGAGGCATAATGTGCAACTGAATATCCAGGTGGTAACCTGCAACCTGATGTCTTGGAGGCAAACCTGCAACTTGATGTCGAGAAGGCAAGACTACAGATGGATATAAATGAGGCGAACTCACATCAAAGGATTTCTACTATTATTATTATCGTTTTCCTTATTATTATTAGTATTATTATTATTTTCGTTATTACTATTACTATTATTAGTATTGTATTTTCTCACTATTTTAATTTTGATGTTGATATTGAATTACTTTCACTAAATTGATGAACCCCAAATTATTTTCTGGCTTGTATTATTATCCTTACCAGTATTGTTAATATTTTATTATTATTATTTTTACCAGTATATTTATGATGATTGTTATTTTTATTATTTCTGTTATTATTATTTTATTATGTGTTGATTTTTGTATTTTTAATATTATTTTTGTTAATGCCCATTAGTTCTGACCTAATTATTTAAATAAAATCCCTCCTCTAGCCCCATTTTTATTCTGGTGTCTCATTCTTTTCTTCCTGCTCGGATCGCCGCTTGTTGTCACGTGTTCTACAACGACTTGTCTGCAGCTTGGAACGTCACTATCAGAGTGGCGCAGCGGAAGCGTGGTGGGCCCATAACCCACAGGTCCCAGGATTCTCTCGTTGCTTCTTTTCCTTGTATTGTTTACTTCCCTCTATCTCTTGCATTTCTTCTCACCCGTTGACTTGTTGTTTGATTCAATTCTTCTCTGTCATTTTACCCCGTTTGTTTTTGCCTTGTCCTATGTACCGCCTACGATCATCTCGAGGACGAAATTTTGTTGTAAGGTGGGTAGAATTGTAACCCCTGTTTTCCTATAAATGTATTTTTGTGTATTTTCTATATTTTAAAAATTTTTGCGAATTATTTTTTTTCCGGTTTTCAAATTCTTTTGTCAAAATGTATTCTTGGATTTTCCATTTAAAATCTATTATTGACCCGTAATTTTAGCTGTAACTAATTTTCTATGATTTTTGTATTTAATACAGTTCTTATTATTTTTATTATTACCTTTGTTATTTTTATCATTATTAATATTGTTACTATTCGTATTATTTTTGCTAGTGCGGTTATTTGCATAATTATTTTATTTTGTTTCTATTGTTAAAATTAGATTATTTCATAAATTATACTTATTAATTATTGTATTAATTTTCTTATTGGATTATTTTTATTTTATATTATTTTTCTTGCATTTTGACCTCCATGTGTCGATTGTGCACCGTTTGTCCGTTTTTCGTTATTTTGAGATCGTTTTCTCATTTTCTTGGTCCCGTTCATATTTAATAATTATTTTAGGGTCATGATGATTTTTTAGAAGTGTTTTGACCAATTTGTGATTTTTTGGCCCTTAAGGAGATTTTTAGGAGCCATATCATTCATTGCATTTTGTATTCCTATTTGAAATCTACCTAATACCCATTACCCAATTGTATACCTATTTACTCCTATTGATATCCACTACCCATTAACCCACATTTGACCCATATAAATACACCCCATAATCCCTAACCCTAATCTTTTCTTCTCTCCTAATCAAAGCCGGCTCCCTCTCTCTCCCTCCTTCAAGTCCCGGCCTGTTTCCCTCCCTTCCCAACCGACCTACTTCCATCCCCAAATCCGGCCTCCCTTGCACCAAGCACACCCCCTCATCCATCCATACAACTCCTACTACAACAAAACCCCGTCATACTCCCTCTTTGTGGCCGAACACCCCAAACCAGCACCACCACTTTCAAGAACAGCCCCCCTCTTCATCCCTTGCTGATTTGGAGTTGTGGGTAACGTCCGTTTGAGTTCGTGCTTCAAGAAGACGATCGTAGGCAAGATTCGGTTCGTGGGTTCGCTTGGAATCACGCGTGGAAGGACTTTTGCACGTGGGTTTTCATTGCTAGGCTTCGTAGCGCCGTGTTCATCATCAACAAGGCAAGTAACTTGTACATAATTTCATTAGGTTGATACAAGTAGAAAGTTCACACATAGGGTAGTTTGAGACTAGAGACGGCCAAAGATGACAATTTTATTTGTGGGTTTCGTCTCTATTGTTCAAAACAGGCCATAGATGACAGGACATGGAGTTTGATAAGTTTGTGCCTTAGGATTCACCCAAACGCGATTTAGATCGCTTATGCGACATATTGTATACCCGATGTATGTTTGAACGCCCATATGAGAATATTAGATTTTGACATGATAGAAACCCTTAGATATGATATTTAGATAATGGGTAGGCTGTGTTTTGAATTTGGATGAGTTTGGATCATTTTTTGTAAAAGTTATGACGTTTTGAAGTTTAGTTGAGAAATATGGAAATTTGAGTTGTACTGGATTGATTGCTGTTTTTACCTGGATTAGAGTCTGAATCTCAACATGGCTATTTCTGAGTAATTTGTAGAGGACTGAATCTATTTTCTAACCCAACTGGTTTCATCCCGTTTGGAGTTTGTATGAATTAGTTATGATTATTTTAGTGACTATATATCGGTAGTTTCCAGATTCAGTTCGGGGTAGTTTTTGTGGACTATTTATTTTCAAGATCCAGATTATACACAATATCATACCTTAATATTTTGTCCGGTGATTCCACATGATGTTAGGTAGTTCCCAGATTTATGTGGTATTTTAAAGACGAGTTTTGAGCGATGTCTTATATTCTTTTCTAGAGATCACTTTTGCTGTAAACTGCGTGTGGTTGTATGTTGAATGCCGTGTTCACCTTATTTCTATTTACTATATGGAAATATTATGTGTGATAAGAAAGTTGGAGAATTTTATCTACTTTCACCCCGTTTTGGCGGAAGTGGATTTTGATGCGCTGTTTGTAAGATATATCTAATCTTGTACAGCAGTGTTAAGGAATTCCAGATCCATCAAAACCGTGTTTTGTGTTATTTTTTTTATTTTTGACAACATAACTTTACTTTCTGGAAAAATATGAAAATTTATATTTTGAGACTATACATATATGGGATTACCCCATAATTTTCGTGGATTTAATTGATGACTTTACCTGCTGTTTTTATGTGTTTGAAGCCATTCCCCTGTTTTCTGGCTGTACATAAAATCTGTGTTGAAATGAGTTTTAAGTTGAGATGTTGTGAACTAGTATATAGAATTATTATACCCGTTAGAAGCGTGTGGATGTCTAGTTTCCAGATCCTTTGACGGATCATGATTTGCATGCGTGTAGATCTTTGGATCACTGTTTTTGTACAGACTGGTCTTGCTGTCCTGATTATAAACATACGCTAAGTTGCTCGTATTTGTGAATGTTTGGTACCTATACTTGCTGATTTAATTCCCCGAGTCTAAACCTGATTATAACCTGTTAGTTTGACATCATTTAGTACACTCTCATGCCTGTTGATGATCTTATTAATAAAAGTAACTAAGCCGGGGTTTATGGGAAAGATCAAATAGTGGATAATTCAGAAACGTGTACTCGGAAGGGGGCCCGTGTTTCCCATTTTGCTACATGGACCTGTTGGTTCATGTACCTGTTACCTGTTGCTGCACGTACCTTTTGGTCGTGTACCTGTTGCTGCATGGACCTTTGGTTCATGTACCTGTTACCTGTTCTGCGCGTACCTGTTGGTCGTGTACCTGTTGCTTCATGAACCTGTTGCTGCATGAATCGGATGATTCATGTACCTGTTCTGATTCATGAACTTGTTTTCCTGTACCTGAGTATACTGCCCTCTATGGTCCACTATGAAATCTAAAGCGAAACTGTTTGCTGTAGCAACCATGTAGTAAAAACTGGGATGCATGTCGTGCTACCTAGATAGTAAATAAAAAGATTAGACTTGATATAACTTGATACCTGTTTACCTGATACATGATTACCTGTATACCTGTTACCTGATTATCCTGACATATGAATACTTGTTTACCTGATTACCTGATAATTATACATGATACCTGTTTACCTGTTGACTTTACACTTGGCATATGTTACCCCTACCTGTTAGTATACCAAGTTGTTAGTTAGTTTCCATGTGCTTGTATCCTATTCTATTTGTGACCCGGACTTGCCATTGACGGGTACTTGTGTTTTCTCTTTTCCCTTTCCTGCATTCGTTGTATTGCAGATTTTGGAAGACAGGTTCCTGAAGGTATTGGCAAGATGATGGGCTAGAGGCTGAAATTTTGCTATTACTATTTTTGTTGCTTATTTTGGACAATATTGTATTTTGAGACTTGTATTATTTCTTGTATTTGGGCGATGTGACCCAGGATTATTTGTGTTATTCAGATCATGACTATTTGAGATTAATGCATTTTATTTCAATTATTCTTGTTGGTATTTGGTTCACATGTGCATGTGGTTGACTTTTCTGGCTTCCGACTCTGATTTTACTGTGACATGTTGTAAAGATTTCTTGAAACAGCTTAAGTATGATAATTATCATTCGCTGGGCTTTTGTTACGTGCTCGTATTCCATATTTTTGGAAAGCGAGGCGTGACACTTGCATACCCTGGATTACATCTTCCGAGTTACCCGCATCCTCCTCGGTTAATGCGAACACTCGCCCTTGCCTCTGGAATTTACCTCCACCTGGACCATCCTTCCTCAACTGTGGACAATGTGGCTTAGAATGTCCCGCCTGCCCACAATGGAAACAAGTCTGCTTCGCCATCTTAGGACATGCTGACCTGTAATGACCTGCCTCCTTGCAGTAATAACAAGTCACTTCCTGAGTTGCAGGTGCCTTCCGCACTGAACCACTGAACTTGACTTGCTTCGCTGGGAAACCCTTCCCACTCTGACCTGATGCTGGCCTCTTGTTCCTGTTCCAGTCTCTTGCTTCCTCTGGAACGGTCTATGTCTTCCTCTGTCATAGCTGCTCTCCTGACCAGCTTGTCGAACCTCTTTATGCCTAATGGAATCATTCTCGACCTCAAGTTTGGCCTCAAGCCCTGCTCAAACTTCTTGGCCTTCTTTGCCTCATCAACTATCAGCTCTGGTGCATACCTCAATAGCTGAGCGAACTTGGTCTCATACTCTTGCACGGTCATGCTGCCCTGCTGTAGATTCAAGAATTTGGTCGCCTTCTTCTCCTGAATATCCAGGGGAAAGAAACGATCCCTGAATTCTTCTAGAAAAGCCTCCCAAGTCATTTGCTGGTCCCCCAAAGTCCTCTTTACCGTTTGCCACCAAACACCAGTGTCCTTTTCCAATTGCATAGTGGCCAACTTCATTTTACTGGCTGCCGGAGTTTCTGAGACCTTGAAGATTGTCTCCATCCGCCTAATCCAATCATCAGCCTCGTTTGGATCAGATTGCCCCTCAAAAATTGGTGGCCTCATCCTCTTGAAGGACTCAATCTGCTTGATGGGATCGGCGTTAACCAATCCTGGTCCAGCTCCATGATTCTGATTTTGGTTCTGATTCTGAGCAAAATTAGCTGCTATTAGTGCATTCAAAGTTTGATACACCCTGGCAAATTTGGCCTCGAGATCAACTCTAGTTCCTTGGGAACTTCCAGCTCTGTCACCATTGTTACCAACCCTGGATCTGCGTCCAACCATACTGAATACTGCAAAATGAGGAAAAAGTTAGAGCACCACAACACCACTCATATTCACATCAATATCCTTTGGCAAAACCTCAACTGTACCCCAAAAGTAAAAGCATCATGTTTCAGTTCTATGTGATACTCACTCTCTAATGTCCACACCTAGGTACTCACGCTCTAGTGTCCACACCTAGTTTCTTTTTATACCATGTTTATTATTACTATTGAAGCATACTCTGATACCAATCTCTGTAGCACCCCAAATTTCTAATATAATATCTTAGAAAATACGTGGCACAATTTCCAGTATCAACTTCAAATGTAATATTAAACAAAGTCAACACCAACAAAATTTTCAACATTCATTTTAATAATCATTTTCATAGCACAGCGGAATACAATACACCTTAAATCACAATTCTCTTTTCTCTACAACACTTTCTTTTACAATTACATAAATCATTACATCGCTTGAACTCAAGCATCCAAATTTGAGCTATAAGAAATTACCTGTAAAATATGAGGCTAGAGATAACCCTAATCCCCAAAACTAAAGGGGTCAGCCATGAAGGTGTGAGTGACATAAAAACAAACAACGTATGTAAAGCATAGATTCATAAACAACAGGTAATACATAAAATGTGACGTAACAAGGAAACATAAAAACATCAAGTGTAGAAAATAGGAAAACACACATATGAAACCAAATCAAGAAAACACAATTCTATATGCTGACTCTCTAATGCGTACTTATCGAAGTCTATGCATCCCACTCTACATAGGTCTGATGCAAGTTCTTAACATCTCTACATTGTAAGGTTTAATCCTCCGCTATGCAACTAATCCTAACACGATGACTACTACGAGATAAAGATACACTGTGAGTATTAGCCCATGCCCCGATAATTTCGGAGGTCAAACTCTATCCACAGATAATTCCGGAGACTATTTCACTCACACCTGGGAATCTTCGAGAATACCCCACACCGCAAGCAATGGCACCTCATCACACGAATACCACATGTGCGTCGCCTCGACCCCGATAATTCCGGAGATCAATCCCACACCATAAGTAATTCCGGAGACTATTTCACTCACACCTGGATAATTCTGGGGATTATCTCATACCACGAGCCATACTGAGGTCCATAACCCATGTTCTCGTTCATCATATCACCACTAGTGCCTGTTCTTATCATATAGGTTATTTAATTTCTTTACGAATCTCCTGGAGTTGGTGTACCCTACCGGACTTTTCCCAAACAACTGATTAACTAAATGCCTCAACAGGTCCAAACATAAATATCTCAACTGCCGGTATACTAGGGTCACACACACCCTCTAGAGACTCACACTCAAATATCCAAACCAATCTTCCAATATGAATTGCTCAGTCAAAACAACTTGAAAACATATGTCCAGTAGAAGATAAAGTATAGAATAGTAAGTTATAGATTAAAACATTTAGAGGATAAATCATTTGAAAGAACATTCAAAAATGTAAAGATACATCAGTACTTGTCGACTAATAACAAGCATAAGTCGACTGTCCAGAAAGAGAATTCCTTGGTTTTAAGAAAATAATCTAAGTGTTATAAGTCGACTCGAAAGGTCATAGGTCGACTGTCCAGAGAGAAAAATCCAATAATCTTTAAGAAAATAATTCTAAGTATAGAAGTCGACTGTAAAGGGTATAGGTCGACTGTCCAGAAAGAAAAATTACAATAACCTCGAGAAAATGATTCTAAGTGGTACCAGCCGACTGTAAAAGTCCTCAGTCGATTGTCCCGGACGAAATTTTAAGAAAAACTAGAGAACATAGCAGCCGGGTTGGTCGACTGAGAAGTCATACCAGTCGACTGTCGACCTACAGACTGCATATGTTTGGTTGTGCATATTTCAGCCGATACGTAGTTTTACTTTATGAAAACGATTTCTACGAAAAACTTATTTCTTATATGATCAAATACAACTTGTAGGACATATAATAGTCCATAAAACTAAATCAAACTACTTGAATTTATAAAAATAGAGATTTTGTTGATTTCTTTCGAATAAAATATGGATTGTGCAAATAGTCAAAATAGAATTTCTTAAAAAAATTATTGATCACTGAAATAGTTTCGTATTCAGATCCAAACCATATAAATATCAAAATCTCAAAGAAAATCCCCAATTTGGATATATTTCCTCAACTCAACTAAATTCCCAATTTCGATTTTCATGTCATGATCTCTTGATTCATGATTTCCCATTCAGATTTCTCAAAACTGAATTACTACTAAAACTCACATCCATAATCACTTGATAACATCACCATATCAAATTTGTATTCAACTAATACTCAAAAGTAATAAAAGTCTCATTTTTATTAGGTTTACGCATCAAGATCAATTCAACATCAATCCAAAAGAATATAGCCTACCCATGATTTCTAATAGGACACTCATCAATCTTGAATTACCCACATACAATTTTATTTACAAACAACTAGGGTTTCACAAGATCCAATTTTTCATCCATCCAATCCAATACATCATGTACATATTCATACTCAACTCTAAACATGCTTTCTAGTAGATGAAATTTAACTTGCAAGATCAATCAAAACATTCATATCATTCGCATACAACATACACAAATCAAAAGAAAATAAACAAGTCACTCACATACAACATGCACAAAATAAAATAAAACACAACAAATCGCTCACCTCAAATGAAGAAATCTGGTAAGAAAACCTTTCTTTTGCGAAATCCAAGATCAACTCCTTCAATATCCAAGAATAATAAAACCTTTGTGTTTTGCAGCGAAAGACGGATGCACTTCTTTCTTTTAAATAACCGGAATAGGAGAACTAGGGTTTTGAAACACATTTGCAAAATACCTCCTTGAAATCTAACTTTATATAAATAGATCCCTATACTTGGAAATTTGATTAAACAAATTAAATTGAGATTTAAAAGCAAAATAAACTCTTTATTTCTAGCTGGCACTGTTTGAAAAGTCCAGAAATTAGTTTTGCACTTTCACCCCTCAAAATAACAATTTTGCAAAAAGATCATTCTTTTTGATAATATTTGCAAATAGATCCAATAAATATCAGAAAAATATAGAAAAATTATAATTAAATCCCAATAATAAATGATGATTTTTCATGAAGAAATTTTGCTTTTGAACTTCTCAAGAAAATATTTGTACGTGTTTTGTACGTGTAAAAAGATAAATCTTCAGAAAATATTTATCAAATCCCTACAAATTCATTTTAATTCATTTATAAATCTTTAAAATAACATTTTTAAAAATACGGGGTACTACAGTAAAGGCTATGCAATGCATGATTTAACTAATTCTATTTCCTAGATCCAAAAATCAAACATAGATACATAAGCAAAACACAAAGCACACATTCTGGACAACAAGATGTTTCTGTACAGAAGTCAAATTTCCTATTGCTACAAGAAAGCAATTCAGGTTCCGTCAGAGATTTTGGAAAGTAGACTCTCTGCCGATTCCAGCAAATATTTACACTATATATAATGAATACAGAAACTAGGCCTATAAGTTCATTCTTTACTAATTAAATGTGCATGCAGTATGTAAGAGTCAAAATACTTGTATATAAAAGTAAACTGTAATATCCTTTGAAAATCTCATAAAAATTATATTTTAATTCCTAACAATGTTTAGTAACAACACAATTAATCTCAGATTTTATTACTGATGTGATAATTTGCATGTGTACAAAATCGCAACAAGTAGTACAGTTAAACTGAAAAGAGTGTAGAACCCACAAGGACTAATTATTTTATCGAGTACCGAAATTACTAGATTAACTACTATTTGGAAAACCGAAATTTTAATAAATAAAGCAACTAAATTAATCTCAAGATCTAAACTAACGATAGAGAAGGAAAATCTGAAATTTTTGTGATTTGTTGATGGCAAAACAGATAGGCGATCTTCACTTCCGACCATAATGTGCCTCATGAATCAAAGGAAAGGGCACGAAAAGAGGACTACTACTTGGTTTCGCCGATGAATCTGTAATAGTCTCTTTGAAGGTATCAAACAGATAAAAATATGATAATTGAAAGAGGAGCTACTTGCGGAGATCAAAAAAATTCTTGAACAAGAAAATGAAACTAATTCAAGAGAAACTTGCCTTAAAGATGACGACTCTGAACACAAAGAATAATGGGACAAGAATCCCGACGGAAACAATACAAGTGCAACTAACGGAGTAGCGGCAACACGTGAAAAACACGTACGGGCAATACACGTGCAAGAGACAACAGTAGCAACATGTGAAAGCACGTAATATCAACACAATAAGGTTGACAGCAATCAACTGCAAGAACAACGGCAATAGCAGCAACGGCGATGGTGGCAATGGTAAGAACGACGACAGTGGGGAATGGCAGCAGTCGGGGTGGTCGCCAGCAAGGCGAGGCAATAGCAGTCACGGCTAGAGACCGCGATGGCAGCAAGGCGAGGAAGACCTTCGGTGGTTTGGTGGTGAACAAGGGAGTAGCGGGATTGTTGGTGTTCGGGGTGGCAAAGGCAGGGGATCTGGTCGACGATGATGGTGGTTGCTGTGGAGGTTGGAGGCGGCGAGCAGGGACGCAGTGGTGAAGACGAGGGCGGTGGTCGATGGGTGCTCAGTGGTGTTGGGCTTTGGCATTCGACGGATGGAGGACGGGTGATCGAGGGGCTGGCGAGGGCAAAGAGGATGGGGATGAAGACGAGGATGGAGAAGCGGAATGCTGGCAAGGTTGAGGTGGTGTTACGGTGGTCGGAGCGATGAGGACGGGAGGCTGAGGCGGTGCGAGGATGGGTTTCGGAAAAAGAAAACAGAGGAAAGGGATGAAGATTAGCGGCGGGAGAGAGAGAAATTAGATTAGGTTGTGATTAATTAGTGTTTAGTGAATATTTATAGGGTATTTAAGAAGTTGGGTTTGGGTTGTGGTTAACGGGTTATAGGGTATAGGTTTAAGATTCGAAAGAGAAAATAGATAATAATAATGAAGATATGAATATAATGGATTAAAAAAAACCTAGTACACAAAAGTATAAAATTAGCAGTGCACCAAAATTTTAGGGTTCAAGCCAAAAGAATACAGATGATCAAATGATAACAAATGAGTCCAAGGTAAAGCAAAAATTATTATTAAATAATCCGAATGCAAAAAATTTAAGAAAAAAATTACAAATAAAATCCAAAAAAAATATCAAAAATAGGGGTTATAATTCCTACCCACCTTACAAGAAGAATTTCATCCTCAAAATTCATTCAAGTGGTACATATGGCAACCCCGAAAAAAACAAAACAACAAAAACCAAACAACTACTCAAAGAGATGGTGGAACTTCTTCTGAATCTCCTCCTCAAGTTTCCAAGTCGACTCACGGGGCAAGTGAGTATTCCAAGAGACTCGAACAAGCTTGATGACTTTATTCTTCAGGACTTTCGCATGCCTATCCAAGATAGAGATTGGTTGGACTTCAAATGATAAGTCTGGTCTCGCAGACAACTCTGAGTAGTCAAACACACGAATGTCATCCCTGATGTACTCCCTGAGCTGAGAGACATGGAATACATCATGGATACCTGATAAAGCCGGTGGTAGCACGAGCCTATAGGCTACCTTGCCCACTTGTTTCACAATATCGAATGGACCAATGAACTGGAGACTCAGCTTGCCCCCTCTCCAAATTGGATAAAACCTCTCCATGGAGATACCTTGAGGAACACATGGTCTCCTGCCACAAACTCTAAAGACCTTCGATGACAATCAACCCACTTCTTCTTCCTGTCCTGAGCTGCTTGCAAGTACTTCCTGATCTGAGCCACTGCATTAACAGTCCTTGTGATCAACTAAGGACCCAAAAGCTTCCTCTATCCAATATCATCCCAACAGATAGGCGATCTACACTTCCGACCATAAAGTGCCTCATACGGAGCTGCCTTGAGACTCGCCTGGTAGCTGTTGTTGTATGAGAACTCAACCAGGTGTAGGTGATCCTCCTAAGAACCACCAAACTGAAGAACACAAGACCTCAACATTAACTCCAATGTCTGGATCGTTCTCTCGGACTGCCCATATGTTTGTGGGTGAAATGCAGTGCTGTAGCTCAAATTAGTACCCAAGATCCTCTGAAGACTCTCCCAAAACTGAGATCTGAACCTCGTATTTCTATCTAATACAAAGCTCACAGGAACACCATGCAGTCTCACAACTTCCTATATGTACTTCTCTTCCAGACTCTCGGTGGACTGACCCACTCGGAAAGGGATGAAACTAGCACTCTTCGTCAAACGGTCCACTATTACCTAAATAGTATTGTAACCTTTGGGACTCCTTGGTAGTACCGTCACAAAATCCATAGTTCCATTCCGGGATTGGAAGAGGTTGAAGAAGTCCAGCGGTCCTCTAATGCTCTGCCTTCACTTGCTGACAGATCACACACTGAGAAACAAATCTCGCTACAGCTCTCTTCATACCATGCGACCAAAATATTGCTTCAGATCCCTATACATCTTCGTGCCTCCAGGAGGAATAGAGTAGGGCGAGTGATGAGCTTCTGTAAGGAGCTTCTGCCTGATTTCACCCCTAGGTACACACAACCTAGATCCAAAATGAAGCGACCCATCAGAATGAATGACCAAGTCAGTTATCAAGCCAGCTTCCACTAAACTTCGGAATTCCTGCAACTGCTGGTCACCAGGCTGGGCCTCCTTGATCTGCTCTATCAGTGAAGACTTCAACTGCAACACCATACACTGATGTGCTGAACCGGGGAGAATCACATCTAGTTCCAGTCTCTTCATATCCTCCAACACTTCCTTTTATTGGGTGAGGAACATAGCAGTAGGCCACCTACTCAAAGCATCAGGCACTAGGTTTACTTTACACGGGTGATACTGCAAGTTGATGTCATAGTCTGCCATCAATTCCAGCCATCTCCTCTGCCTCATATTCAATTTCCTCTGAGTGAACACATACTTGAGACTCTTGTGATCAGTGAATATCTCAACTATATCCCCAAGTACATAGTACCTCCATAACTTCAAGGAAAAGACTACAGCCGCAAGCTCAAGATCATGCGTGGGATAGTTCTTCTCATGAGGCCTCAACTGTCTAGATGCATAAGCGACAACCCTTCCTCGCTGCATCAGCACTGCTCCCAAACCTTTGCCCAAAGCATCACAATGAATATCAAAGCCTCCAGAACTATCGGGGAATAGTCAGCATTAGAGCTGATGTCAAACAGTTCCTTAGCTCCATGAAGGCTTCCTCACAAGCTCTATCCCAAACAAACTTCTGGTCCTTCCTCGTTAAATTGGTTAGGGGTCCCGCAATCTTCGAGAAATCTTGGACAAACTTTCGATAATACCCTGCTAATCCGAGGAAACTCCGCACTTCTGATGCTGACTTCAGAACTGGCCAATCCTTGATAGCAAAATTCTTCAACGAATCAATAGACACACCATTGCCGGAGACAATATGGCCCAGAAAGGCAACATGGTCGAGCCAGAACTCACACTTACTGAGCTTCCCATAGAGGTGATTCTCCCTCGAAGTCTGCAAGACAACCTTCAAATGCTAAGCATGATCTTCCCTGCACCGAGAATACACCAAAATATCATCGATGAATAACACCACGAACTTTTCCAAGAACGGAGAGAACACCATGTTCATCAAACTCATGAACACAGCTTGTGCATTGGTAACTCTGAATGGCATTACTAAAAACTCGTAATGTCCATATCTCGTGCGGAACACCAATCTCTGAATTTCTTCGGCCTTCACCTTAACTTGATGATAGCCAAAACGAAGATCCAACTTTGAGAAAACTGAAGCACCTCCTAGCTGATCGAACAGGTCATCGATCCACGATAGAGGGTACCGGTTCTTCACAGTGACATTGTTCAGCTCTCGGTAGTCGATGCAAAGCCTGCGACTACCATCCTTCTTATTGAAGAACAACACTGGGGCATCCAAAGGCGAAACACTTGGCTTGATAAAATCTTTGTCCAACAACTCCTAAACTTGCACCTTCAGTTCAGCCAACTCAACTGGTGCCATCTGGTACGGACTCTTCAAGATTGGTGTCGTTCCTGATCGAACTTCAATTCCGAATTCCACATCTCTTTGTCTGGTGGTAATCCAGGCAACTCTTCTGGAAATACATCGAGGAAATCCCGAACAACAACGGGTGCGACTGCACCATCAGTGCACAACGACTCAAGTGTACGAACCTCCTGGTTCATCGAGTTCTTGACACGCCCAGACGGTGTCTCACCCGCATGAAAAACAAACTCTTGGTGACCTTGGAGCCTGAATATTACCTTCTTCGCACGAAAATCAATCACGGCATGAGTAACACCCAGCCAATCCATCCCAAAGATAACATCAAAGCCAGGGTTGGGGACCACAATCAGATTAGCCTTGAACTCCATGCCCCTAATCAACAAAGGGCTCTACTTGCACACCTTAGAATAGATGATGATGCCTCCACTAGTGATAATATTCCAAGCAGCAGGCAAGACTTCACAAGCCAGACGATGCCGATCCACGAGGCAGGAAGAGACAAAGGAGTGGGTAGCACCAGAATAAAAAAGAATATGGGCAGGAAGAGAGAAAACTAAGATGACACCTAAAAGATGATCAAGGAATAAGAATAAAAGTGAATGCAGGACAAAGATAAGAATAATTGAATAGAAAGAAATAAATAGAACAGAAATAAAAATCAAATAACACAACAATAAAGATATACCAGCAACGACACCAACAGCCATCTCAGCTTCAGCTGCAGTCAGGTTATAGGCCTGACCACGACCTCCAATCTGACCTTCCCTCAGGGCCATATTCCTCTGATCAAAAGCTTGCTTCTGCGGTGGAAGAGGCGGTTTACCATTGCCTCGAGCTAGTGCTCCTTGCTGAGCTGGTCCTCCAGTGGGTGCAGGGAGCATGTTCCTCGGGCAGTCTCGGACCACATGATCACTGCCTCCACATGCAAGGCACAGACGGTTGACTAGCATGCAGTTCTTTTGCAGATGCTCGACTTTATGGAAATAGTCACAAGTCTGAACTGGCCTCAGAACAACATGCAAATACGGTAGTGCTCTCGTAGGAGGGGACGGAATTGGCCTCTGAATAGGCCCTCCAGTAGGCCAGGTGGGGGTAAGGTGTTGCACTGCCAGATGAGTAACACTCATCCTCTTATGAGCCTGCTCCTGAATCCTGGCCGCATCAAAAACATCGGCATAGATGCGGCGTCAGTGAGCAACCAAACAATCTTGAATGTTGAAATTCAAGCCCATCGAGAACCTGCGAGCTCTATCCTCATCATTGGCCACCATAGCAGTTGTGAAACGGTTGAGCTGAGTAAATTTAGCAGCGTACTCATCCACAGATCAGTTCCCCTGAGTCAGGATAATGATTTAATTAATATTGTCATATATGAAGTAGGCAATAGTACGTGACATTAAATAGCATTATCCGACCAACCTGTGTTAAGGAGACAAATTGTCGCTCCATCTCGTCCTTGGTGACACTGGGGAAATTTTTTGTCATGAAGCTTTCCGTGAAAGTGGCCCAAGGAATGGGTCTCTCAAGCCTTTCGGTTTCAGCCTGCCACTAGATATGGGCGAGGTCCATAAGCTGGAAGCTTATCACATCCACCCGATCTACATCGGACATCCGAGCTACGATCAACAATTGCTCCGTCCGAATCAGCCATTGCTCGGCTTCTAATGGCATCTCAGTACCCGAGAACTTGTCTTTGTGCAACCTCATGAAATCCGCCACAGTACCGGGCCTCGGTGGCAGTAGCCCTGGCACAGGTCCAGTAGCGGTTCAGTTGGCAACCTCCAATGTAGCCTGCATCAATTCATTGTGCTCTTGTTATAGGGCCATCATCTGCTGCATTGCCTGAAGGATAGCAGCTTTGTCTGGCTGCTTATCCCTGGGTCGAGTAGTAGAAGAACTGCCATGAACCATAGTCTGCAAAACATCAAGTTGGTGAGTCCCTTGATATACGTTGATTATTACATGTTTGTGTGATCATTGTGGTGCGCATATTATTGAGTTAACCTGGCTAGAGTCTAACCTGGGCTCTGATACCACTGAAAACCTGTCACGCCCCGCTTCACAGGATACGGGAATGCAAGCACATAACAAAGGCCCAGCGAATGATAAGAATACCATTCATAGCTGTAATAGATTAACTCTACAATATATAAGAGAATACAACCACACAAGAAAGAATAACCACATAAACAAAGAATGAACTTAAAAAATAATTATGAAATAAATTCCCTAAATAATATTCAACATCTGGGAAAAAATATACTTCGGGACACACAAGCCCGGAATACAAGGTATGATAAAAGTAATAAAATAAACAAATAACATGAGATAACTATAATAGTCTAATAGTCCACCTCTGATCTTCAGAAAGTTTGCTCATCAAGTCCTTGAGTCATATTTCCTTCTGTACCTGCAAACTCATTGACTAGAGGTAGAAAAATATTGTCCGTTAGAGCAACTTACGGACATCAAGTAGCGAAAGCAAAGAAGCATAAAAAATATGGTATGTCAAGAAATAATAGGCTAGAACAAAATCAAAGATCAATGACAATAATAAGAATTGATAATAAAACCAAAGTCTAGAATTTAAGATGCAATTAACAGTGATTGTAATCAATGATGCAAGATCAAAAACAATAATCATGATCAAGAATGCAAGTGTCAATCCTAGGTTTATTAGTATTTTATTATCCTATCTAATGCACGTAATATTGCGTCCCATACCACATGTTCGGTACATGCAAACAGTGATCATTTAGACTATGATGGTGAACTCAACAGATCGTGTACCAATCAATAATCCACCATTCACAAGCAGAATCAATCTAGAAAAGGGCCCTACCGAGTACAGTTTCTGATAGTTCACTACCAAGTCGACCCTTATTTATCCCGGTTTGTTAATATTTTATTATACTTAAATGTGGACATGCAATGGGTAAAAGAGTTTTGAAATGATGTCAAAGAGATGTCAAGGCTATGCAATGCATGATTTAACTAATTCTATTTCCTAGATGCAAAAATCAAACATAGATACATAAACAAAACACAAAGCACACATTCTGGACAACAAGATGTTGCTATACAAAAGTTTAATTTTCCGTTGCTACAGGAAAGCAATTCAGGTTCCGTCAAAGATTCTAGAATGTAGACTCTCTGTCGGTTTCAGCGAATATTTACACTACATATAATGAATACAGAAATTATGCCTATAAGTTCATTCTTTACTGATTAAATGTGCAGGCAGCATGTAAGAGTCAAAATACTTGTATATAAAAGTAGACTGTAAAATCCTTTGAAAATCCCATAAAAATCATATTTTAATTCCAAACAATGTTTAGTAACAACATAATTAATCTCAGATTTTATTACTGATGTGATAATTTGTAAGTGCACAAAATCGCAACAAGTAGTATAGTTAAACTGAAAAGAGTGTAGAACCCACAAGGACTAATTATTTTATCGAGTACCAAAATTAGTAGTACTATTTGGAAAACAGAAATTTTAATAAATAAAGCAACTAAATTAATCTAAAGATCTAAACTAACGATAGAGAAGGAAAATCTGAAATTTTTGTGATTTGTTAATGACAAAACAAATTCTAGGGCTTTCTATTTCACTAGTTAATCTCACACAATTTATGACACCATGTATATAAAGATATTATTTTTCCAAGCTGTAGACCAAAATCACCAAATTATTCAATACTCTCTCAAACAAAATCAAAAATATTCTCAACTAATTATTTATCATAGTTCATGCACAAATTACTAATTAAAAATCTATTAAGATCTATGGATTTCTTAACGATCACATTAACAGCGGTTTGCTCTTGTAACGGTATTTAATTTTATTAATTCGTAATAAAAAAATTTCAGTTCGGTCTCTCCATGATTTAATAAATCATACAATAGTTGGCCAAACAATTGTAAGCATTAAGAACAAAAATCAAACACACAACCATGAAAAAATAGAAAAATAATATGGAATTAAAATTGTGTTATCAAAACTAGGCTACATCAAAGCCCTAGAAAAATAAAATTAGTTCATAATAAATTTGCAACTAACAAACATGTTCTTTGATTACATAATAAAAATTAGAGGAGAAAAGAAAGAAGAAAGAACTCGATTGTTGTTTGATGACCGAAATTGAAGAGCCTCGGGATCCGCGCACTCTGCTCTCTTTCTCTCTCTTCCTTCTCCTCTGTTTTCGTTTCTGTGCTCGTCGATTTCCATGCCGCACCCCACCACAGAGCCCCCTTTTCTTTTTTCTTTTTTTCTTTTTCCTTGGATCTGGCGTCGCACACCAGCACACCCTTTTGGGCTTCACATGCTGCACTTATATAGGAAAAGTTTAATTAGGGTTAGGTTAGTTTAAAAATTAGGTTTAGTTAATTATTATTAGATAATTAATTAGAATCTTAAGATTAAGATTAATCTTAAACTAATAATCAACTAAAAAAATCATAATGTGCATTCTCTTTTTTTTTTTTTTAATTACAAAATTTTATTCTAACCCCTATTTGATAATAATATTTCTATTTTTCTTTTCACATTTCCCAATTGTAAAATTCAAAATTCATCAAATCAATAATAATTAAACAATCATTCTCTTTGTTTTCTTTGTTAATTTTTATTGAAAATATTCACCTTTTTCATTAATAAATCTTATTCCTTCAAAAAATAATTAATTAACTAAAATCTATGGAAATAAGATAAATTATTAACAAGATAGACAAATACAAGCAATTTTTATGGGTAAATGAGTACAAATACTTAAATAAAAGTTAGATACATCAATTACTTAAATTTGATCAACTGTTTTAATTAATTTGACAGGGTAATGCATTTTCAAACTGCATTATAGAATTCAGACGTCACTGTACAAAAATATGGATATCTTACAATTTGTAGGTCGGATTGTAAAACCGTCAGATGATATGGTTTCCAAACACACAGGACTATAATTCTTATTTAATGAGTTATAATTGATATTTTCTACAACTAGGTTAAAAATCATGTTCTTTACTGAACTAGTGTTCTAACAGAAAGTTTTAATACATATAATAGGTCTGAAAAATCATCAAATAATATTACAAAAATAATAAGGTGATTTCCAGTCATGCCTAGTAACAAAATATGAAATTTCAAGTTTTAATTATCTTTGTAGCATTTTATTTTAATAGAAAATCAAGTTGATGTATCTCTAGACCGGAATCTGGAAATTGAAACATAGCAGTACTAAAAATATGGGATCTTTCAGTTCGTAACTCGGAATCTAGTTCTGTAAAAAATTCTGAAAATAGATTCAAATGTTTACAAAGTTTTATGAAATTACGACAGAAACTATGTTGAAAACTCAAATCAATACAGAGAAAACAGTAGGCCAGCAAGTACGATATTATTGAAAGACAACAAAATAACCAAGTAAGCATATGATTTCGAAGCAAAATTACAGAAACTCATAGTCAATCTTTAGGGTGGAATTCTACTATTGATGAGACAAATTATTATCAACATAGCATGATCATCACATTCAAATGAAAAGCATTCAATCATCAATGTCTATATACATGATACTAATCTAAGTATTCATGTCGTGTATGCATGTGACTATATACAGACTGAATTTGAATCAAAGGAAAGGGCACGAAAAGAGGACAACTACTTGGTTTCGCCAATGAATCTGTAATAGTCTCTTTGAAGGTATCAAATAAATAAAAATATGATAATTGAAAGAGGAGCTACTTGCAGAGATCAAAGAAAATTCTTGAACAAGAAAAAATAAAACTAGTTCAAGAGAAACTTGCCTTAAAGATGACGACTCTGAACACGAAAGAATAATGGGACAAGAATCCCGACGGCAACAATACACGTGCAAATAACAGAGTAGCAGCAACACTTGCAAAACACGTACGGGCAACACATGTGCAAGAGACAGAAGTAGCAACACGTGAAAAGCACATAATATCAACACAGTAAGGACGACAGCAATCAACTGCAAGAACAGCGGCAATAGCGGCAACGACGATGGCAGCAATGGCAAGAACGACAGCAGCAGGGATCATCAGCAATTGGGGTGGTCACCGGCAAGGCGAGGCAACAGCAGTCACGGCAAGAGACTGCGATGGTAGTACGGCGAGGAAGACCTTCGGTGATTTGGTGGTGAACAGGGGAGTAGCGGGATTGTTGGTGTTCGGGTTGGCAAAGGTAAGGGATTTGGTCGACGATGATGGTGGTTGCTGCGGAGGTTGGAGGCGATGAGGAGGGACGAAGTGGTGAAGACGAGGGCGGTGGTCGATGGGTGCTCGGTGGTGTTAGGCTTCGGCAGTCGACGGATGGAGGACGGGTGATCGAAGGGATAGCTAGGGCAAAGAGGATGAGGATGAAGGTGAGGATGTAGAAGCGGAATGCAGGCAAGGCTGAGGTGGGGTTGCGGTGGTCGGAGCTACGAGGACGGGAGGCTGAGGCGGTGCGGGGATGGGTTTCGGAAAAAGAAAACAGAGGAAGGGGATGAAGATTAGTGGCGGGAGAGATGGATTATATTAGGTTGAGATTAATTAGGGTTTAATGAATATTTATAGGGTATTTAGGATGTTGGGTTTGGGTTGCGGGTTAACGGATTATAAGGTATGGGTTTAGGATCCTAAAGAGAAAACAGATAATAATAATAATGAAGATATGAATATAATGGATTAAAATAAACCAAATACACAAAAGAATTAAATTAGCAGTGCAACAAAATTTCATGGTTAATGCCAAACGAATATAGATGATCAAAAGAGAACAAATGACTCCAAGGGATAGCAAGAATTATTATTAAATAAATCCGAATACAGAAATTTAAGAAGAAGAATTACAAATAAAGATCCGGAAAAAAAATTCAGAAATAGGGGTTACAGAAGAACTCTAGAAATGACTAAGAATTCAATATGCGCTCACAAACTATAGAGTAGGTTGGGCGTTGATAAAAAAAAATTACGGAAGAATTTAAGATACAATAATATGAAGAAAAGAAATAAAATACAATTCCATATAATCGGAAACAGGGCATGTGACAAGTACTTGGCCATATGGTCGTCTCTGGCTTCATAGTCTCCTTGGACCTGGTTGACGATTAATTAAGAGTTGCTACACATCTTGATTCTTCATGTGCCTGCTTTATGTGCTAAACAGAGACAGGAATCAGTGCTTCGTATTCGGCTTCATTATTGGAGGCGTGAAAGTTGAAGCGTAATGAGTATAGGAGTGTTTTTCATCTGGTCCGAGCAAGATTATTTCGTCTCTGCTTCCTTTGAGACAAAAGGATGAATTCGACCAAGTCTTGGGCCTTGATGGCTGTTATTAGGCAGTAGCTAATGTCGTGTTGACTCAGTTCAGTGGACCACTTCATTAGTCTTCTAAAACTTTCAAGTTTGAGGAGCAATTGCTTAAGCGGCTGGTCAGTGAGGACGCATAGAGAATGCGCCTAGAAGTAGGGGCGGAGTTTGCGATTAGCTGTGACTAGTGTGTATGCCATCTTTTCCATCTTAGAGTAGCGGAATTCGGCATCATGGAGTACCTTGCTCACATAATAGATGACTTCTGAACTTTGTCTTCTTCTCTAACCAGGACGATGCTGAGAGCTTGGTCTGAGGTGGCTAGGTAGAGATAAATAATTTCACTTGGCTCGGGCTTGCTTAGGAGCGGGTGATTGATGATGTATGCATTGAGTTGTTTGAAGGCAGTTTGTTGTTCTTCTTCCCACTCAAATTCTTTTGTGCCCCATAGAACATTGAAGATTGGCAGACATTTCTCCCCAGCCTTAGAGATGAATCGACCGATGGCGACTAAGCGCCCGATGAGCTTCTGCACTTCCTTAACAGTGGTTGGGGAAGACATGTTGCGAATTGCTTGGATCTTCTCAGGATTGGTTTCGATTCCCCTCTGACAAACAATGAAGCCCAAGAACTTACCAGAGGATACCCTGAAAGCACACATTGAAGGGTTCAATCACATATTATTTCTCTGCAATTCTTCGAATGCTTCTTGGAGATCGGTCACATGGCTTTCTTTTCGAAGACTCTTGACTAACATATCATCTATGTACACCTCCAAGTTCCTCTAGATTTGACTTTTAAAAACCTTATTTGCTAGACGCTAATAGGTGGCGCCGGCATTTTTTAGGCCAAAAGGCATGACTCGATTACAGTAAAGGCCCCGATCTGTTATGCAAGATGTCTTCAAGGTGTCAGGTGGAAAATTTTGGATCTGATTTTACCCAGGGAAGACATCTATGAAAGTTAGGAGTTCATGCTTATATGTGGCATCGATTAGTGCGTCTATGCTTGGGAGAGGGAATGGATCTTTCAGATGTGCCTTATTGAGATTAGTAAAGTCTATACACATTCTCCATTTATCGTTAGCTTTCTTAACCATCACACATTTGCTAGCCACTCATGATTGCTAACTTCTTGGATGAAGCGTGCGGCTAGGAGTTTTTCGACTTCTTCTTTGACTTCTTGTAGCCTTTCGGGAGAAATTTTGCAGTGCCTTTGTTGCAGGGGCTTGGCATATGAGCTCACACTAAGGTGGTGCATGGTTAAATATCCAGAAATGCCCAACATGTGAACTGCACTCCAGGCGAACAAGTCTCGGTTCCCTCTTATACAGATAATGAGTCGCTCTTAGAGTTGAAGAGGAAGGGTCTTGCTTACTCGAAAACACTTGGTCTGATCCTCTCAAGAGAAAGGGATTTGTTCCAATTCCTAAAATGGCTCAGAGATTATGTGACTTCTTTCTGGCAGTTGTTTGATGGCATCGAGTGGAAGAACTGATCCCCCCATTGTAGCAGTGTAGCATGCTCGCACTGCCTCTTGGCTTCCTGCAACTTGGCCTATGCCTGATGATGTGGGGAACTTAATCTTCATGTGAAAAATGGTGGAAAGCTGCTAGGCCTGGTCAACCAAATATAGCATTGTACGCCGCCTTCATGTTAACTACCATGAAGTCCAATGCCACTGTTCGAGTTGTCGGGGCTTTTTATGCAGCCACATCGAGTGTGATGATTCCTTCGACTTGAATGGGTGCACCTGAGAAGCCATGGAGTGTGTAGCCGACTGGCTTGAGCCGGTCCCGGGAGAGCTTGAGAGCATCAAATGTAGCCATGAAGAGGATATTTACGGAGCTATCGTTGTCTACAAGGATGTGTCATACCTCATAATTTGCCATGCACAGATTTATAACCAGTGCGTCGCAATGAGGCATCTTGATGCCTTCTAGATCTTTATCGGAGAATGACGCAGGGATGTCCAATCTCTTAGCAGATGGAATGATGTGTACTGAGTTGACCTCCCTCGCAAAGGCTTTGCGAGAGGTGTTGGAATCTCCCTACATCGGGCCTCCGTGAATGGAATGAAGAATGACAATGTGTTTTGAGTCTTGGGATTAGGTGTGCTTTTCTTGATGCTTTTAGCCGCCCATGCCAGAGGGGTTTTGGCATTGTTATTTTGCTGAACAAATTGGGAGAGATAGCCTTGGCGAATCAGACCTTCAAGTTCTTCTTTGAGAGCTCGATAATTGTCAGTGGTGTGTCCATGATCTCTGTAAAATGCCCACCACTTGTTCTTGTCTTTTCTCTTGCTGGCAGTGGTCATCTTGGGAGGAAGACGGACTATTCTTTCTTGTTCACCTGCCATGAGGATGGCAGACACACTTGCATTCAGGGGAGTGAACTTGTTGAATTGTAGTGTTGGAGGAGGACGACATTGACCTGTGCCGTCTTTTTGAAACTTCCTGGGTCCTTCCTCGTTTGCATTCTTCTGTTTATTCCCGGAAGGGGAATTCTTCTTTCCTTTAGGGTGAAGAGGTTCCTTGGCCCTGATATACTTATCACTCCTTTCCAGAAGCTCGGTGAAATTTTTAGGATGCTTCTTCGTGAGTGAGGCTTTCATGTCTTTGTGAGTGACAATGTGGCAGAAAGCGGCATCCACCACTGATGAGTCTAGGGAGGAGATGGATCTTGCTCTGACTGTGAAGCGCTTAACAAAGTCTTTCAGTAATTCTTTGTCCTTTTGCTTTAATTCCAACGAGGAAACAGTTATTTTTTTCAGCCTTGCGGCTAGTAACAAAGTACTCTACGAAGAGCTTCTCGAGCTGATCGAAGAAGAATATTGACTCTGGAGTGAGGCGATGTACCATTCCCTTGTTGATCCTTTCAAAGTTGCAGAGAATGTTCAGGACATGAGCATAGTGATGACTTTATAGACCATCATAAGAGTTTGAAAACTCTTGATATGGTCAGCCGAGTCAGATTCACTATCGTAAGATTCAAACTGAAGAGCTTCGAAGTTCTTTGAAATGGGTGCGTCGAGGATGAATTTGCAGAATGGGGGTTGACTGTGGCGGTAAGCCATGCTGGAAAGGTTCCCTTCATGCCTTATATGTTCCAAGCGGACTTCTACTTCTCGGATTCAGTGAAACTTGGTCGTCCTTCCCCTTGGATCTAGTTGAGTCGCTGGATTTTTCTTATTTCAGAGGAGTAGAGTGGCGACTCAATGACCGTCGACTCTGATCATGAGTACCTCAGATGGCTTGGAGAATGTCATACTTGAAGTTTCCAGTTCAACCCTAGTGACTGAGGCCTCTTGCTTTTTGTTCCTCTCAAGATGCTTTCGAATCTTACGAGTCAGGCTTCTTTCTATACTGCACCCCTATAAGAGGAGTGTCTTGATCTCTCTCTTCGAGGAAAGTTGGTTCTCCAATTCTCCTGACGTTTTGAGAGGGAGGCATAGCCCGGGGTACGCCTCTCATCCAAATAGATTCATATATTGGTCCCTTGTTATCGGGCTTTGATGATTTGACGGAGATTTCTTGAACCCCGGGGACCTCGCGAAGTCATCGAGTCATTGGAAACATTATGGACTGAGACATGGTTGTGTAGATGGTTCTATTCATGGCATGATTAATGGCGGCTTTGTCGGGAGCCCCCCGGTGCTTCTCCGTTGATAGGAGCTTGATTAGGCTGTTAAGGTGGATCCGACCGATGAGGAGGAATAATGTAACACCCCATATATATATATATATATATATATATATATAAAATAAAACACAAAGAAAGCTATCAAGTGGCTTTCCTTCAATCCTCCCAAAATCAAAGGCTCAGACCTAACTTCACAAAACACATTCCACCCCCCCTCCCCCCCCGGCCCAAATTTCAAATCCCAAAACTCAAATTAAAGCCCCCTCCAAAAAAAAACTCATTTATTTTTTTAATTATTTCTCTCTCTGTCTCTCTGTCTCTCTCTCTCTCTCTCTCTTTCGCTCTCTTTCTCTATTTACTCAAAAATTTAGATTTTCAGATTTCAGATTTGTAAATTTTTAGATTTTTTATGTTTTTTTATTGTTCATGTTACACTGAAAATAGCAAATATATCTTCAATAGTTGAATTTAATCATTTTCCACCCTCAAAGTTCTAAGAAGATGGATTTTATACTCTTATTTATAATCATTTTTTAACATATACTAATGGAAACATGGACTTTCATTTATAACTAATTATTGTCATACTATTCAAACTTGAGCTACATAATTATTGTTTTACTGTTTACAAGGCTTTTCATATGCTACATCGTTCCGACGACGTGCCGTAGGCATGTGCTCACGGGAAAATCAAGTATATATATATATATATATATATATATATATATATATATAGGGCTATGGGATTATTGATTAATGGAGTAGCCTATAGCATGTATATATATATATATATATATGAGATGAGTTTGGTTGTTGGCCTATAGGGATTCTATAGGGCCATGGGATTATTGATTAATGGAGTAGCCTATAGCATGTTCTATGGGGCTGTTACCGCTAAATTTGGTGTGGGGGCAAACAGATAGAATTTGTAGATTCTTTGGGATGCCGAATAGTCAAACCTGAAACCTTTCCACCGGAGTTTGACCGTGATCTCCTGCCGTTAACCTACGAAAAGTGCGAAACCCGGGGTTGATCCCGGCGACGCATTCTCTTACGCTCAAGTCAGTAATCAAAAAGATTATGAATGAGCTTTTACTGTCAGAAGATTGATTACCTCTTAATGGTGGGGGATGGGGGGTATTTATAGCCACCATAGGGACCAGTTTCGGGATAAGATCAAATCCCTACTTCCCAGTGAACGGATAGGAGGAATCAGGGCCGTTGATTAGGTATAACCACAAACCCTAATTCTATCCAGCTGGATTGGGCTTCTCGCGGGTTGGAACCCGCACCCAGTTGAGATGGATCCATTCGTGGGTTATTGGACCTTTTGGAAAGAAGACCCAGAACCCATTTTAGACCCGTTTGTAGGTGAAATTACCATTTTACCCCCAAGCTTTAAGATTCGCGCCCGATTTGGACGGTTCCGGTTTAACCCTATTTTTAGCCATATCACGAGCCCCCCACTCCCGTAGGCTGAGTTTGACCAACCTTTGGGGAGTAGTTTTACTGTTTTAATGGCTTGCGGAGTTATATCGGAGTCCAAATAAGGGGTGTCGGATCTTCGTATAAGGTATTATAGTGATTTTCAGAGCTAGTTGCGCACTCAAGGTTGTTCTTGAGCTCCCCTGGACTTCTGCTGATTTTTCTTAATTTTTATCTATTTTTCGGACCATTTATTTAATTTCACGAAGTAGTGATTCATTGTTCGGGGGTCTTAATTAACTATTCTAAGAAATAATTATTTACCCAGGGACTCAAAAATATTTTTCCGAATTTATAATTATTTTTTAGAATTTTTAATTAATTTTCCCAAATTTTTAATTATTTTTTCGCAATTTTCAAATAAATAATTTGCTTTTAATAAATAAAGATTAATTTTTAAATCTGATTTATTACGTGGCGCAATCTGGGCCTTCCATCAGCCAACGGGTCGAATTTCTGAAGGATCGGGCAGTCAGAGTAGTTCGGCAGCATTTTTCTCCGCTTGTGGAGGTCGGTGCCCCGGTAGCTCGGCCTATCCTCCTCGGCAGCTCGGCGTGTCATGAACTGCCGAGCTACGTGGATAAATCTGGGCCGTTCATCCTGGCGCACATCACGAGGTGGGCGGTTCAGATCACGAAAAAATGCTATCTTGTCATTTTGTGGGCGTGGCGTGATATGAGCCGTCCATCATGTTCTGGTGCAATTTTTGAAATGATCCAACGGTTGAGGTAGTTTGGCGGTGATTTTTCTTCAAATGTGAGGGTCGGTGCATCGGTAGCTCGGCCATAGTAGCTCGGTAGCTCGGCTAAGCTGCTGGGTGGTTCGACAGCTCGACCTCGAGTGGCTTAGCAGATCGGCCTCTGCACCTTAGTAGCTCGGTGGCTCGGCTAAGCTGTTCGGTAGCTCGGCTAAGCACTCCAGTGGCTCAGCAAATTGGCCTCTACTCCTTAGTAGCTCGGTGGCTCGGCTAAGCTGTTCGGTAGCTCGGCTAAGCACTCCAGTGGCTCGGCAGATCGGCCTCTGCTCCTTAGTAGCTCGGTGGCTCGGCTAAGCTGTTCGGTAGCCCGGCTAAGCACTCTGGTGGCTCATCGGGACGGGCCGTCGAGCTTTGTGGCTTGATCTGGAGTATCCATCATGGCACGGATCTCGAAGTAGGAGGTTCAGATCACGAGAAAATGTTATCTTGTTGTTTTGTAGGCGTGGCGTGATCTATACCGCAAATCAAGTTTCGACACGAATTCTGAGACAATCTGACGGTAGAAGTGGCTCGGCAGCATTTTTCTCCACATGTGGAGGTCGGTGCCCCGGTAGCTCGGCAAAGAATCTCGGTGGCTCGGCAAGTTACGAGTCGTCGAGCCACGTGGTTGGATCTGGATCATCCATCAAGGTGCGGATCTCGAAATTGGTGGTTCAGATCACGAGAAAACGTTATCTTGTCATTTTGTGGGCGTGGCGGGATCTGAACCGTTCATCATGTTTTGGCACGAATTTTGAGACAATCTGACGGTGAAAGTGGCTCGGCGGCATTTTTCTCCATATGTGGAGGTCGATGCCCCGATAGCTCGGCAGAGTGCCTCGGTGGCTCGGCAAGTTACAAGTCATCGAGCCACATGGTTGGATCTGGATCGTCCATCAAGGCACGGATCTCGAAATTGGAGGTTCAGATCACGAGAAAATGTTATCTTGTCGTTTTGTGAGCGTGGTAGGATCTGAACCGTTCATCAGATTTGGACACGAACTTTGAGACAATCTGACGGTGAAAGTGGCTCGGCGGCACTTTTCTCCATATATGGAGGTCGGTGCCCCAGTAGCTCGGCAGAGTGCCTCGGTGGCTCGGCAAGTTATGAGTCGTCGAGCCACGTGGTTGGATTTGGATCGTCCATCAAGGCGTGGATCTCGAAATTGGAGGTTCAGATTACGAGAAAACGTTATCTTGTCGTTTTGTGGGCGTGGCGGGATCTGAACCATACATCAGATTTGGACAAGAACTTTGAGACAATCTGACGGTGAAAGTGGCTCGACGGCATTTTTCTCCATATGTGGAGGTCGGTGCCCCGGTAGCTCGGCAGAGTGCCTCGGTGGCTCGGCAAGTTACGAGTCGTCGAGCCACGTGGTTGGATATGAATCGTCCATCAAGGTGCGGATCTCGAAATGGGAGGTTCAGATCACGAGAAAACATTATCATGTCATTTTGTGGGTGTGGCGGGATCTGAACCGTTCATTAGATTTGGACACGAACTTTGAGACAATCTGACGGTGAAAGTGGCTTAGCAGCATTTTTCTCCATATGTGGAGGTCGGTGCCCCGGTAGCTCGGCAGAGTGCCTCGGTGGCTCGGCAAGTTACGGATTGCCGGACTGCGATGTTAAGTGAACCGTCGTGACCTTCCTCTGAACCGTTGCAGCTCTCCCCATTCTGTCGTTCTGTGTCCCTTAATGGGCCCCAAGTTACAAAAAAGCCCAACTGTTGCCTCTTTGGCTATAAGTTCTCACCCCCCTCACTCCTTAGCTCATTCCTTCACTTTTACTCTCAAATTTTTACTTTCACTCTCGAGTTGCTCTGCTAGCGGAGATTTGGGCTCAAGGGCAGTTTGTGCTAGCTGTCGCGAAGGCCAGACAATTTTCGGCAAACTTTTTCCGACCGTGAACATCACGTCAAGGTCAGTTCACTTAGCCTTAGATATTTATTCTACGAGATGTCAATAGTGTCCTCGGGTAGTGAGGCATCCTCCTCGGGAGGTCGGAATGCCGAGGAAGGGAGAGGAGTGGTGAGCCGAAGGAAGGGGAAGGAGATAGTGGGGTCATCTTCGACTGAGGAGAAGGAGAAGGGAGTGGTTCGGTCTCCGGTCGTCGAGTCGGTGGTGGAGGTCGAGGGACGAGCGGGCGAGATGGGTCGGATGCCGACCGTGTTATCTGGCCATGGAGGAATAAGGCAGTACAGCGGCGAGCTGCTGACTAAGGCTATCATTGGTCGCTCGGAGACCTACGAGGAGAACGACCCGAGGGAGGTTACCGAGGTGGATGATATCCCCTCAGTTCTAACCGAGCGGGACCTACTCCGGACTCAGAAGGGTTTCGCCATTCCCCAGGAGTACACACTGGTTCTCCCCGGCCCTGGGGTGCGAACACTGTCTTCTCGCCGAACACATGCGTCTTCGCCTCCGACGCGTTGAATGCCGGCCTGCACTTCCCCCTCCATCCCTTCGTGACGGTAGTCCTTCGGTGGTATGGACTGTGCCCCATACAGTTCATGCCGAACACATGGCGCCACGTGCTCGATTTTCTGTTGCAATGCCGAACAGCCAAAGTGAAGCCGGAGCTCGTCATCCTCCGAAGTTTATACCGAATCAACAGGATGAGCAAGCTTGAGGCTCGCTACTATCTATCGCCTCGGAAAGGAGTTAAGCTGATAGAGAATTCCGACTCGATAAAGTCGTGGAAGGGGAAGTTTTTTCTGATCAAGATCCCTTCGGCGTGGGACTTCCCGACCCGGTGGAAGGAAGAGGTGCCGAAGTATGCGAAGGCCAAGCCAGTGTTGACCCCGGCCGAGGTAGAGGTGGCAGCGAAGCTATCGGTCTTCCGATGTTGAGTTAGAGGGAGATGACCAAGGAGGTGTTGCACGGGTCAGGCCTTAGTTCGATCGACCCGAGTACGCTCCTGACATCTCTATGTTTCTGCTTTACTTTCTTTGATGCCTTGTATACATTTTTTTTAAAACTAGTTTTCCCTTTCACTTGGACAGAGGCTCCGAACATGGACTTCAAGGGTATGATGGCTGAACGAAGCAAAGCCGCCGACGGCAAGAAGAGGAAGAGGACGAGCACGGGTCCCTCGTCTGGCCGACCCACCAAGGCACCCTCGGTAGTCGTCACCACTTCTCCATGGGAGACGTCCTCGGCAGTTGTTGTCCCGTCGACTCTGCCCCTGTAGGTGAGGGCTTCTCCGTCGCGGCGGCGCTGGCGCTTAAGGCCCCGCCCTTGACTGAGCAGGCCGATGCGATACTGACTGAGGCTCACAAGAAGCTGTTCGTTCCTGATTGGCGGGTGAAGAACCACGACGACTTCTTAGGGGATTCGGGGATGAGCATGCAGGCTGTTCGCCACCTCTCGACCCCGAAGGACCGAGCCGCCCTGAAGGCGGGGACGACTGGCGACGATGCTCTCGAGGTAGCTCGGTCGCTTGTGTCGGTAAGTTTTCCTTGCTGTTCCAAACTTTTCTTGAAAATTTTCTAAGTCTTTAGCTCAGTTTTTGTTGTGTTCTAACCACCTCTCCGTACAGGCTACTTGCCACTTCGGCCATCTTCTCGAGGAGCATGCCGAGCAAGAGAGGGAGCTGAAGTCCCTCAGCGACAAAGACCGAGCGGAGAGGGCGAGGGCCGTGAAGCAGCTCGAAGCAGAGCAGCGTCGCTCGGACGCTCTGGCGGCCCAGGTCATCGACCTCAAGGTGGCTTTGGCACAAGTGAAGGAGAAGCTTGCTTCGGAGGTCGCAAAGGCAGCCGAGGAGAGGGCCGCAGCTGTGAGGGCTTTGGAGGCAGTGAAGCTGCAACAAGCCGAAGCCGTGGAGAAGGCGAGGGTGTAGATCGAGGTCGAGGCTAAGAAGCACATGGCGGCAAACATGGAGTTGTCTTATGCCAGAGTGCTCGATCACGTCGAGGCTCGAGTTCCCGACTTTGACAGGTCGGGGTACAAGCTGTGGCCTGGTGTCGAGGAAGAAGCCAAAGGAGAAGAGGAAGAGGACGAAGGAGAGGAGGGGGATGACCCACAAGGCGACGATGTTCCTGCCGACCTCGAGGCTGTGGTGGCAGAAGAAGGGGGTGACCAGGTCGTAGCTGACCCCAAAGGCAAAGTGGAGGAGGACGAGGGGCCATCTACCGAGGTGCCTGTTTCCGAACTACCGCCCAAGGTGGCCCCTTGATCTTCTTGCTCTTGTAGTAATTTTTTTTTTCTTGTACTGCCTTGTAGCAAACTGGCCACCGCTTTTTGGTATCAATAAAAATTTGGTTTTTGGCAAACTCGCTAAGTGTTGAAGTCTTTTTTGAATCTTGAAAATAGTTGTCTTGAGATTGGGCTAAGTGTTGGGCACCGCCTCTTGTTCTTCGTGTTGATATGCCTTCGTTTTTCAGGTTGTCGAGTCGAGTTCAGCGACCAAAACCTCTCGTCTTCGTGCTGACTTGAAAGCAGTGAAGTTGGCCCTCTCCCGTAGCCGAGAGTGTTTCCTCAAAAGCGAGTTGGATCTAGAGGATCTCGAGGCAATATTGAGGGAGTATTTCTCCGAGCTGAAACAACTACGAAAGCGATCTCGTGAGGTTCATCTTGAAGGCGAGGTGGAGTTGCTTAGGAAGACGCTGTTTGACGTCGAGAAGGAGAAAGGCGAACTACTGGTGGAGGTTCATTACCTGAAGATAGCAGAAGAAGAAATTTTGGCGGAGGAAGAGAATTTAGCTTCAGTGATGGGTAAGATGATAGTCGAGCGCGACGAGTTGACGGCGAAGGTTGACGAGCTGAGGAGGGTTACAGTCGACAAAAGCATCGAAGTGACCCACCTTCGTCGAATTACAGCCGACAGCTCTGGAGCCTTAGGATCCGTTCAACTTCCTCGTTTCAAAATAGTTGTGAAGGACGCTACTCTGAAGGATCGAATCGTTGAGCTCGAGGAGGAAGTGGCCCGACTCAAACCTCAACCTGAATGGATTAACATCAGAAGCACGTCGTGTACTCACGAAGAGAGTGAGAGGGGAATCTCATTTAATGAGCTCGCAACTCGTTCGCCTGCTATAAGGCGGAGTCCCGCGGACGCTCAAAGTGGAGTGGCTGCTTCGTCTAGTGGCACTTCGGTTGGGGCCACGGTCAAAGGCAATGCTGAAGAGGTGTCTCGGTTCATTGGTCTAGAGATGAGCTCCGAGGTTAGGCGACGTCGTCCCCGGGTGTCTTTGAACCGAAACGTTCCTGTTCCGAAGAAACGCTGAATAAGTTGTTGTAATTATGCCTCTTTGAGTCTTAGTAGTCACTTGTAGCAGAGTAGTTTGGCCTTGTAACCTATGTTCCTTTGAACTTTAATAGAAGTGAAGTCTTGTTTTACTCTCTAGCATTTGTGTGTTTGCATGTTTTGTTAGTACTTGTTATTTGTTTGGTACCACTTGTAACTCGCTTATGAGAAAGGGATAGAAGCGAAGCCGAACCAAGCTTTGAGCTCCGCGTTCTTCGCCAGAGCAGGTCCTGACGGATGTGGGAGAAATTCCAAATGGCGAACCACTTCTAGCCCGCTCGATGTTGAAGACGGTGTGGACCACGAGAAAATGCTATCTTGTCATTTTGTGGACGTGGTCGTCTGATCAAGGTGTTTCTCCCTAATACGCAGCTCGGAATGCGAGTTGCTCGGAAATGTATGCTTGAATATCTTCATCAGTTATCCAGTCAAGTGAAGCAATGGGGCATTCATTCAAGTACAACTCCTCCAACCTTTCACAACTACTCAGAATAAGAAGCAAATCTTCCTTCTTATAGGCCCGAAATGTCAACCTCGTGAACTTGAGATTAATAAGCAGCGCTATGGTTTTTGTAGCCTCCAATGTTATGGCCGCTACAAATTGTAAGAGAAGCCAGTATCTTGTAGTGGGGAGCAGCCTCTTGAAGAATTACTTCATCTTTAAACGAACCATAAGAACCAAAGGTTAGTTCCTCCAAGTACTCTTCTCCCATGTCTAGTATAGTTGTAGAAACGATCAGTTATCCAGCCAAGTGATTTGGATTCCGAACGCGTCGTTTGAGTGAATCTCAACGGTTGTGGGAGCAATTCCGAATGGAGAACCACTTCTAGCTCGCTTAAGAGCGAGCTTGCGAAGCGGAATCGAACCAAGTTTTGGACTCCGAACTCATCGTTTGAGTGAATCTCAACAGTTGTGGGAGCAATACTGAATGGCGAACTACTTCTAGCTCGCTTAAGAGCGAGCTTGCAAAGCGGAATCGAGCCAAGTTTTAGACTCTGAACTCATCGTTTGAGTGAATTTCAACGGTTGTGGGAGTAATTCCGAATGGCGAACCACTTCTAGCTCGCTTAAGAGCGAGCTTGCGAAGCGGAATCGAGCCAAGTTTTGGACTCCGAACTCGTCGTTTGAGTGAATTTCAACAGTTGTGGGAGCAATTCCGAATGGCAAACCATTGCGAAGCAGAATCGGGCCAAGTTTTGAACTCCGAACTCGTCATTTGAGTAAGAGTGATTAAAGGCCTTAATCAGAAAGATAAAAATAATTCACAAGGAAATTATAGAGAAAAGAAGATCTTTTATTGATAATTGCTGATCAGCTGCTTCTAAGTTGCAAGCTGTTATTACAATGACAAAATAAAGAAGCAAAGTACAAGTGAAAAGATGGGAATGGCTCGACACTTGAAGTTACTTAGAGAGGCATTAAGGCGCTCTCTTGGTACTTCAGTAGGTGGTCGGCATTCCAAGTCCTGGGTATCTCTCTGCCTTCAAGGTCTTCAAGACGGTACGTCCCGGGCCGAACTACCTTGGTGATCTTGTAGGGTCCTTCCCAATTGGCGGCTAGCTTACTCTTTCGACTGGGAAAGGAGATAGCTAGTTTTCTGAGGACCAAGTCCCCTTCCTTGAGATTGGTGAGACAGACCCTTTTGTTGTAGGCCTGCTCAATTCTTCTTTGGTAGTTTTGCTGGCGGATTGAAGCTCTTTCACGGAGCTCATCAACTAAGTCCAAATTCGCCCGAAGCTCTCTGGCATTCTGCTCTTCTTCATAGGCTATAAGGCAAGGAGATGGTAGACCGACTTCCAAGGGGATCACAGCTTCGGACCCATAGGTGAGATTAAATGACGACTCACCAGTGGGGGTCCATTTCGTAGTGCGGTAGTTCCACAGTACATTGGGAAGTTATTCCGCCCATAAGCCTTTGGCTGCCCTATCTAGCCTCTTCTTGATACCGGAGAGGATCTGCCGGTTGGCATTTTCCTCTTGGCCATTTGATTGAGGATGGGAGACAAAGGAGAAGCGTTGCTGGATGGCGAGGTCTTCACACAGAGATCGGAATGCGGTCCCTGTAAACTGTGTTCCATTATCTGTTATTAGGACCCGTGGCACGCCGAACCTACAGATAACATTTTTCAAAGAACTGCAGTACTTTGTTCTCTGTAATTGTAGCCAATGGCTCGGCTTCGACCCACTTGGAAAAATAGTCGATTGCCACGACTAGAAACTTGAGCTGACCGAGAGCTGGTGGAAATGGGCCTAGCAAGTCCATCCCCCACATTGCGAAGGAAATCAGACTTGATAGTGATGTGAGTTGTGCTTGGGGTAGGCGACGAATGTTGGAGTACTGCTGACAGGAGCTACATTGTCGCACATGCTGTTCGACATCACGAAGCAGGGTAGGCCAAAAATATCCGTAATTCAAAACCTTCCTGGCAAGGGATCTTGACCCTGAATGGGCTCCGCCTATTCCTTCGTGGAGTTCTTGCAAGGCGTATGAGGCTTCTTCCGAGGAGAAGCATCTCAAGTAGGGTCTGCCGTCTACTTGGGTGTAGGAGCATTTGACAAGACTCCTTCAACAAGGGTGTACCACTCCGCTCTCTTTCGGACTCGACGAGCTTCTTTAGGGTCTTCGGGGAGGAGCCCATCCCGGAGGAATTCTATCAAGGGTTTCATCTAGTTGTCCCGAAGTTGGACGGGCAGCGACTCCATCGAGTCGGAGGTTTCTTCTTCTATGCTCGGTCTCAGGAGCACTTCAATCAGAACGGTCTGCTCGAGACCTTGAAGGGAGGAGGAGGCCAATTTGGAGAGGGCATCTGCTTGGGAATTTTCTTCTCTAGGGATCCGCTGAATCCGTGCTTCTTCAAATGAAGTCATGAGACTTTGGACCTTGGCTAGGTACTTAGCCATTCGGTCATCTCGTGCCTCGTACTCTCCTAAAACCTGATTCACGACCAGTTGCGAGTCACTGAATATCCGGATTCGCTGTGCCTTTGCCTTGCGAGCCATCTCCAGGCCAGCTATAAGGGCCTCATACTCAGCTTCGTTATTGGAGGCTTTGAAGTTGTTGCGGAGGGAGTATTAGAGAATGAAGTCGTTTGGGCCTGCCAGAATGACCCCAGCTCCGCTCCCTTTGACGCAGGAAGACCCGTCCACATATACCGTCCAGATCGCGGGCCCGTTCGCTGCTTGACTGACCTCTGGGATGGTACTCTCAACAATAAATTCAGCTAAGACCTGAGCCTTGATTGCGGTCCGAGGCCGGTAAGATACGTCATGTTGGCTCAGCTCGATCGACCATTTCATCAGACGCCCGGAGGTCTCGGGCTTGTGTAGAACTTGCTTAAGCGGCTGGTCGGTAAGAATGACCACAGAGTGGGATTGGAAGTAAGGGCGGAGCTTCCTGGCTGCTATAACCAAGGCATATGCTATCTTCTCCAATCTTGGATAGTGGAGCTCGGCATCGCGAAGTACCTTGCTAACGTAATAGATAGGCTTCTGAGCCTTGTCTTCTTCCCTTACTAGTACAGTGCTGAGGGTTTGCTCGGAGGCAGCTAGGTAGAGGTAGAGTGTTTCCCCGGGGATAGACTTGCTAAGGAGAGGGGGATCGACTAGATAGGCCTTTAGCTGATCGAATGACTCTTGCTACTATTGGCCCTACTCGAAGCCCTTAGCCCCTCTGAGGGCCTTAAAGAAAGGAAGACACTTTTCTCCCGACTTGGACAGGAAGTGCCCTATGGCCGCGAGGCACCCCGTGAGCTTCTGAACCTCTTTCACACTTGTAAGGGATGCCATGTCCAGTATGGCTTTGATTTTTTCGGGGTTGGCTTCGATTCCTCTTTAGCTGACCATGAAGCCTAGGAACTTTCCCGACGAGACTCCGAACGCACACTTGTTCGGGTTGAGCCTCATATCATGCTTCCTCAACACATCGAATGCTTCTTGGAGATCGGCAACATGGTCGGCCCCACGGATGCTTTTAACTAGCATATCATCAACATATACTTCCATGTTGCGGCTGATCTAATTTTGGAAGACTTTATTGACTAGGTGCTGGTAGGTGGCACCGGCATTTTTCAGCCCGAAGGGCATTACCCTGTGGCAATAGAGCCCTTGATCAGTGACGAAGGAGGTCTTTAGGATATCTGGGGGAAACATCCTGATCTGGTTATATTCGGAGAAGGCATCCATGAAGCTCAACAACTCATGGTCCGAAGTAGCATCGATCAAGGTGTCGATGCTGGGGAGAGGGAATGGATCTTTAGGGCAGGCTTTGTTCAGGTCCATGAAGTCGATGCAAATTCTCCAACTTCCGTTGGCCTTCTTAACCATAACAATATTGGAGAGCCATTCGGGATAGTTGACTTCTTGTATGAATCGGGCCTTAAGGAGCTTGTCCACTTCTTCCTTTATAGCTTGCTGGCGCTCAGGGGCAAATTTGCGCCTCTTCTGTTGGACTGATTTGGACCCCGGAGCAACGCTTAGGTGGTGGATGAGGAGTTCCTTAGAAATTCCTGGCATATCGGCAGCCGACCAGGCGAAGAGGTCATGGTTCTTCCTGATGCATTGGACTATGTCGGAACATAGGGCAGATGGGAGGATCTTGCTGATTAAGAACTTGCGGTTCGGATCTTGCTTGGAAAAGAGCAATTCCTCCAGCTCATCCACCGGTTCGAACATAGGTTGGGCATTCCCGTGGGGAATCTCGAGGGTCTCAAGGGAGAGGACAGGACCCCTGATGGAGGTCATGTAACACTTGCGGCCATCTCTTGACTACCTCTTACTTCCCATACACCTGACTTGGTGGGGAACTCTATTTTAAGGTGATAAGCCGACGGGATGACCTCTAAAGCAGCTAGGCCAGGTCGGCCTAGAATCACATTGTAAGCAGCTGGGATGTCGATGACCATGAAGTCCATCGGCTCTATCCTGGTAGTAGGAGTTTTGCCAGCGATTACGTCGAGGGTGATCACCCCTTCGATAGTCACTAGCACTTCCGTGAACCCATAGAGCATGTAGCCTGCCGGCTTGAGCCTGTCCCGCGATAACTTGAGTTCTCGGAAAGCTTCCAGGAAGAGGATGTTAACGGAGCTACCATTGTCCACCAGAATTCTCTCCACTTTAAAATTTGCCATATGGAGGTTGATCACTACTGCGTCACAATGGGAGATTCGGACTCCCTCCAGGTCTTCATCTGAGAAAGTGACCGGGACTCCGAGGCCTTTGGGAGGGGGTATGCCATGAACTGAATTGACTTCTCGTATGAAAGCCTTTCGGGAAGAGTTGGAGGTTCCTCCCATGGGACCTCCATGAATGAGATGCAAGATGCGTTCCTCTTCAAACTCGGGAGTCTCGTCGCACTTTTCGGGATGCTTGTTAGCCCCTCTAGGGGGTGGAGGAAGATCAATTCGGTCCTTTCTCACAAACTTAGACAGCCGCCCTCTCTGGATGAGGGCCTTAATTTCATTCTTCAGGACCCGACAGTCGTTGGTGTTGTGGTCGTGGTCTCGATAATATCGGCACCACTTTTCCTTATCCTTCTTCTTGCCGAGGGTATTCATCTTCGGGGCAGGAGGTAGAACTCCTTCCTTCTCAACCTCCATGAGAATGGTAGAAATGTTGGCGTTAAGAGGGGTAAACTTCTCAAATCTGGGAAGGGGACAGCGCTGGCACCCGTTGTCCTTCTGGAGCTTCTTAGCTCCCTCTTCTTCGACTACCTTTCTCTTGGTCCCGAAGGAAGACCCCTCAAAAGTGGGGCGATGTTCAGCTTCCTCGGCCCGGATATACTTCTCGCTTCTGAAAAGAAGGTCGGAGAAGTTTTGCGGGGGCTTCTTGGCTAGGGAGGACCGAAGGCTTGAGTTGAGGACGTTCGACTGGAAGGCTACAGCGGTGATCGATTGGTCGAGGGAGGCAATGGACCTAGCTTTCGCGATAAACCGCTTCACATAATCACTCAGCTTCTCACCCTTCTTCTGGCTGAGGTAGAGTAGCGAAATACTAGTCTTCTCGGTATGGCGGCTACTCACAAAGTGGGTGACGAAGAGGGTTTCAAATTGTTCAAAGGAGAATATGGAGGATGGGGCAAGACGAGAGTACCATTCTCGGACCGGACCTTTGAGGGTAGCTGGGAAGGTTTTGTACAGTAGAGCATCGAAAGTTTGGTGGATCAACATGAGGGTCTTGAAGCTTTCGATGTGGTCCATGGGGTCTGACTCCCCAGAGTAAGTCTCAAACTGCGGGGGCTTAAAGCTTATTGGAACGGGTGCCTCCATAATTGTTCGAGAGAAGGGAGGTCGGCTTAGACAGAGGGTCCTTCCTCTTAGCACTTCTTCCTTATCCAGTTGGTTGAGGCGTCTCTCCATTTCGTGGAGACGACGGTAGACTGCATTGTCCCTTCGATGGTAGCCAAGCGAGTCTCTGGACTCGTCTTTGTAAGAAGGGGAGCGCGGAGTTCGGCAATGGTAGCTAGGGGAATAGCGAGGACTGTGATGGCGGTGACTCGAAGCTTGAGGAGGGGTTAAGGACCGATGGCGAGGACTTTGGACCGGAGGAGGAGTGGGGACCCTCTGAGCATTGTTGTTGTTCGGTCGGAGGTTGAGGGCCTGCAGGATTGTAGCCTGGAACTCTTGCAAATTCGACTCGGGTGATAGGTCTGTTATCGTCCCTCGGGGGGCTGCCGACCAGCGAGAGAACGATGTGTTCTTCGATGGTACTCATGGGACTCTCTCCGCCCCCTGGGAGGAGGGGACCTCCTGTGGTCGCGGCGACGAGAAGATCGCTCATTGGACATTCCGGGCAGGAGGCTCCCTCACAGGTCTGCCTTTCATCCAAACGGTGGCGAAGGTTCTCTTCTTTCTGTCGGTTGAGGAGGGTATTGCGGAGGTCTTCGGAAGGCCGGGAGTTGTGAGATGCCATTGAATCGGTAGAAGGATTGTGTACGGAGATGCGGTATCAATGAGGAGGTTGCTTCTGAGGGTTGGGACGAGAGGCCCCTGCGCCGGCATTCTAGGGCCCGAGCGGAGCCCTTTGGGATTGAAGGTTCTGAAGAGCAGGTTGGTCCTGCTGCGGGGGCTAATCAGGTTGTGGTGGGAGTTGCCCCTGTGGATAGATGGTTTGGAGGGAGATCTCTTGTTGTGGTTGAGGAGGAGTGGGTCCGCAGTTGGACCCTTTATATCTCAGTTTTCGGGGAGGCTTGGCTGGAGGTGATCTTAACCAAGGGAAGAGAAAGGATTGCTATTCGTGGATTCCCACAAACGGCGCCAATCTGTTACTGCTAAATCTGGTGTAGGGGTAAATAGATAGAATTTGTGGATTCTTTGGGATGCCGAATAGTCAAACCTGAAACCTTTCCGCCGGAGTTTGACTGTGATCTCCTGCCGTTAATCTGCAAAAAGTGCGAAACACCAGGGTTGATCCCGGCGACGCACCCTCCGACGCTCAAGTCAGTAATCAGAAAGATTATGAATGAGCTTTTACTGGCAAAAGATTGATTACCTCTTAATGGTGGGGGATGGGGGGTATTTATAGCCTCCATAGGGACCAGTTTCGGGATAAGATCAAATCCCTACTTCCCAGTGAACGGATAGGAGGAATCAGGGCCGTTGGTTAGGTATAACCATAAACCCTAATTCTATCCAGCTGGACTGGGCTTCTCGTGGGTTGGAATCCGCACCCAGTTGAGATGGGTCCGTTCGTGCGTTATTGGGCCTTTTGGAAAGAAGACCCAGATCCCATTTCAGACTCGTTTGTAGGTTAAATTACCATTTTACCCCCAAGCTTTAAGATTCATGCCCGATTTGGACGATTCCGGTTTAACCCTATTTTTAGCCATATCAGGGGCTTAGGCATAATATGCATTAAATGAAATGAAGAAGGTGGCTGCATGCATTTGGATGACGTGGCTTGGCTTGGGGGCATTAGGTTACATCCCATAACGAATGATAGATGGGAAGATAGTGAGTATATATATAGAAATTACCATATGATAAAGGTACCTAATGGGTATACACTCTTTTGATGGTGCATGTGGTGGGCGTGGCTAGAGCTTTGTGTCCGTTCTTTCGCGTGCGCGCACACGTAGCCGTGTGCGCAGCTGAGCCGGACTTGGGGCGTTACAAATTATGCATGGTGATGTGGCTAGGTGATGGGATGGATTAGTCCAACATCGTGGCTGGGAAGAAAAGAGTGCGAGTATATTAGGAAAAAAGCCAAATGATAAAGGTCACCTAATAGGTATACCCCTTTTTTAATGGTGCCTGTAGTAGGCGTGGCTAGAGTTTTGTGTCGGTTCTTTCGCGTGAGTTCACACGTAGCCATGTGCACAGCTTAGCCAGGATTGGGGAGTTACAAATGGTATCAGAGCCGACTTTCGACACCGAGTGTGTGCAAGATGTACGTCTGAGATGAAGCGAGGTTGGTACAGGTTTCTTGGGTAGGGGACTGTACAACTAGCAGAATCAGGGTAGTTCTCTCCACATCGGCTAGAAAAGGATCCTGGATCATGTTGCAAGTCCTGGGTTCTGCAAGGATGCTAGGGCCATGGGATTATTGACTAATTGATTAATGGAATAGCCTATAGCATGTTCTATAGGGCTTAGGCATAATATGAATTAAATGAAATGAAGAAGGTGGCTACATGCATTTGGATGGCGTGGCTGGGCTTGGGGGCATTGGGTTATATCCCATATCGGATGAGAGATGAGAAGAGAGTGAGTATATATAGGAATTACCATATGATAAAGGTACCTAATGGGTATACCCCCCTTTTGATGGTGCCTAAGGTGGACGTGGCTAGAGTTTTGTGTCTGTTCTTTCGCGTGCGCGCGCACATAGCCATGTGCGCAGCTGAGCCGCGCTCGGGGCGTTACAAATAAGGTCCTCCACAGGAGGAGCTTGTTGATGAAGACGGTTGGCTAGACAGCATGAGACCACTGCTCTCCCTTTTAACTTCGGTGGCATGACTGGAGAATTCAGTGTTTTCCATGGTAAGTCTGATCTTTGATGTAGATCTGTGCAGTTTCCTACATATGGTGTTAATCTGTTGATGCTTATTTTGGTGTGGGAGCAAATACATAGTGAGTTTATATTTTGAAGGAAACTACTAAAGATCTAACATTTGGTAGTCGCCGTAAAAAGTGGTTAGAGCTCCTGAGATTGGATCTGGATCTTTGAAAGAGTGCCTTGAACTTAATCCGACGATTGCTGATGCGCTCGATGGACCTGCAAAGATCCTGAACACCGGGGATTGCCCCAATGACAGATCCTCCGATGCTCAAGTCAGAACCAGGGAGAGAAAGAGAGTTTGAGAGAGAAATTACAGATTAATTTATTACTTTCTGACTGAGGAAGGGGGGATGGTATTTATAGGCCTGAGAAACAGTTAGGAGAATGATATGAATCTATTATCTCCTGTTGATTCTCTCCTTTTGAAGAGATAGAATCAGTTACTCTCTTGTTGGGAATAAGAGATTTGATTTACAGCCCGCATGGGTTGGGCATCTCTCCTAGTGAGCCTAGTAGCTTTTAATGAGCTTGAAAACGGCTCATGTCCTGCTAATGAGCCTGAAGAAGGCCCAGACCTACTAAAAAGGCCCGTTATTGGTGATCTACCTATAGAAATTTTAAGATATGTGTTGGTATCATACGGTCCTGATTTGTTGTCCATTATCAAATACATATATTTTTATTATACCTGCCTAATTAGAGTCTGTTAATAATTCCATGCGCAGGTTGAGAATTAATGAAATTATTTGCTTTGGGATGAAATTACTAAGTTTGGATTTGAATAATGAAATTATTTGCTTTGGGATGAAATTACTAAGTTTGGATTTGAATTTCGAGAAAGGAAAGGAGTAATACACATTATATTTGTGTTTATAAACACATTTCTTGCATGACAACAGTCTATTAGATCACAAATAGCATCGGTATAAATATCTAATAGCCGGACCGGCCGCACCCGGCATTGGACTGGCACCAACCTATTATGTACGGATCCGGGTCTGGATCTTAAAATAAGACCCGATGCACTTCCGGGTTGGACCTGGGTCCGCTCAAAATAGAGCAGACCAGGACCAGGACCCGGACAATCCCCTCAAAAAATATGGAATTTAAATAATAGGGTTATGAGGATATAGATGTACATAGTAATTGTTGAAGATAGATGTGTAAATATAATATTTATTCATGTACTTAAGTGTAAAAATTGTTAGAACCGTTGGATATCGAATGCAAAAATACTTAAGTGTAAATATTTATTTTCCACTACCGGACCCGATGGGTAGATTTTTTAAAGTAAGAACCGGACCTGGACCCGCACCCGGTTCTCACGGGTCGGTGCGGGTCCAATTTTTGGAACCGTATGGTATCAAAATTAGATCCGGATAGTGTAGGACCCGAACTCATAGGATCCGATACCAGCTCTTATTCTCAAACAACATGTCACACACACATAGACACGTCCCTTTTTTGGAGAAATCACGGAGACACTTGTTTCCGAGTAATATGCAATGAGAGAAATAATCTGCTTTTCAGTGGCTTTTGGCTTTCTATGGGCTGCCTGCTCCTCATACCCTTGAAGTTGAAATTGAAGAAGTCTCAGGTGTAGCTCCGTCTAAGCCAGATTGAGTGAAGTATGAATTACATACACTTCCGGTGAGATAAACTCCGTACATTCAAGACAGTCATTTAAGAATTATATCAACTAGTAATTTAGACGTGCGATGCACGTTTTAATAATTTCACGAAATAAAAATAAAAACTCTGACATAGGAAGGATTTGAACTGGAAACCTACTCTATATTAGTTATGTACGTGCGTTGCACATGTTAGTAGAATGACAAAATGACAAATGACACTAAGGCATTCTCCCATTATAATATTAGAGATGTATCTGGTAGTTAGCTAGTAGTTATCTAATCCATAACTGTTCGAAACTACTAGGTGGATCTGAAAGCCGTAGCAGTAGCAGATGGACAGGGACGGATCTGGGCCTAAGCAGCACAAGCAACTGCTTTGGGCCCCCAATTTTATAGGGTTCCATATTTTTTTAAGTATTTACAGTGTTTTTAAAAAATGTAATTGTTTTCAGATACGATTAAATTGAATTATCTAAAATTTGAAAGAATAGTTGACCTATTAGCTCATTTGGTTAAAGTTTTGTGCTAATAATGTGAAGGTTGTAGATTCATAACCTATATTGTCTAATTAATTTTTCAATCATTTTTTTATTTTTTAAACTAATTATTTTTCACACAGTCATACATGTCATTTTACCATTTTATGAATTTAATATTATTTTTCACTTAGCCCATGAATGCCACTCTATGATATATTTTTCAATGTTCTATGGTATATTATATTTATCTGTTTATGATAAATTTCTAACCAAATCTTCAAGTGCATATGGTTATTCTATATTTTAACCTCCAACTAGTTTTCACATATGCATATATTCATCATCATTTCATTCTACCGTGTTCTCTAATATATCATATTATACCTCTTTCTGACCATGTAATTTTTAAGTGCGTATACATATTTGCTTTGTTTGCTTCTTTTTTCTTTTTTCTAAATTTGTATCTGTTAATGAAAGAAATACTATGGTAGCTTTCAAAAAGAAAAGAATATAAGGGGTGTCTGATAAAACTAAAATGTATCCATAAAAGTATTCAAAATAGCATTATAGATATACTTCAATCATGTCAGCTCAATATTTTCTCTTAATGTATACAAAGTCAACGTGCATTTGCTTAAATGTTTTGAACATTATTTTTTTATTCTATCTTCTTTAATTTTCTCATTCATCATTTTCATCCTCTCAGATCACATACAATTCAGAATAAAAACACTACTGTTTCTTCCATAGAGTTTGTCCGAGTTTCTTTTTGTCATGAGGCATTTCATGTAAAATACATATGTTATCAATTAATTTTTTTTTGAAGGCATATATATGAATTTGTTTTCATTTAAATAGTTTGTACTTCAAAGCTCCAAGTTTGTTTGCATTTAAATAATTTTCATTTTATTTTATCAACTTGCAAAAGACCTCATTTGAGAACTTGTTTAGAACCCTGAAACTCGGATACGCCCTGCAGATGGAGACACCATCACTGTCTATGTCGGGCACTGCAGATCCCAGAGAGTCGTCTGTCGTCCCAAGGGAAATGCAGGAGGCAGCAATTGCAAGAGCCAAGGCTCAAGCTGTAAGGGATTATAAGCAGGAAGATGCTCTTCATAAAACCATTGTCCATGCAGGATACAGGTAGATGCCATTGCTGTTTTCTATGTATTATTTTAGAATTTGTTGTCTTCGGTAGTCTTAGTCGTTCGATTGTCTTTGTTTTTGAATGTTTTACTCGATTCAGGGTTATAAATGGGCCAAATGCTGAGGAGACACTTGCAAGGAAATACAGGATAAGATTGAGGTATGTGAGCTATATGAGTATTGAAATTGTCATTTTTCTTCTTCTTCTTCTTCTTCTTCTAATTTGAGAAATGAAATAGGGGAATTGATGCACATGAGAGTGCAGTGCCTTCTGGGAAAGAGGCTAAAGAGGAGCTGGTGAATCTAGTTCAAGGGAAGAAGCTGAAGGCATATCTCTATGGCGATGACTGATATGGCCGGTGTGTGGGAGATATCCATTGCAGTGGTACTTTTATTCAGATCAGGAGTGAAAAGATTAGGCAAACTCTTCAAAAGATATCTAGCTTGTGGATTGATTTCCCTATCTCTTTTTTTTATGTAAACGGATAGAGTCATACGACTCCAGCCCGATCAAAAAAATATATAAATAATCGATAATAGCTGTACAAAAGCGGGATAGATCGGTTTTACAAGAGGTAAAACAGGGGTCCTGAACAAGATGGTGCGGGAAGCTACTAAGATAAATGAGCAGAAATAAATCTACAGACAACAAAACGCTAGACCAAATAACAGCAAAAACTGGCAAGAAGCAGGATCGGCCGGGAGTCAAACACTCGAACAACCATGAGCGCTCTGGAATCATCAGCAACGAGGAAGGGGGATGAGACCATCTCGGAGATAGACCGTGCCCAGCAACGAAACCGGCGAAACGAGAGATGGACGACCTAAACATCGATCAGCACCCCGGGGACTCCTCGTCAGCAGCAAGAACGGCCAAACAACCAGAGAGCCGCAAACCAGAGGACCGTGGAGAGGACTTAACTAAGGCTTAGAGAAGAAAAAATATGTGATGCTATACAGCCAATAGTAGAGAAAATTGATTTCCCTATCTCTATTTGGTTTTTGATTCTTTCAATCTGAGAAGATGTTGAAGAAGGGGTTAGTCTGACATTACTCTGCTTACGACAAGCATCCTGAGCTCGCAGCTGTAAGTTTAATTGTTGGGAATATTGAGATCTTAACCATGCCTAATGAGAAGCAAGAAAACAGAAGAATTATAATGCACAAAAACTTTTGAGATATCACTTTCCGATCACAATCCCTTAGAAGTTGGAATAGAATAATCATGCACCTTGCTTGACGATACTTCTTATTAACACATGTACGTGACCGATGAAATGTAATGTTTTCAATATCTCGAAATGATGGTTGTAATTGGTTTGTTGATATATATATATATATATGCTCGAGTAGGACTGTGGGCTTCATCAAACCCCGAGAAGCCTTGGGAATGGAGAAAAGAACAGCAAAATGGAGCATAGTCAGAAAGCCAGTTAATCATCAAACTGCAGGTTCTAATAGACAAATAATGGGATGAACGAGATTCAGAAGAGCTGAACAGGATTGACAACTAAATGATAGCTAGCTAAAGACTGAGGATAGCTAGCCAATAGAATCATGTACTATATTACCATTCTGTAGAATCGAACTGGATCTAAGGATGCATTGCCGTGGGGAAAAGGCTGCAGCGTTCCAGTGTATTGAAACTATTTATTGTTATTTAACATGTACTGCAAAATTGGCTTGTATTTAATTTCAGAAATGGTAGCTCTAGTGCAATATGGAGCTTCTTGTGATTAAATTGATGTAAGAGCATGTAGGTTCAGTTAAACATTCATTTATGCAAATGTTTTCCAGACTGTTTGGAAGGAGCGGTAAGATGTGATACCTGCAGGTATCACCCAGTTATCTCCTCCTTAGGATATTTGTTCACTATCATTCCCCGTCCTCCTCTTGCTCAATTCTGCATCCAAACAAATTAATTAAAGCCAACTTCAGGTATTTCTGCACAAAGGTAAGAGTACTGCAAACTGTAGATGGCATACTTCCACGATGGAAGTTCCAAGTTCCACCTCCTCTCAAATAACAACTTGGCTCATTTTATTCAATATTGAAACTGGCACTCAACTATTTCTCAATTGAAGAGACATCAACATAGATTATAAAAAAATTGGCATGAAAAACTAACATCTATATTAAAATGGAAACTCAGTAAGTTCAATTTCAATTTCATCAGATATGATTACCTGGACCAGCTAAAGTTGATTGACTACTCAACCCAACAAAAGTACATTGCTACAAAAACAAACAAAATGACAATGTCAACGAAGAAATCACACAAATAAAGTAAAAACTAATACAAAGAGACAGCTCAAATAAGAAAGAGCCTTATATATATATTTCCCAATTGTGAAGAATGGAACATGCTTTATTAAATACAAACAAGTAAATAAGCAAACCAAAACTTTGATTATTAGAAGAAACGTCTTTCCATTATCTGAACAATAGGAGGACAAGTTATATAAACTTTCACATGGAAGAATTGTAGATGAGAGCAGACAAAGATTGTGGATGCACAAAATTCCAACATTTAATAAAGTTACAGTGAGATACACATGCTGGAAGTAACATAAAACTAGAAGAAGAAGAAGAAGAAGAAGAAGAAATTGTCCTGCCGACAAACCAGTATCTGCACCCACCGAACGGCCGCTGCAAGAAAATTTTCAATCCTATTTAGCCATCTCCAATGTACAAAACGACTGAGAATAGCCTAAATGAAATTCATGATGCAACAAAATTACAATCACATAAAGGACTTGGGAGAATATAAAATCCAATATTCATGTATTTAATTAAAAACAATAATTTGTTCTTCACTTCATGGTTCAAGTCTTCAAGAAGAAACAAACTTTTGCCGAAGTAGGCAAAGTTCCAATATGGCATGCCAACATGTTAAACTTGAAATGGCAAAAACATGATGACATTTAATTGATCATGAAATTCAGTGATTCAATTTATCAACAAAATTAGAGCCAATAGCCAAGCACTTGTAGTGCAAATGGCTAACCTTCCTATTCTTAGATGGGTCCAGGGTTCAGTTTCTTCCAAAAACCAAATCAATTGGGTTGTTTTATAGAAATCCACCCTCACCAACACACCCTCACAGGGGCGGCTGTAGTCAAATAACCAATCAAAATAAATAAATAAATAAATAAATAAATAAAATATAAGTGGAGTCAATAAATCAGAGAAACAGAATTAAAAACGAGCAAGGCAAGAAAAAAGACCAGCAAAATGAGGAATTAAAGGAAAACTTTCAGCAGTCGAAGCTGTGTCAGTCCACATGCAGATTATAAGAGCAGTAGTACCAATATCTTATTGGATGGAAAAAATTGTCCATGGTCAGCTCCGCGGATCTCCTTTTGGCTTCTGCATAAGTTAATAGCCTGACGAGGTTATATGCCTGGATTAGACCAAGCTAAGAGTTAGCATAACAAAACTTTTGACCTCCAACTATAATCTTCAACACTCAGAACAACAACCGCAAACTCCTTTTCCCAAACAAAATACGCAAAAAGAGAAGGGGAAAAAAACAGAAGCAAAAGAAAAAAGAATCCTATGGCAAGTAAAATATCTCACCCTTTCCCATAGCTCACTCAAATTCTTGGAAGGTTGTTCCAAAAAGGAAAAGAAAAAAATTATTGGAAGGCTGTCAAAAGAATTTTAATATAGATCTCATTATTTCAATATCAAGCTCAACAAAAGAAACCAAGTATAACTGTATAGGAGGCACTTGACAATGTTTTCCAATGTATAGTATAAAATTGTTATTTTCCAAGTTTTTACACCAATTGTTCTTTAAAATGTGTCATGTAACTGTTAAAGAAAGCATACCTTCCGCAAAATCTACTGAAATGCAACTTCAAGAGGAGAAACTAATTATTTACAGTAGTGCAGAATGTATCATGCATAATCCAAATGAGTTTGAAACAACACAACGGTTTCTAATATAAAACAATAGGAGCACCAAGAACATATTACATATTCATGAACTGGATATCCAAAATCAGATAATTAAAAAGGTCATAAACGAACAAGGAAAGCCAAAGGCACTGAGATTTAAAATATGTTATCTTGCATAACTTTGGCTGTTTTAACTTTGGGCTGTTTGGGGCTTAATCTGGAATTCAGATAAATCCAATTATCCCACCCGAAGGTTGAGATGACGAGCAATTACAACCACAGTCCCACTCAAATAATTTCTAAACTAGGTACACTCTCTCTGTATTGGTGCCAAAAACTCACGTTAAAGATGACTAAAATTAATAATAAAGGTAGAGGTAACTCTAGTAATCCTCATGTAATTCCCAAACAACACCTGAAGGTACATAGTCCAGGCAGCAACTGTCCAATTTTTAAGACAGCTCTAAGAAAGAGAGCTAAACAATGGTCTTTGTATTGGACATACCAACTGGTGTTTTTAAAATATCTAAAAGAAAATCAATACAGGTGTCTTTTACAATTTTCTTGATCATACTCCCTTCACCTTGTCAGGCATTCCAAAAGAGAATACTTATCTTCAACTCCAATTTCCATTAAAACTTAATAGTACACTATCTAACAAACTTCTTGTGTTTCTCGCAATGCAGCGCACTCCTGAGCATGATGTTTTATTCTGAACATAAAGAATGAAAGATATCAACTAGGCTATTCAAAATTGATTTGAAGGAGAAAACCGATCAAATAAAACACAACTGTCCAGTAGAACAAAACAATAGCAATATGAGACCTGAATGAATAATCGAACTAAAGAAATTACTTTGCACAGAATATGTTGTGCCAGTACTTCTATTACCACCAAGATATTGATATTACTAAGTTTTAAGAAATGGAAAATTAGCCACGCAGTTGCAGGTTTTAACTCTTAAATTCTTTAAAGTCTTTTAAGCATTAAATATCAATATAAGTGTAAAAGCAGCAAAAGATCACAAGAGGAATAAATAAGAAAGAGCTGAAGCTCAAACTCCCATGAAAGTTAATCCCTGTCAAATATAACCATCAGTTCTTCTCATCATTCACTCTTTCTTCTCATCATTCACTCTTCTGAATCTAAGTCGCTAGCATTATAACCTAAAGGAAAACATCAACATGAATTACGGTACACTAGAAGATAAATACCAGGCCAACTATGGGAACAGCAAATATTGTGTTGCTAAGAAACGAGGAATATTAATTTGACAAAAATCTCTAACCTGGACGTTTGTTGCTAACTTTCCATACTGAGGATCAGTATTTTGAAGCACGTGCCATCCAAGCTCTCGCCTAAAGGTCAAATTAATCGAAATATTTGAGAAAAGGAAACATCGTATATAAATCGCCGTACAAACAAGAAACCATTATAAACAAGTCAAAGCGGAATGCTGTCCTGCATTGTTCACTTGTAGACCATATGTTATTGTACAAAAAAAATGAAAGGTTTGCAATTGTTATCTCCTAAACATCTTTTTTTTAAAATTATTTTATTATTGCACAAGTAACATCTACTTCCATGTGAACTTATTATTACAGAAGTAACATCTTCTTCTCTCTTTAGCATCTGAACTTATTATTACACTAAAAATATTTTATTTTGTATATCTATCTATTTCTCCTTTTTTTTTTTAATTTCTCAATTCCTCCTCTCTTTCTCCTATCTGTGAAAGTGAAACCGCTATTGTGGTGAAATCGCCACTGCATATATGTATCTTCTTTTCTTTCTCTATCTATTTCTTATTTCCTCTTAAAAAAAAATTCATTTCCCATTTCCTCCTCTTTTTCTCCTCTGTGTGAAAGTGAAACCACTATTATGGTTTAATAGCCACCCAGAATTAACATATGCACAGACTATTTCGGTTTCAGTAGGAAGAGAAACACGAGATTAGGAAGTAGAAAGGAGATGGGGAAATGTTAAGAGAGAGAAAATAGCAAAGGAAAACTGCTAACCTGTGAATTTATAATGAGCTTTTGCTCAAGATGAAACCTCAATTTGTAAATGAAGTTACTACATAAAGAGAATGAAGACTAACATGACATGTTTCTTGTGTAATCAATTCCAGTGCATGAAATCCTCTTAAAAAACAACTGACACGGCAAAAACTACATTAAATGTCTCCTGAACTGTATCTAGATTGAGAAAAGTGATAGCTTTACTAATCCACCTCAGCATCTCTTGCTACCAAATCACAATTAATTGTCTTCCAAGTTGGAAGAAAGACATAACACAGGACAAAATTGACTTAAAACAAATTAGAACTTTTCAGTCATTTTCTTACTGCTGAAAACTTCTTCAAATATCAGTTCCTCTACACCTATGCATCACACTACATTGCATCAGCCCTTCAAAATGGAATTAGTGCCGTGTAGGACTGTACATTGTATCAAACACTGACAAATGCGAGACAATTAACTAAACACATGAAACACCATATTTGGGTGCAGATCGAACCTGACTCCAAGTGTCGTGTTTGATCTATGCCGGCGACCAGTCTTGGTTATCCATGTTGTGATTGTATGATTGTGGAAGTGAGAGATAGATAAAGGAGAGCAAGAAGAAGACATGACAGGCACTCAGACAGTAACATGGTAGTTGGATAGGGAATAGGGGGCATAACTTGAGCGGTTGCTATTATTGGAGTGACGGGTGACTATTCAATAGATGTCCAAACATGAGCTGATGTATATAGTATTCAAGGCCAGTATCTTGTTACTTGTATGATCAAGATATTAGTAACTGTATACAAATCCAACACTCCATACTGACCATTGAATCAACAATCAATATGCTATGATTGCTAACTTATATGATAAACCTTGAATAGAAGTAGAATATAGATGAACATTACATATAACAGTTGAACATCTATACTACCCAATATTAGGAGGGTGGTGTGTCATCGGTATTATCTCATTTGTATAACTTAATAACTTCTTTTATTTTGTTATTAATGGCTTTCAAAAGAAAGTATATTAGAGTTGTGTGCAAGAACAGCCTGTGCTTCCCAAGCATGCTTAGGAAACTAATCAACTTATTAAATCTTTCATGCTTCACAATAATGATCAACTCTTCTTTTTTTTATTTTTTTGCACAACAAATGTGCAATGTACGTTACAATAATCTAATTATATACATACATGTATCATTGTATCCTCTTATTTGGGAATTGATGTGTTCTGGGTTCGCAACATGGATCTCACTTAGACTCGTAGAGTCATAGTGATAGGCCACCTGAAAGCAATTTTTCAAAAATGTCTACACATATTCCTTCCATGGGAAATATAATTTACTCTGCACCATAATCACTGCTATGCTTGGCTTGCATATAGGAAAGCATGCAACAAGTTCATGGGTTGTGTTAGATGACAGAACCCAGTCACATAACTAAATGATCTCCAGGTTGTCAATTGCTGAATTATATTAGCTAACTCCAGAATATATGTTCAACAAATTTTCAGAATCATGACAGGACAATGCTATAAATCATTATCTAAACAAAATTTAGGGGTACCCAACAATATGCTATTCTCTAATTGTCACAGGCCTAGATGTGCAAAATTCACAGAATCGAACTAGATCACCAAATTTCCTCCCCACAAAAAAAAAAGAAAAAAAAAAGAAAAAAAAACAAAAACAAAAACAAACGAACGAACGAACAGCGACAATGAGAGTACCCCCAATATAAAGGTCGAACAATTCATAGTTTTATACTACTCAAGACAAGTACCAAGCCACCTACTACATGAAAAATAGCATAACAAACTGATGATAATTGGATAATCACAGGCAGTTGTCAATTGGAAATCACTTCTATATGCTATATCCTTACTAATACAGTTCTGACCTGTAGGCGAGAGGGGGTCATACTGGATCTTTGCAACAGTGTGAAGAGAAGAGGAAGTGTTGCTATCGCAAGAGCGAAGCTTAATTAGTATGCACTGGCTGGTAAGCTAATTCAAACAACTCACAATTCAAGCAATAAAAGTCGAGAAAATTTTGGATTAAGATGTATACGAGCAAATTATGGACCGAAAAACTTTATTCGCAATTATCTACGGAAACTTCAACAGAGACCAATACTATGTCAACAATTGATAGAAACAAAGTTACAGTCTAATACCTCAATCCAATAAGCGAGCCCAATGCAACATTGAGGTGATATATTTATATAGAGATAAGATGCATTCATGTTTTACTCTCCCGCAGCGTATTTGGTAAGCAATATTGGGCAACTTTAGCTGTGAACTAAATCCGATTAATATGTCAGACACAAATGCAATTAAATGCTCCACTTCCATGCATCAGAATCTCATCAATAACCTCCTTCGCAACCCCCTCCAGTATCAAGTTCCAACCCTCACACAACCTCCTCGCCGCGGTTAACACAAAGACTGCAGCAACCAACTCCGCTTCAAATGGGGAGCCTACCACAACTGGCCTTCCTCCAGCCCACATTAACCTCCCCTCATGATCATGTAGCACTCCGCCCACAGCAGCCTTCCCCGAAATATCATACAATTGTTACTGGCATACTGTGGCATACTGTTACCATCTGAGGCCTTGTCCAACTAAACCCTCCTTTATCATCAACATTACTACCATTAGCATTACATACATTACCAATCCAATAAAAAAGGAATATTTTTTTCAATTTACCTAAATGTCTCGTGAATATCAAGCTGCATACAGCGCTGTCATCACCATTTTGTTCAGATGAGAGCGTTGTCGAAGTCATTAGCCAACCATGATAAAGTGCTAAGTGCTAACCAAGGTAAACAAAAGGATTACTTTTAAGTGGGCGCATGTTGCAGTGGTGGATATGCAAGTAATGATTTGTGGGCAGCAATCTGCAAATTTAATAATGACATGTGCACAAAAAACCCAACGAAGAAACACAGTTTACATACCAAGAAATGGAGATAGAGAATGGACTTTTCACATTAAAAATGCCAGCCATTAGCACGCCAAAACCTCCGAGAATTAACACTGTTTTGTACACCTTTAACCTTCAAAAAGAGCTTGTATGCAGTCTCAACTTTATTCATCTCCATCAACTTGCTATTTAGCTTGCTATAAACAACCTTTCCAAGACAAAAACAATTTCGCAATGCCTCCTCGACAACAAGCACAGCATTATCAACTTGCCCAATATTGCAAAGCCCATTGACGATATATTCATACACCTCCTTATCCGAACTATAACCACACTCTTGCATCTCCTCCCACATCTTCAACACCATCCCCGACTTCCCAAACCTCGAAAGTCTCATTAGCAGAAGCTTGTAACCTTTCATAGACAGCCTACATCCAACCTTCTTGCTCTTTCTATATATCATCATAGCCGCATGAGGTGGCACAAAACTACAAAGAGGCTCAAGAAAAGAAGTCAGCATCCCCATACTCGGAAAAACCCCTCGACCCAACATTTCATCGAACAACTCAAGTGCGTCCGCCACTCTCCTACCTTTCAACAACGCACCAATCAATTTGTCATATGTCTCAATATCAGGCAAACAATTATCCTTTCCACACATCTCCTTATAACACTTCATACCTTCCTCCAAATCTCCTACACAAATATAATTCATAATCAACGCATTATACGTCACCACACTCGGTGCACACCCCATCTCCCCAATTCTCTCAAACACGTCACGGGCATCTTTCACCCTCCCCGCCCGTCCCAACGCCTCAATCCTATAACTAACCGTAACCTCATCCGGCCGCAACCCATCGCCACCGACCATCATCTCCCAATACTTCTCCACTTTATCAACCCGCCCAAACATCGCCCACCCACCAATAATTTCATCATACCCTTCCTTGGTCCTCTCCCCCATCTTCCCAAACAAGGAGCTCGCAACCTTGACATGTGACCGTCTACACAAACATCTCACCAGCACATTACACTCCTCAACCCCATCGCACCTCAACCCAACCTCCTCCAACCTCTCGAACACCTCCACCGCCCTCGCCACCCTCCTCGACCTCACAAAGGAATCAAGCACAACCTCTAGTGTTTCCAAATCGGGGTTTATTCCGTCGTGTTTCATTCGGAGAAAAAATGTGCTTTCCATTAAGGGGAAGGACTTGCGGCGTCCGAGGGCTTTGAGGAGGGCATTGTAGGTGGAGGCGTGTTTGGGGAGGTTGGGTTGGGTGATGGCCCAATCGAAGAAGGAGAGGATGGATTGGGCGTTGAGGTTTCCGTTGTTGAGGACGTCAAGGAAGATGTCGAGGGTTAGGTGGACGGAGGTGGCGGAGAGGGCGGAGTGGAGGGCGGATTTGGGTATGGATTTGGGGAGGGAAAGGAAGGTGCCGCGGAGTTTGTCGGAGGGGGAGAGGAGTTGGGAGGGGGTTAAGGGGGAGCGGAATTGGGGATTAGTATTAGGGTTTGGGGTTGGGGATTGGAGGAGGGAGGAGAGTTGGGTGAGGATGGATTGTTCAGAGAGAGGCGGACTGGGAGTCGAGGAGAGGGATCGGAGGGGGTGAGAAGATCGGAGAGAGAGCAGAGCTCGACACGACATACTGTATGTACTACGAGGAGAGAGAAACCTTTTTCCCAAATAGTGGGTCATTTTGTTGGGGTTGGGGGGGGGGGGGGGGGGGGGGGAGTCACGGGACGAGAAAGAATTATTTCCAAAATGATCCACTTTTAAAAAGTATTTACCAAACGGACCCACTTTCGAAAGTATTTACGAAATTGAGCCAATCACTATCGCAGATAGCGAGTTCGGTGAAAAGACCGTCGCTGTTTGAGATAGCGAATGTAGTTCTATGATTTTCTTCAATACTTGGAGAAATCTCGCGAAGATACAAAAGTCTAAAGACAAATTCGCTATCTGAGATAGCGAGTTCATTTGTACCAAAATCACTATCTCAGATAGCAGGTATAGTTATGTTTATTTTTTAGAAAATTTGAACATGCAATTTAATGTATATAACTACACTTGCTATCTGAGATAGCGAGTTCGTTTGAACTAGACTCGCTATCTCAGACAGCGAGTGTAGTTATATTCATTTTTCAGAGAAATTTTGAACATGCAATTTCTACCTGAAATGTATATAACTACACTCGCTATTTGAGATTGCGAGTTCTTTTGAACTAGACTCTCTATCTCAGAATACGAGTGTAGTTGTATTCATTTTTTTTAGATGAATTTTGAACATACAGTTTCTACCTGAAAATGTATATAACTACACTTTCTACCTAAGATAGCGAGTTCATTTGAACTAGACTCGCTATCTCATGTAGTTGTATTCATTTTTTCAAAAAAAAATTGAATATATAATTTCTACCTGAAATGTACATAACTAAACTCGCTATCTGAGATAGCGAGTTTATTTGAACTAAACTCACTATCTGAGATACTGAGTTTAGTTATAATCATTTTTTAGAAAAAATTTTAACATGCAATTCTACCCGAAATATATATAACTACATTCTCCATCTGAGATAGCGAATTCATTTGAACTAAACTTGCTATCTCAGATAGCTGATAGGTTAGTTTAGTAAATAATTTCTAAAATTGGGTCAGTTTGGTAAATACTTTTAAAAAGGGGTCATTTTGGGAAAAATTCAAGAAACTGATAGAATCGGAAGGAAGTGACTTTTTCAGTCCTTGGATATAAGAGACATCTGATTAAGTAAGGAATATGCTAATTTACACATTCTACTTTAAAGTTAACATAATATTTTCTTTTGTTTTAACATTAAACAACTCAAGTGCTATTTTTGAGTGAGTCCAACATTTGTGGGTGTTGTATATGACAATAGTGATTTGGATGTCAGATTTAAAATTTTAAAAATTGTGAATATATTTTCTTCAAAAATCCTAGGAATGGCATCCGGGTTGGTCAACCCGCGACCCACTACACTCGACCCGACTCATGTTGACCCGGTTTGGGTTAGGGTCGAACCCGTAGCCCTTACCTAATCAACCCAGGTCGAAAAAAACCCAAAATCGACCCGCTCAACCCAGCCTACCAACAGGCAAATAAAATCTAAACCCGCCCCGCCAACCTGTGGGTTGCGCATGATTTGACAGGTCAAACGGTCGACCTGCACGGGTCAATCGTCGATTTGTGTGTGTGTGTGTGTGTGGGGGGGGGGGGGGGGGGGTTATAGATTTTTTAAAATTTTCTTTTTTTGGTTTTTGCCTGTAAAAACCCCCTAATTCACTCCAACTTTTTCACACCTCCATCTATCAACTCTCTTACTCTCTCTACTACTACTCAATTCAATCAAGTCCATTCAACAAAGGAGCAGGCAACAAAGAAGTGAACAATTTTAATTGTATCGAATTCATGTTTACTGAACACTCTCAACTACGTCTACTACAAACTCTTTCAACAAAGAAGCTCTCTCTCTCTCTTTTCTACGACTACGTGACTACATCTACCACAAACTCACTCGACTACGTCTACTTCTAGAGCTTCTCTGCTATTATTTTCTCTCTCAACTCTACATACGATAATTCGTGAAGTACAGTATCAAAAAATTTCAACTCTCTTAACCCTTTATTTTTGTTGTAGCTTTAATTATTTTGATCATATTCGTTTGTTAATTTTTCGCTACTCTCTTTCTCTCTATCAACCCTCCTATTGTTTTTAATTTTTTTCTTCACATATACCTTCTATATCGTTTCTTTTTTGTTGCATCACATACACTACTAAAACACTAGAAATCGTTTTTTTACATACACTATCACTACAAATCATTTACCATGTCTAGATCACGAGGTAGCGACCATAACCAAAATGGACAAGATTCCACTAGTTCTTCTCATCAGCCTCCAACAATCCCACAATTAGAACCCGAATATAATCCTATGCTTAACATAGGTTCTCTTGATGTTCCTCCATATGACATAAAATAAGAAATGCATACTAGTGACACACAAATACATGAAACCGAATATGCACAAGCCACTTATAGTAGAAAAATTAGAGGGAAAACTAGAGATTGACAAAAATTTTATGACTTTATCCCCGATGAGGAGAATCGTAGTATAGGACATAAGATTTGTAAAAGTTATAGCAATAGTTACAAATGGAAGAAGGGTGAGAGAAGATGTTCAATTAAACGACACATTTTAAATGTACACCCGGCACTAGTACAAGACCAACAATCACAACAAAAAATCAACCCTAGGACCGAACAAATAGATAGACACCCTTATGTCCCCGAAATTGTTTGTCAAGAAATGGCACAACTAGTTATTAATGATGAGTTACCTTTTTCCTAATCCGATAGTTGGAATGTAGAGACATTTAACCAAAATGCACTAAATCCACATTTTAAAAGAATTCCTAGAAACACATTCAAGGCCGATTGTTTTAAACTTTAAAATGAAATAAGAGACGTTTTAATTGCACTCTTGTATTATTTGACTGGTAGAATATCATTAACTTCCGATTATTGAAAATGTTGTAATGATATTCCGATGATGGGCATAACTTGTTATTGGACCGATAGTGATTGGATGATTTAAAAGAGAATCATATCACTTGCCGCTTTGCCATATCCTTATAGTGGTATGGTTATCGCAACTCGTATGTTAGAAGTTTGTGATTTATTTCAAATTCGCAATAAAATCTTTACTATTAGTTTTGGTAATGCCTCCAACAACAATAGGTCTCCATGTCTTAAAAATTTTCATGTTATATGTGCATGTTATATTTTAAATTTATTTGTATAAAATGATTTGAATGTAGCCGATCTATATGTGAATGCAATTAGAAATTGTGTACTCTTTATCGCTTTGAGTGGTACTATGCTTCAAGAATTTAAAGAATAGTGAAAACTTAGGGAAATACATTTTAGAAAATTTCTTAGAGATGTTAAACACCGATGGAACTCTACTTTTGATTTACTAAATGTTGTGCCTCAATACAAAGATATTATAAAATAATTTTTGTATTGCAAAAAATATAAAATTTTTTGAAATGGCTCCTCATGTAACACCTCGCTTATTTTTATTTTAATTAAAAATGCATTTTTCAATTTTTGCACGTATGACGCACGTGTAAATTTTTCCATTCCTATTTTCTTACTCTCATTTACTATTTTAGCATGCATAATCTTTATTTAGTCTTTTATTAAACTCATAGACTTAAAGAGAGATTCTAGCCCTTTAGGAGAGCCCACTAGAATAATTAATTAATTAATTAATTAAAAAGAAAGCCCATGGGACAAGCCCATTAATTAAATTATATTTTAAGTTGTGCATGGACTTACACATGACATGTAACAACTTTTAATACACACATTGGAACTATAGGAATTGTATTAAATATTGTGTATGCGTGTGCACTAGTGCACAACACGTGCATGTGTGAAGGTGAGGAGGCTAGGGGTTGGCCGTTTTTGGAGAAGAGAGGGAGGGAGTTGAGTTTTGAAGAGGTGGAGACATGAAGAATTGGGAGTTATGGGAGTTAGGATTATGAAGAGATGGAGAGTTAAGTGAGTAATTTATTAGGTGGATAATTTTGCACTTTAGACCCTCACTTTGACCTATAAATACACCCCTTATTTTTCTTCTCTTGTCACACCTAAACTAAACAAAATAAAGAGAGAAAAAGAAAGAGAGGAAGAGAGTACCTTTGTGCATTGAAGAGCTCTTGCTAGGAGGAGAAGGACAAGGAGGTGCTAGTTGGAGCTAGGAGCTAGAAGTTGTCTTTTCATCTTGGTTATTTCATTCTTCACAAGAGGTAGGTGATCTCTTTCTTTCTAATGTAGAGAATGCATGCTAAAAGTTATAAATAAGTAGTTTAGATTGTATTTGATGTGAAATATGTAGACATAATCCATGCTAATATAGTATGTCATCTTGTTGTGATTAAGTAAATAATTGCCACATGATAATTAGAAAGAAAGATATTAACAAAAGAATTAATGCTATGAACCATACAAATATGTTTGTAAATTTGTACATGTTGAATATATAATTTGAATGAAAATTTGTAGATTAAATATATGGCTTGATGCCATGATAATTTAGAAAGAAGAAAGAAAGAAAAATAAATTTAATTGTTGTCATGAAATGTGTTAACTTATGTATATTGCCATGTTATATTGAAAATATAATTTTTTGCATAAAAGAGTTTTCTTTGAGATTCTCATGGATGATTAAGAGGCATGTTTGGTTTTATTACAAAATTTTAATTAGTATGATTGAGTACATAAACTAGTTTTAATATAATTCTTAAATTCAAGTTTTGAGAAAATGCAAATTGATATGTAAAATGGAAAGAAAAACTATTTGAAAATAGAAATATATATTTTAATATAAATTTGAAATTCGTTGACTACTGTTTTAAAATTTATCTCAGTCAAAGAAAAGTTTATTTCAGTATCCTAAAAGATTGGATCATTTGAATAAGCGAGTTTTGCAAAAAAGAGCCAATTTCATAACAGTATGAACAAAATTATATTAATACAACTCCTAATCAGTTATCACACTTGGACTTACTGGTTAGCCAGTGTACCACAGAGCGCTACTCTACTTGTAAGAGATCGTGGGTTCAAATCTTGTTGGACACATTTGTTTTTGTTTCATTAAATAAAATCCGAATACTGGAGCTTGATATTTGGGGTTTTCGGTATGACTTATTGACACAAAGTCCAAACGGACTTAATGGCTAGCGTGACTGAGCTTTGGGCTCTTGCTGTTGTCTTGGCTGGTTCAGGGTTCGAAACCCGAAAGCCAACTTTTGCTGTTTTTTGGGATTTTAATATATTTTGGGATTTTTTTGTGTGAATTAGGTTGTGAATAAAATTCTATTGTTCATATAAAATCACATAGAAATTATTAGAGATGGTTCTAAAATTATTCTTATATATTTTGAGAAAGTAAAAAGGGGAATTGAGATAGTAAATGAGTTTTTGACTCTAAAATTATCATTTGACTACATGACCCTTATTTTTGAAAGGAAGAGAAAAAAAATATGTAACAAGTTATGAAATTCTCTTGTTGTAAATAAACACTTATGTTGAGTAAGAAATACTTGATGTGAATTGAGATATGAATTGCTTAAATTTCTAATGAAATTTATAGTGATGAATCTTTTGTTCATGAAAGAAATAGTTGTTCTATTTTTAATTGTAAATGAATAAGTGAATCATGAATAAGTGCTAAAATAAGACATGGATCTATTTATGAATAAGTTGAAGATATGAACATATTAAGTTTAATACATGAAGGGTATGAATACCCATGATTTCTTGTACATGAAAAGTTGTGATTTAGAGTTAGTGAGACCTCGGGTACCGGCACTATTGAATTAAAAGATTTGAGATATATTTGTGAGATATGACCATGGAGATATCTTGTATTTTGTGATTATGTCCAGTAGGGGGTAAAACTAACTCTAGGTATGGAAATTTATTCATGTCTTGAACTTAAGAACTAGGCACTTAAGAGAAGATATAGTAAAACCTAGGCAAACGTAAGTGGGGCACTCTATATAGTTGGGCGGTGGATTTGCTGCGGCGGTTCACCGGGACTATAGACCCAGTCAGGCGGTGTACTCCGGAACTGTCGTTGCCTCGTGGGAGACGAGCTTTTATTTTAAATCTGAGACTATGCGTAGTCAGGCGGATAGTTTTCCATACTCCAAAGTATATACGTATACCGAGGCTAGAGGAGCACTTGCAGGAGGTTCGCACGACGAGGAGTCTGTATAACAGTCGGGTGGGGGATTTCCTGTGGCGGTTCTTCGGGATTGAGATCCATACTCGTGGAACGTCTCAACTTTGTTTTATTATTGGGTAGTTTGTCATGGCGAGGGATCGAACCCTTTATTGTAGAGTACGTAGGTGCTTGCCCTCGGACCTATGTAGAATGAGATGCATAGAATCTGAACAAGTATGCATTAGTGTCATCTTAGTATAAAATATCTGCATTAGGCATTAAGGCATCGCATACACTTACATATTTAGTGCAGTCACATTTTACACTTTATTTGCATTAAAATTTGTGATTTGTTAAAGTATCGAGATCGTTATATGTACGACATAGAGAGGATGGCCAAGTATAACATTTCTGTCGGTTGTAATTAATTGATGTGCCCATAGCTTATTATGCAGGATCTGGACTTTTTCATTAAGTAAAGATGTTATGATGCTGTTGATTAATTACATTGATAAAGTTGTACAAGTTGTATATTATTTTCATTATTGTATTTCATCTTTATCTTCCGCTGTGTGAACAATATAAAGAATTCTGATGTATGATGAAAAGTTTAAATTTTCTTATAAAATTGTACGAAGTGAAGTGTAAAGATCCTGTGGAATCTCAAATTCAGTCTTATTTGAAATTCAGGGCATTACACCTCAATCATGGTATTTTACAGAATCTTTGTTAAAATTTTTGAAACCTTTTAAAACACCAACTGTGATGTTTTCTAAATCTTATGATTTTACTTCTACTAGTATTTTTATTTCAATAATTACTATGATGCAAACTTTTCAAGTCATGATTTCGGACCAATACATTAGTCATATTGATTCCTGCTTATACTAAAATTGTAAAGATTTTAATCATCCTCCAATGTTGTTGTAGAGCCCCAAATTTTCAATATAATATCTCAGAAATACGTGGCACAATTTCCAGCATCAACCTCAATTGTAATAGTAAACATAGCCAAAATACATAGAAAATTTTTCAACTTTTATTACATCAATTCATTACAACGCACAGCGGAAAACAAACACCTTGAATTACAAATTCTTTCTTTTACAACACATTCTTTACAATTTACATAATCCATAACATCATATTCTATCTCATGCATCCAATTCCTAAGCTATAGGTCCCTACCTGTGAAACATGAGGCTAGAGATAACCCTAACCTCCAAAACTACAGGGGTCAGCCATGACGGTGTGAGTGACATAAATAAATGCAACATAAATAAAACATAAAGTATAGAGTCATAAACAACATGTGCCAACAGTAGTAACGAATGGAATAAGAAATAACAATAAATAAAATATGAAAACATCAAGTGAAACTAAACCAGGTGTCAAGTGTAGAAAAATAGGAAACAACATGCATAAAACCAAGTCAAGAAAACACCAATGCTATATGCTGACTCAGTGACTCTCTAATGCATACTTGTCGGATTCTATACATCCCACTCTACATAGGTCCGGTGCAAGCCCTTAACGTTCTCCACTTGATAGAGTTTAATCCCCCGTTATGCAACTAATCCTACTACGATGACTACTACAAGATTTAGACATTCTGCAAGTATCGGTTCTTGCCCTTGGAATACTGGAGGCCAATCCCACTCCGCAGATCATTTCGTGGCCCTTACGTCCATCGTCCCAGAAAATTGGAGATTGCCTCACTCCGTAGGTCATCCTGGAACCCTCATTGCACAAACATCTCATGAGGAGATCAATCCCACTCCATGGATCACTCTGTGGCCCTTACGTCCATCGTCCCGGAATACTAGGAAATATCTCACTCCTTGGATCATCCTGGAGTCCATAACTCACGTTTGCTCTCATTTCATCATATCACCATCTAGTGCATGTCCTTATCTTGTTAAGTTAATTAATTGTTTAATAGATTTTGAATATCTTAGAGTTGGTGTACCCTACCGGGCTTAACTCAACTGAACAACAACCAAAATCTCAACCGCCAGTAGCTAGGGCCCCACTCAAACTCTAAAGACTCATAACTCAACCATTAATCCCAAAACTTTCAGTAAAACTCATAAATCCATCATCAAAACGTTTATATAAAGAAAACTTCTTAGATCAACAAAATCCAAATATATAAAATGTACTCATAAAACTCCAGAATTCAAATAAAATATTAAATCCATCAAAGAATAGAAAAATCATATTTTTAAGTCGTAGAATATCACCAAAACATCAATTCTTTTAAAAACACATATAACTTACTTAATAAGGTCATAAGAATAAAATTAAAATTCTATTATAAATAAAATATAACTCTTTGTAAAATACTGTAATCTGTAGCAAAACATCATCTAAAACAGTAGAGGAATAATCCATAATATCGAGGAAATAACCATTTAAAAGAAACGAAGAAAACTCAACAAAACAGCCAAAGAAGCAATTGACGGTCGACCGCTCAAGAAGGGCAGTCGACTGTCAATTAAAAATCCTCAAAATAGAAGCATGACGATCGATCGTGTGGTCGACCGTGACCTGCTATACAGTCAGGTTAGGTTTTGTGCATGTTTTCAACTGATACGCTAATGAATCTTTGTAAAATCAAAATTAAACTTCCTGAGATGATTAATTATAACTTGTACAACATATAGGAGTTTATAAAACATATCAAAAACATATCAAGATCTTAAAAGAGTAAATCTTTCACAAAATTCCTCAAAAATCAGTAAAAGAGTATATATGCATACATATATAAGTGCTCAAATGTTAGTTATAGCATCAAAATTCATTAAATAGGAATAGTATAGTGTTTAGACTCGACCTCAGTATCAAACAGTTGATATTCAATTGAAATCTCACAAAAACCAATTCTCGACGAATCTTCAAAACAGTAACATAGGGTTATATTTAAAATAGTGCCGGCCAATGTAATTGTGGGTGTGTATACATCAGTTTAAAACATCAAGAAAACATCTTATATAAGTAGCATATTGTTTAATCCAACCTCAATATCCCAACAAATCAAATCTAATTCGGAAAACTTCACAAAAATCACCAAACCACTTTCGGCCTGCACACAATCAGACCCGGAACTCACCCCTCCCTTTTGCTTCACAACCTAATCTTTTTGAACTAATTACCCTTTTCATAATTTGTTATACACATACCAAATCACTTACATCAGTTTATCCACGAATATATGCAACTACAACATACAAACAATCAAGTTCTCCTTCATCAATACTCAAAGCAGAGCATGTATATACATACACACAGTAAAGGTCATCTTTAATCAAATTTATTTACTTTCATGCAATAACATCTTACAACTCAATATATATGTTCAAATCAGCAACAATATGATTGAAAACATCCTACTCATGATTTCTATTAAGTTCTTTAACAATCTCAAGTCATCAAATTTTGGTTTTAATCATCAATAGTATAGTTTCATGAAAAAATTCACTTTTTAGTTCATCTACTCATCTAAATTCATTATATCTACATACCATCATTTAACATGCTTCCTAATAGATAAATCATCATATACAATATGCTTAGAACAATAAGAAAATAAACATATGCCACTCACCTTATTGAAGAATCAACAGAAGATAATAAAGAAATAAGAAAAATCCTCCCTTTCGCAAGAAAACCAAGATCCTCACTTTGAAACTCCAAGAAAATAATAATAAAGAAAATCCTTTGTGTTGTGCAGCAAAGAGACGGCTGCACCTCACCTTTAATAGGCCGGAAATAGGATATCTAGGGTTTTTGAATAGATTTGTAAAATATTTCTTTTGAATATACTATTTCTAAAGGTAAGGGTTAGGGTATATTAGAAGATGACACTGCTAATTTACTTTCTCATATTCAATCAAAAGAATCTAGGACTAATGCACCTAATGAATTAAATTGGTATAATCAACAAGATTGTGAAAGTTCTAGTAGTAAGATTGAAGTACTACAATGGTGGAAAGAACATGAAAATCTTTTTCCTATTCTTTCACATATGGTTAGAGATCTACTAACTCCGCCTATCTCTACAGTTGCTTCAGAAATGATTTTTTTACAAGTGGCAGAGTTTTAACAGATTACAGGAATCGTTTGAAGCCGGATTCATTGGAGATACTCGTGTGTACGAAAGATTGGATGAAGGCTGAAGACAGAACTGAAGGAAAAGTGGTTGACACCTCAATAAGTGGAAACAACTCGCCGGAAGATCAATAACAAGAGTAGGGAATTTATGGCGATGAGATCCTAGGTTTAGGTTAAGTAGAGGTGCATGACAGTAGTCCAATGCCATCTCTTTAATCTAGCCTAGACTATCTCGAACTCTAGATTATCCCCTTAAACATGTAATTCAAGAAATTTATATATTTTTGGGGGGGGTTTATTAAATGTATTTTTATGTAAATAAGTTGTAAACATTTTATGTTGAAATTAATAATATATACAATTTTGATTCACAAATATATTCTTGTTATACATTCTTTTTTTTAATGGAGTTTTAAAAAAAATTAACTCATTAATTTTCCGGGCCAACCGCGACCTTGCCCGGTCCGATACGGGTTCAACCAGTATGGGTTTGCGGGTCGACCCGGGTCGAGTTTCCATTTTTTCAACCCAGCCCGGTTAATGACCCAACCTGACCCGAGCCCGCCTGAATCTAGGCCAACCCGGCCGATTTGGGCCCGGCCCAGACCGATTGACTCGAATGCCATCCGTATTGTCACCCTAGAAATCCTTTCAAATTATACAAGTCTGCTTATGAAGTGAAACTAGTAGTTGCGAATGAATGACACCAGCCTAATCCAAATGGAACTCCGGACAAATGTGTACTATATATATGATAAGTGCTATATCAAAATTTCACTTTTTACATTATCTACAATTAAAAAAAACAACAAATTATGATCTCAAATGTCTAGGCAACCCCTTCGCGTTAATATTTTTATTAGACTATAAATGGGTATCAATATCAAGTAGCCGAAGTGGACAAAGCCTCTAGAGTGGACAAAGCCTCTACTAAGCATCAGGTTGCGGGTGCCCATCACTCCGTGAGTGTTTATTTTACTTTTTCGCATGTTTTTCTTTTCAACTGCAATTTTTGGTGTCTTTTGAGTTTGAATGTTTTCTCGTCATTCTCGGCTAGTTATTGCTTGGAGTTTTGTCTTTCTTCTTTTTTTCATTTTAACTCCCTTTCTTGGCCTTCGTCACCGATTCCGGTGGGTTTTTTCCTGCCCAATCGATGTCGTAAGACCTCCTTCTCTCATACCCCATCCTTTCTCCCTGTTCACTCTTCCCCCTCTATGAAGCTTACTCCTTTTGGTCAGAGTAACTGGCTAAACTTGGTTCCTTATCACCCAGATGCTGATTCTGAATGTTCATCGCCTCCTGTTAGCGAAGGACGTCAGAGGAAACAGTGGCCGAACTCTGTTAAAAAGAAACCTTTCTCTGTTATTCGTTCGAGTGCTCGTATTCGAGCGAAAAAATCCATTGGTTCTTTCGGAGACGGTCTCATTTCATCGATTCCTTTGCTTTGTTCATATGAAGTTCCTTCCCACTCATCCGCTAAGCCTGGCTTAAATCCACTAGGTTCCATCTATCAAGTGCAGTTCGATTTGTTATCTAATTCACAGATGTTTAGTCTTTCTGTGGCGATGGGTTTTAAGCCTGATTCGGATAATTTTGTGATTTTCGAAGCTATTCGGAGCTGCGAATTCTCTAGAGCTTTTGAGAATAAAGATTTTAATGATTAGTATCTCTTGGAACGTTCGGGGCTTAGGGAGCTCGTACAAGCAACAAGTGGTCTTTCAACTTATTTCCTCCTCTCGTTGTGACTTGATCTCCATTCAAGAAACTAAAATCCATTCCCCGACCCCTGCCCTCCTTCGTTCGATAGGAGGACCTTTCATCAAAAAATGGATATCCCTCGATGCCGTCGATTCTAGAGGGGGATCCTTTTTTGTAACACCCCGCAAAATTGGAAATTACAATTTTGCCCCTGGGTGTTACGCACGTATATTTTGTAATGTGTTTCACTACATATTTTGGATTCGTACTATTTATACATTTTCCGTATTGATTTCAGTTAACTAAAATATAATATTTCAATCCCTGGGATTTACGTGCTTTTTACGTGTTTCGATGCACGTGTTTCCACCACTACGTACAATGTTTTCTATAGGTTTAAATTATTTATTTTTATGTATTTAAATCTATTTTATAAAATGAAAATTTATTTTTCCCTTGTTTTGATTAAAATGCATTTTTTAATTTTCTGCACGTATAATGCACGTGCTTTCTACGTGTTGTGATTTCATCATGAAATATATGTAAATTAGTAAATATAATTTTGGTTATATTGTTTTCGATTATATTTAATAATTTTTCATCAATAAAATTAATTTTCGCATTTTGATATTTTACGTGCGATGCACGTGTTTCCTACGCACGTAGTAATTGCGTCATCGAATGTATAAATTAATAAATAATTTTTCTTATATTGTATTGAACATTTTTCCGTTGATAAAAGTCAATTTTTGTATTTCGGTATTTTACGTGCGACGCGCGTGTTTTCGGTAAACGCATTTGTTTTTCAAAATAAATTTCGGAGCGTGTATAACACACGTGATTTTCAAATAATATAAATAATAGTATATGTATATATATTAGTAGTGTATACATATGTATAAGTTAATATATGGTTAATAGCTTTTGATATATAAAAAAAACCAATAGTGTACTTTGCTGTTGATGGATAGTATAATGTGATGAATGGGCCCACGGTTTGGGTATGTTGAGTTGAAGAGTGGGTTTCTATGGTTAATTTGGTAAATAAAAAAATATATATATATATATTGTGAATGAAGCCCACATGAAGCAATAGTGAAGCAACACACAAATGTGCTGTGCTTTCGGTAACGTGGCAGGGGGTGGCCGGTTCTTGGAGTAGGGAAGAGAAGTGAATGAGAGTTAAGGCTTTGGAAGAGTGGGGAGATGAGAGATTGGGAGTTTTAGGAGTTAAGTTATTGGAGGGTCTTAAGGAGAGGTTAAGCAAATGAAGAGTTGTAAGAGTTAATTAGGAGAGTTATTAGGGGTGAATATATGCAAAATAAACCCTCCCAAAACCCTATAAATAGAGCCCTATTTTCTTTTTCTCATTGCACCAAAAACATTATAGAAAGAAGAAAAAGAAATAAGTGTAAGAGAAAGAAAAGAGGGAAAGGAAAAAGAAAGAGAGTAAGAAAAGAAGTGTTCTCTTGCTTGGAGCTTTTGCTAGGAGGAGAAGAGGACTAGGAGGTGCTTGTGAAGCTAGGAGCAAGAAGGAACCATTCTCTTGTAGTTTTCAAGCTTCAATCAAGGTGGGTGTTCTCATGCTTTTTATTTTAGAATTATGTGTTCTAGTAAAAATAAATGAGTATATGATGCTGATATGATAAAGTAGAGTAGATTTATGCATTGGTTGTCATGAAATTGCTAAGTTAAGGAATAAATCCACTTAATGTTAGTAAGTGATTTTATGTCTTCTTAATTGTAGAGACTTGCATGCTTGATGAATAATAGAATTTTTGATGTCTTAATTAAAAGATAAATTCATGTTTCTTTTTATGTATAATAAGTTGGATGTTAAGATGAAGTATATAGATAAAGTTTCATGCTAATATAATATACTATGAAGGAGAATATTCTTGTTATGATTAAGTAAATAATAGAAATTTTTGACTAATAACATGATCATGTTAGAATGATTGTATGCTAAATGTATATTTTGTATGGAAATTTTGATGTAATAAAGTAGAACAATTTATACTATTGGGTGAGGTGAAAATAGTAGTGAATCATGTAAATTAAATTACAACTTGTTAATTGGTAAATGAGAAAGGAAAAGATTGATTATTTTTGCCATGTGTGAATAAAGAAATGGTGACCGAGATTGGCTGGCATCAAATTTATCTCCGCATTCATGCAAATTCTACCAATTTACACCTGAATGTATCGATCTACATTCATTATTTTGAGATTTGGGGGTCCGTTGAAACTAGACCTGCAATTTTGATAGTGAGTAGGTCAATTTGGTAAATAGTTTCGAAAGTGGGTTAGTTTGGTAAAAACTTGCAAAAGTTCCGTTGAAACTAGACCTGCAATTTTGATAGTGAGTAGGTCAATTTGGTAAATAGTTTCGAAAGTGGGTCAGTTTGACTTTCAAAAGTGTTTCATTTTGGGAAAATTCTAGGGTTCATAAAACATAATGAAGAAATTATTAAAAATAGTTTTTTTTTGAGATTTTCATGTACAATTAAGAAAATAGAAGGGAAATTGAGAAAGAAATTTTGGTTGTGATTAGAATCTATTTAGTAAAGAGTATGACACTTATTTTCTTAAAAAGAGAAAAATATTGTGTTGTGAATCAAATTCTTTTGAAAGAATTACACTCTTATTTTGTGTAGAAATATTGATGTGGTTGAAATGTATTGCTAAAGTGACTTAAAAATGGATGAAAATATTGTTCATGAAGAAGAATATGGCTTTTGAAAGATTGTGAATAAAAGACTCATGAGTAGTATTAAAATGAGACTTCATGAATACAAATTAAGATGAGACATTGAATCACATTTGTGAATGAATTGAAAGATAAAATTATATAAGTTTAAGACATGATTATTAAAGGGTATGTGTACCCATGTTTCTTGTACATGAAAGTTTATGATTTAGAGTTAGTAAGACCTCGGTACCGGCATTATTGAAAGAAAGGATTTGAGAAATGATTTGGAGATATGGCCGTGGAGCTATCTCGTATTTGTTGATTAAGTCCGGTGGGAGGTAAGACTAATTCTTTGAATGGAAATTATTCATGTCTTGAATTTAAGAAAATTTAGGCACATAAGTGAAGATGTAGTAAACTTAGGGAAACGTAAGTGGGGTGCTCTATATAGTCGGCAGTGGACTCCAAGACTATAGACCCAGTTGGTGGACTGAGGTTGTCCTGTGGGAGACAGATTATTATATTTTAATCCGGGACTATGAGGACGGGTCGGCGGTGGACTCCAAGATCTTGAGTAGTCGGATGGATAGATTTTTGTGTTTACCGTCTCCAATGTATATATATATACTGAGCTAGAGGGTCACATACGGGATGGTTCGCACGATGTGGAATCTGTTATAACAACAGTCGGTGGACTCCAAGGCTGGGATTCACATTCGTGGAATAGTCTGAACTTTGTTTTGCTATCGGGTAGTTTTCATGGCGAGGGATCGAGCCCTGTATTGTGAAGAACGTAGGAGCTTGCCCTCGGACCTATGTAGTATGGGATGCATAGAATCCGAACAAGTGTGCATTAGTGTCATCCTAGTGTAGAATGGTATGCATTAGGCATTAAGACATGGCATACACTTATGTTTAGAATAATCACTTTTGACACTTTATATGTTCATTCAATCTTTTTGTGATTTGTTAAAGTATGAGATCGTTATACTATTCCCGATATAGAGAGGATAGCCGTGTATAACATTTCGTCAGTTGTAAGTAACTGACGTGCCCACAGATTGATATGCAGGTAAAGGACTATTTATGGAGCTATAAAGTGGATATGCTGATGCTGTTTTATTTTAAAGATGTTGTAAATGTTTTATTGTAAATTTCATTCTTCCGCTGTGCAAAACCAAGTTGTAATTGAACTCTGATGTATTGTGAATGAAAAGTTTTAAATTCCTTGTAAAATTGTACGAAGTGAAGTAAAGATCCTGTGAAATCTCGAATTTATCCTTATTTGAAAATTCGGGGTGTTACAGATGGTATCAGAGCATGCTTCACAAGTAGTACAAGTTTATAAGGAACGATAAAAAGGGACGATAAATTTGGGAAGAAGCTAAAGGAGTCCTTCTGTCAACCGGGTATAAACAGCCCTAAGCGACACGGTATTTAAGCATCTTCGGACCACCGCTAGCTGGGAACCGACTCCTACAGCTAACCCAAGTAAATCAGAACTTGATAGACTAAAGATTTGTTTAGGAAGAGTAGTAAGATCATTAACTATAGTCTAGAACCCGTGACACCTTATTGAGTAGTTACAATATTATTCCTGCGGACACTAGAGTGTGAGTTTCAGTCTATAGAGATTTAAATGTAAGTGATTTACATTTGTGTTGCTCTATGCACTGATGTTTTCTTTTTCTTTTGGATGGCTGGAGTCGTGAATGAAGTTGTTATTGAACTTGCATTCAATTTCATTCATGATGTTCTCCTCGTATACATTAATATGAGAGTGTATGCGAGCACATTTTCCCCAGGGTATCAGAGTGGCGCAGTGGAAGCATGGTTGGCTTGAACCGTCATTCATGATACCTAGACACTTCCCTCTCAAATTACTTTGTAGATTTTTATCATGGTACTTTCTCCGTAGTCAATATTTTTCAAATAAATATTTTCTTATATTATTAAATGATTTGAATATTTATTATTTATCTATCTTCCTTAGTCTTGATATTTTAAACTTGTTTTTCAAACTTAAAATTTCACCTTTCATGTATTTATGCCATTTTTACTTCACATATTTTGTCAAATTTTAAATTGCCGTTTATTAAACCACTATTTGCTTCATTTTGGATTTTTCTTATGAAATTTTCTTATGTGCACTCATTTCATACGATTTGATTTCTGTGATACTATATTATCATATCCTATATGTTTTTAACAAGATTGAAATTTTCTACCTATATAAATGTGACCTACTATTGTTTTGTTTGTTTACATTCGGTACTATTATTGCATATTTGTTTTGATAAATTCATTTTTCTATTAATCGCTATTCATTACTTTTTATAGTTTTACACATCTTTAATATAATGTATATACTCACTATTTATACATTATCTTTTCTCAAATTTTAACTGTCTTTACACTCTTAATTATTACTTATATTTTCTAATGATCTATATATATATATATCATATATTTCAATATCCTTATTATACATATCATTTTACCCTCGTCTAATTACTACATTAATGTTTAAGTCTATTGTCCTAATTTGCTACACTATATAATTATTGTTTTCAATTGTGTTTCCATCTCGTGCATGTGCTTTACACTTATTTGTCTTAATGTTATAAAATATTTTCATCACTACAAAATTTTGTATATTCACAAAGTATTTCAACGTATGCTTTCTATTTTTTCAAATTGTGTGTATAATTATTATAGTTCCCTTGCAAACTATTTTATTAATTGATATACAAAGTCATTTTATGTTTTCAACAAAGTCTTATTCCCATTTATTTTTCCAAAATCTTATTCAATGGTCATGTTTTAAATTGCAAATTTTGCGAATTTTCTACCGTTTATTACATTGATAAATTTTTCTAAATTACCTATTGACCATGTTTTCTTCGCCACATTGTTTTCCGAACTATTTCGAAGGTAACGATTTAATTGACTTTTCCCTTTTATCTAATAGCTTACCTAATATTATTTTTGTACGAAAATTTCTTTCAAACTATTCTATCTCTTGTCACATTTCATTTCTTATGCAATTTTCCTAGTTTCCTTGTTCCATCTTGTAACATTTTAATATTCAAAATTTTCTATATAGAGTTTATCTTATTTTTCTCGTTGCATATTTTAAAGTTGGCAGTTTCCTAAATACAAGAATAATGATATTTTCTTTGGCTTGTACAAAATACAATCTTTACCCTAGCAAGTTCCGGGGACGGAACTACTCTAAGGGGGGAGAGTGTAACACCCCGCAAAATTGAAAATTACAATTTTGCCCCTGGGTGTTACGCACGTATATTTTGTAATGTGTTTCACTACATATTTTGGATTTGTACTATTTATACATTTTCCGTATTGATTTCAGTCAACTAAAATATAATATTTTAATCCCTGGGATTTACGTGCTTTTTACATGTTTTGATGCACGTGTTTCCACCACTACGTACAATATTTTCTATAGGTTTAAATTATTTATTTTTATGTATTTAAATCTATTTTATAAAACGAAAATTTATTTTCCCCTTGTTTTGATTAAAATGCATTTTTCAATTTTCTGCACGTATAATGCTCGTGCTTTCTACGTGTTGTGATTTCATCATGAAATATATGTAAATTAGTAAATATAGTTTTGGTTATATTGTTTTCGATTATATTTAATAATTTTTCATCAATAAAATTAATTTTCGCATTTTGATATTTAACGTGCGATGCACGTGTTTCCTACGCACGTAGTAATTACGTCATAGAATGTATAAATTAATAAATAATTTTTCTTATATTGTATTGAACATTTTTCCGTTGATAAAAGTCAATTTTTGTATTTCGGTATTTTACGTGCGACGCACGTGTTTTCGGTAAACGCATTTGTTTTTCAAAATAAATTTCGGAGCGTGTATAACACACGTGATTTTCAAATAATATAAATAATAGTATATGTATATATATTAGTAGTGTATACATATGTATAAGTTAATATATGGTTAATAGCTTTTGATATAAAAAAAAACCAATAGTGTACTTTGCTGTTGATGGATAGTATAATGTGATGAATGGGCCCACGGTTTGGGTATGTTGAGTTGAAGAGTGGGTTGCTATGGTTAATTTGGTAAATAAAATATATATATATATATATATATATATATATATATATATATATATATATATATATATATATATATATATATATTGTGAATGAAGCCCACATGACGCTATAGTGAAGCAACACACAAATGTGCTGTGCTTTCGGTAACGTGGCAGGGGGTGGCCGGTTCTTGGAGTAGGGAAGAGAAGTGAATGAGAGTTAAGGCTTTGGAAGAGTGGGGAGATGAGAGGTTGGGAGTTTTAGGAGTTAAGTTATTGGAGGGTCTTAAGGAGAGGTTAAGCAAATGGAGAGTTGTAAGAGTTAATTAGGAGAGTTATTAGGGGTGAATATATGCAAAATAAACCCTCCCAAAACCCTATAAATAGAGCCCTATTTTCTTTTTCTCATTGCACCAAAAACATTATAGAAAGAAGAAAAAGAAATAAGTGTAAGAGAAAGAAAAGAGGGAAAGGAAAAAGAAAGAGAGTAAGAAAAGAAGTGTTCTCTTGCTTGGAGCTTTTGCTAGGAGGAGAAAAGGACTAGGAGGTGCTTGTGAAGCTAGGAGCAAGAAGGAACCATTCTCTTGTAGTTTTCAAGCTTCAATCAAGGTGGGTGTTCTCATGCTTTTTATTTTAGAATTATGTGTTCTAGTAAAAATAAATGAGTATATGATGCTGATATGATGAAGTAGAGTAGATTTATGCATTGGTTGTCATGAAATTGCTAAGTTAAGGAATAAATCCACTTAATGTTAGTAAGTGATTTTTTGTCTTCTTAATTGTAGAGACTTGCATGCTTGATGAATAATAGAATTTTTGATGTCTTAATTAAAAGATAAATTCATGTTTCTTTTTATGTATAATAAGTTGGATGTTGAGATGAAGTATATAGATAAAGTTTCATGCTAATATAATATACTATGAAGGAGAATATTCTTGTTATGATTAAGTAAATAATATAAATTTTTGACTAATAACATGATCATGTTAGAATGATTGTATGCTAAATGTATATTTTGTATGGAAATTTTGATGTAATAAAGTAGAACAATTTATACTATTGGGTGAGGTGAAAATAGTAGTGAATCATGTAAATTAAATTACAACTTGTTAATTGGTAAATGAGAAAGGAAAAGATTGATTATTTTTGCCATGTGTGAATAAAGAAATGGTGATCGAGATTGGCTGGCATCAAATTTATCTCTGCATTCATGCAAATTCTACCAATTTACACCTGAATGTATCGATCTACATTCATTATTTTGAGATTTGGGGGTCCGTTGAAACTAGACCTGCAATTTTGATAGTGAGTAGGTCAATTTGGTAAATAGTTTCGAAAGTGGGTTAGTTTGGTAAAAACTTGCAAAAGTTCCGTTGAAACTAGACCTGCAATTTTGATAGTGAGTAGATCAATTTGGTAAATAGTTTCGAAAGTGGGTCAGTTTGACTTTCAAAAGTGTTTCATTTTGGGAAAATTCTAGGGTTCATAAAACATAATGAAGAAATTATTAAAAATAGTTTTTTTTTGAGATTTTCATGTACAATTAAGAAAATAGAAGGGAAATTGAGAAAGAAATTTTGGTTGTGATTAGAATCTATTTAGTAAAGAGTATGACACTTATTTTCTTAAAAAGAGAAAAATATTGTGTTGTGAATCAAATTCTTTTGAAAGAATTACACTCTTATTTTGTGTAGAAATGTTGATGTGGTTGAAATGTATTGCTAAAGTGACTTAAAAATGGATGAAAATATTGTTCATGAAGAAGAATATGGCTTTTGAAAGATTGTGAATAAAAGACTCATGAGTAGTATTAAAATGAGACTTCATGAATACAAATTAAGATGAGACATTGAATCACATTTGTGAATGAATTGAAAGATGAAATTATATAAGTTTAAGACATGATTATTAAAGGGTATGTATACCCATGTTTCTTGTACATGAAAGTTTATGATTTAGAGTTAGTAAGACCTCGGTACCGGCATTATTGAAAGAAATGATTTGAGAAATGATTTGGAGATATGGCCGTGGAGCTATCTCGTATTTGTTGATTAAGTCCGGTGGGAGGTAAGACTAATTCTTTGAATGGAAATTATTCATGTCTTGAATTTAAGAAAATTTAGGCACATAAGTGAAGATGTAGTAAACTTAGGGAAACGTAAGTGGGGTGCTCTATATAGTCGGCGGTGGACTCCAAGACTATAGACCCAGTTGGCGGACTGAGGTTGCCCTGTGGGAGACGGATTATTATATTTTAATCCGGGACTATGAGGATGGGTCGGCGGTGGACTCCAAGATCTTGAGTAGTCGGATGGATGGATTTTTGTGTTTACCGTCTCCAATGTATATATATATACTGGGCTAGAGGGTCACATACGGGACGGTTCGCACGATGTGGAATCTGTTATAACAGCCGGCGGTGGACTTCAAGGCTGGGATTCACATTCGTGGAATAGTCTGAACTTTGTTTTGCTACCGGGTAGTTTTCATGGCGAGGGATCGAGCCCTGTATTGTGAAGAACGTAGGAGCTTGCCCTCGGACCTATGTAGTATGGGATGCATAGAATCCGAACAAGTGTGCATTAGTGTCATCCTAGTGTAGAATGGTATGCATTAGGCATTAAGACATGGCATACACTTATGTTTAGAATAATCACTTTTGACACTTTATATGTTCATTCAATCTTTTTGTGATTTGTTAAAGTATGAGATCGTTATACTATTCCCGACATAGAGAGGATAGCCGTGTATAACATTTCGTCAGTTGTAAGTAACTGACGTGCCCACAGATTGATATGCAGGTAAAGGACTATTCATGGAGCTATAAAGTGGATATGCTGATGCTGTTTTATTTTAAAGATGTTGTAAATGTTTTATTGTAAATTTCATTCTTCCGCTGTGCAAAACCAAGTTGTAATTGAACTCTGATGTATTGTGAATGAAAAGTTTTAAATTCCATGTAAAATTGTACGAAGTGAAGTAAAGATCCTGTGAAATCTCGAATTTATCCTTATTTGAAAATTCGGGGTGTTACATTTTTGGTTATAAAGATAACCGCTTCTCTTTCATCTCGTCTCGTAAACTTACGTTCTTTCTCGTGGTTAGTCTTTTCTAGATTGAACTTATTTGTCCCCTCACTGTGGTTTTGGTTTACGGGCCATCAACCGCTGATCACCGTGAAGAATTTTGGAACGAGTTCATCTCATTCCAAAACTTTATCCAAGGCTTCTGGGTTTTCGCTGGTGACTTCAATGTCACCAGATTCTCAAGTGAGAGATCAGGGATGGTTTCCACCCCTTTGGCTTCCTACCGCTTTAATGATTGCATTAGATCCCTTCGTTTGACTGAAATTACTACTAACGGTGGAGCTTTCACCTAGTCTAACATGCAGTTGTCTCCGACCATGGCAAGGCTCAATAGATTTCTTGTTTCCCTTGATTGGATTAACCTTTTCCATAACTCCATTGCGACGGCCTTGCCCAACCCGTAGTTTGATCATATGCCTATCTCTTTGTCCTCTAACTTTAACTTCTCAAGAACGTTCAAATTCCATTTTGAAAAATTCTGGTTGTAGGATCAAACCTTTGTTAACCTCATCTCTGAGTGCCTCTCGACTATCTCGGGTTCCTCCGGGCTTGGTCGTATCCTTCTTAAGCTTCATGCTATCAAGTATGTCTGTAAAATTTGGAGGAAAGAGAGATTCGCCAATGCTAATTTTCTTAAAAACGTGTTCTTTTCCTCCATTGAATCCATTGATAAACTCGAGGAAATGGGGCCCATTTCTGACGCCCTTCGTTCCAAACGTGTCTCATGTAAGAAAGAGTATGCTTCCCTTCTTCATTATGACCACATTAAGTGGGCCCAGAGGGCTAAGTTTCATTGGCTTAAGGAAAGGGAAGGAAACACCTCGTTCTTCCACCATTTTGCTTCCCATCGTCAACGATGAAATCGTATTTCGTCTATTATTGATAATGAGGTGGAATTGTCCACAGATCCTCAATTCCATGCTACTTTTCTTCGTTTCTATAAAGACCTTCTGGGTGCTAATAAACATCGCTCCATTTATTTGGACTGGATGCAATTATATGGTCAGCATTCTCACGATCTGTCCAGTTTGGAAGTGCCTTTCTCTTTGGAAGAGATTAAGGCGGCGGTGTTCTCTTTAAAGAGTGACTCAGCTCCAGAGCCGGACGGATTTCCAGCTTTTTTCTTCCAATGGTTCTGGGACTATCTTAAAGATGACCTTCTCAAAATGTTCTCTGACCTTCACCAGGGCTCTTTCTCGTTTGATAGGATCGATTATGCTCATATCGTTCTCATTCCAAAAATTTTGGGTGCCAACTCTATTTCTAACTTTCGTCCGATTAGTCTGCTTAACACGACCTTCAAGATCATTATGAAAGTTCTCGCCACCCGTCTTAGCGCGGTTATCTCTCCCTTAATTGACCTAGCTCAATCGGGGTTTATCAAGGATCGTTTCATCTTAGATAGTGTAGCTTCGGCTCAAGAAATTATTTCTGAGTGCCATAGATCTAACTCGGAGGGCATCCTTTTAAAATTAGATTTCCACAAAGCGTATGACAGTGTGAGTTAGGATTTCCTGTTTGAGATCCTTATTAATCGTGGTTTCGGTCCGAAATGGATCGCTTGGATTAAATCTAGCCTTTTTGCTGGTACCTCCTCCATTATGATTAATGGATCGGAAGGTCACAAATGTAAGTGTAAGCGTGGCCTGCACCAAGGTGATCCTATCTCCTCACTTCTGTTCTCTCTTGTGGCTGATGTGTTCAGTAAGTTGCTTCGTAATGCCTGGGAGAAGGCGTTATTGAGGGTCTTGGAGGTTCCCATAGTTTCCGTGGCGTGCTGAACCTCCAATATGCTGACGATACCATTATTTTTGCCAAACCCAATGGGTATTCCTTGTGTAACCTTAAGTTGCTTCTTTACTTATTTGAAAATGCGTCTGGTTTATCGATCAACTTTCATAAATCATCGGTCCTTTGGCTAGGAGGTGATCCTAACCGTAAAGCTGAAATAGCCTATTTCTTCAACTATTCCTCGGCCTCCTTTCCGATTCAATACTTGGGTATCCCTTTGAGATGAGGAAACTTCATCATTCTGACTGGATGCCGATGATCGAAAAAATTGAATCTAGACTTAACGTGTGGTCGGGTAAACACCTATCACGTGGTGGCAGACTGACCCTTATTAACTCGGTCCTTTCTTCCATTCCTCTTTATATGATATCTTTCTTTTACGTCCCGACGTGGGTCATCAAGTGGATTGACCAAATACGTAGGAATTTCTTCTGGTCTGGTAAAGATCTCTATAAAGATGGTTTGCATCTCTGCAACTTGCATTTAGTTTGTACCTCGAAAGTGGCAGGGGGCCTCGGGGTGCTTGACCTTAGGCACCAAAATCTGGCACTCTTCGGTAAATGGTTATGGAGAATTCTGAAATTCGATAATTTTCCCTGGGCTCGTTTGATTTCCCTGAAATGTTTTTCCCATCGTACGGTGTGGGAATTCTACCCCACCCTCTCGCGTAATGCTTCCCCATTTTGGAAAGGGATTTGGAGGGCAGTGGGCCCTTTTCAATGCGGTATCTCCCACGTTTGCGCTACTGGTGCTAAGACCAGGTTTTGGGTTGACTTATGGCTAGATAATATCAGGCTTGCAGTGGTTTTTCCTTCTTTATTCCAATTGGCGTCCAACCCCTTGGCCTCAGTGGCGGACTATGTCACCTTCTTGAATAACCAAAAATTCTGGTCTATTCAATTTAGTTGCGTGCTTTCGACGTCTCTTGAATTTGAGCTTCTACAGCTTTTCGCTCGCCTTAACCTATACTCCAGGAATCCCTTGGATGATTTCCAATGGCGTTGGACCAGCTCAGGGATATTCTCGGTCAAATCTTTCTACAAATTTCTTCATTTCGGCGGTACCCTCTCCCCGCTTGCCAAGCCTTTATGGAGTAACTGCGCCCCTTTAAAAGTAAAGATCCTCACCTGACTGGCCCTGAACAACCGACTTCTCACTGCAGAGGTTCTTAATAGAAGAAACCTGGCCCTAGGTCAATTATCCGTGTTATGCTCGTCGGCTCAGGAGGATGCCGATCACCTTGTCCTTCAGTGCACCTTTACCCAACATTTGTGGGTTATTAATACCCTCGCTTGGCAAGCCCCAGTTATCCCTAATGATTTCTTCTCCAGCTGGAGAGCTCATGACATTAAGTCCGAATATCGTTATTCCTGGTTTCTGTCCTTAATGGCGATCATTTCGGTAATTTGGACCGAACGGAACCAATGTATTTTTTCTCTTTCTTCTTTTCCTATCGATAAGATTATCGATAACTTTTTATTCTTTATTAAATTTTGGCCCTCCACTCTTGTTCAACAAAAAGTGGAAGCCTTGCATTTATATCGCCTGGATGCGGCGACCAACTTTTATCGTTCTGCTAATTGATTCCTTAGTAGTTTCTACTTACTTTATTTATTCTTAATCCTTTCTTTTCTTCGCTGCAGTTGTGATTGGTGGCATGGGCGTTGTTCTGGCTTTTTTAATTTTGGGATCTGGGTGCTCTACTACCCTTTTTTGATGACTGCAGTATGTACCTATGCATCCAGATGCATGGTAACTTCTTCTCTTGGTTTGTTTGCTCTTATGGCTAAACATCTCCTGGACCTCTTTTTGTTCTGTCTCTTTTGTGATGGGCTTTGTGCTTGTGGTTTACTGACCTGGTTGTGCTCCGGCCGGTTTTATATGATTTTCCTTGTTTGTTTTTGGCCTAGCTGCTATGTTCTGAACTTGGTCTGTGCAGGTTACTTTTATGCTCTCTAGTTCTCAGTAGATTGTGTTGGTTCCCTTTTATGGTGGGTGATGTTTGTTGATATGGTCTGGCCTTGTTGAGGCTTTTCTTTTTTTGTGTGAGGTTTTTGGCTGTATGTAGGTGTGCTTCTCTGCGTTCTCGCTTTACTTGAGTTGCCAACGTAGAGTATTTGGTTTCCTCTTTTTTTTTTCCTGTTGCTATGCCTTATACCTCTCTCGGTGGTGTCTTTTGGTTGTTGGCCTCAGTGCCTTTGCTGTCCTTGGGGGGAGGCTTTGTCTTAGTGTTTCCCTCCAGGTTTAGTTTGTTTCCAGATTGCGGTTCCATGGTGCTCTTGGGGACGTTCTTTTGCACCGCTCTGGGTTGTTCACTCTGAACTGCTCTTAGGGTAGCAGCTGGAGAGTGATGGTTGGCATGCCTTCTGCTCTTGCATCCCTGTGGCCGGGTGTGGGTCGCCCTTCGGTTTCAAGAGTGGTTGTGTAAGCCCTTTGTCTCATGGGGTGAGTTTCTCCGTCCCAGCGTCATTGCTTGCACGTGGTGCCTTCTTTTCTGCGCGTTTCCTGCTCGCGTGCAGCGGTCGGCGGCGGGTTTCAGTCTGTCTCTTCTTTATTTTGTACTGGAACTAGTGGCAATTTCCTCAATTGCTTCTTTTATCTTTGTGGCCTGTTTCATTTGCTCCTTTCGTGTTTTACTCTTTGTCAAATTCGTTCGCTCTTTGTATTTACGTTTAATTATTAATTTAATTTTTGGGCTGGAATCTAACTATTCTATCCTCGTTATAAAAAAAAAACTATCAAGCAAATTAATAATAAGTCAAAATGAAAGCGAAAGAAAAATAGCATTATCTATGGTGACTTAACGAAACCGGCCAATGGGAGGTTCATGGCTGAAGACTTGAATTTCATTTATTGTAGAGTTTCTAGAGTTTTTCTTTTTTTTTGGATAGGTTGTATGGAGTGCCAGCCTTTTTGTGTAAAAGGAAGAATTATGGAAGAAAGAAATTAATTAGGAGAGAGGGACCAGATGAGAGAAATTAAAATGAGAGAGAGAGAGAGAAAGAGATAGAGATCAGATGAGAGAAAATAAAATTAGAGAGAGAAAATAAAATTAGAGAGACCAGATGAGAGAATAAAATTTCAGCAAATGAGGTCGTTGGTGGAGAGAGAAATGGGAGAGGAATGGATTATTAGAATTTTCACATAGAGAGACCAGATGAGAGAATAAATTTCAGCAAATGAGGTCGTGGATGGAGAGAGAAATGGGAAATGAATGGATTATTATGATTTTCACAGCAAGGAGTAATTTATTCAGGGAGAGAATCGAAGGACTTTGAGGGTGAGAGAGAGAACGGTTTTTGAAAATAAATACTAATTGACAGCTTCTCTATGGATTTACACAGCCAACTCTAAGATTTTTGGAATAAAGGTTTTTTTTGTTTTTGTTTTTTTTTTAAAAGAAGGTGGAATATAACCACTCTGTTTCATTAATGAGAGTTTAACAAAACATCTCAGAGTACTGGGAACAAATACAAGTCCTACAAACATGAAAGTAAAATGTAGTTAATAAGCCTCCGAAAAAACCCTATAGGGTGGGAACAAACTAAGCAAAAGAACAACCACATAAGGAGTACAAGAGATTGGATTACCCTCCAACAACACCCTGGAGGGTGGGTAACCGAACCACTCTCACGCGATAGTTGCCCTGATGGCGACCTCCTCAACATCGTACTCATCTACCTAGAAGGTCCTGACTATCCTCCCTCTAGGTCCACATGCTGCAGTTGTAGCCCCAAAGGAAATAAGATGCATGATATGAGTTAGATTATTAGAAATACTATTACAAGTCCCACGAAAGTAAAAGTTATTTCTGTCTAGCCATAAAACCCAGGTTGCTGCTGTAATAGCAATATACCACGCTTCTTTCATGTTATTCTTTTAAAATACAAAAATAGTGCCCACCCACAGCTCCTCATATGAGTGGGGGTACCTTTTAGTGCCGAGGGCTCTAAGGACCTCAGCAAGCACCGAGTGACTCCTGTGGCAATCGAGGAACAGGTGATTTCTCGACTCCATGTCTGCACTGCAGAAACCACAGTTCGTCTCAATGTGAGGTAGACGCTTAACTAGGGTTAAGGGCTAACCACAGGAAAACTCAAACTTTTAATGGGGCCTTCGTCTTCCATTGAATCGATTCCCAACTTGGACTACAACCTCTGAAAAGTATGCGGTTATTGTAATGCTCTGGGCCCTCGCCCAAATAAATTCTAACAACTGCCCAGCATAGGCTACCTCTAAAAAGGTGTCATGACTAGTTGGTGCCTCTTGATCATAGACAATCCTATATATACACACACAATCCTAACTCACCTTCCATGTGGGACTAAGTCACCACCACCTACCATGAACACCATGGCCCCATAGTAATTAATTCATTTTTTTCTATAAGCTCTATACACACTACCAAATCTATAGGCCCATCTAACCATGAATTAATTACTAAGCCCACCATGAAGGCCCATCTCCTATGGGGTATTACAATTATAAAGGGAGCGGACCAAAAAGGAAGCAGACCGTTCAATCTCCCATAATTTCCGATCAGGGCCTTGCGAACACCTAACTCCTAACTGAGATATTTATTCCTGTAATGACCTTAATCGGGATTGGCCGTCCTAAGTCAGATGCGACCTAAAACAGGGTCTCCAAGTCCCCATTCTCCAAGATTTGGCCACCGAGATATGTCGATGGGCCACGAGCTTATATAAATCTGGGAATAGTTCCCATAACAGATGAGGTCCACACCATCTGTCCCACCAAAATTTAGTAGACATACCATTGCCAATGAAAGAGGACACACCGCTATTGAAAGTTTCGTGAGCTTTCGACACATTCCTCCAAAACCAGGAGACCCGTGGGCCCACCCTAAAGCAAAGCTTTTGTGAGTCCTTGCCGCATAGGTACTATTGGACGAAACCCTGCCAGCCTTCCCCATTGGGGTGGAAGGTTTTCCATCACCATTTGTCGAGGAGGGTCATATTCATATCTCTCAGATCGATGCCCCCCAACCCCCCGTGAATCTTCTTCATGCACACTTTTTCCCACTTGATTAGGTGGTATCCCCTTCTGTCAGTATCTGCTCCTTTCCACAGGAATCTCTTCCGTATCCGGTCTGTAGCCCATGTTATCCATTTTCTGTATTTTGGGTGTATTTTTTTTTCTTTTTCGTCTATCTATTCATTTTGTACTCTTCCGTTCCTCTGAATCATGTATTGTTCTTCGTTCTCAATAATAAATCCATATGTTATGATTTTTTTTTGACTCTATTTTGTGGCCTTGAATATTTCTTGATTTGATTCTGATCTTTCTGTCCCAAATTATTTTCTCCTATGTAGATTGTTTTGCTCCAATAAATTTTGTTCATGGCCTATTTAATTATTGTTTAAATTTTATTTTATTTCTTGATGGATCTTTATACCCTAGAACCCTACTGGATCTTTAAAACCAAAACCCATAATCCCAACCCGTTAGCTCCTTATTAGCCCTAGTTTGCATGTATATATATACCCTGTTTGCATCCCCCTGTTCACCATCAAGCCCTAACCGCTAACCCCCATCATCCCGATCCCACTGTTCATCCCCTACCTCTCATCTCCCGGTCTCTCCTAGCCCCGGTGCATCCCTGCCTAACCCCCGACCACGTCGGTGCACCCCTCTGTGCATTGTTTTCCCGACCGCAGCAGCGGACAGCAACAGCAGCATCGACAGCGAGTGCTGCTGCCGTTGTCTGCCGTTCCCCGTGCACACCCGACTTCCTCTCTCTCTTATGTGCGTGTCATGTTTGCATTCGTGTGTTCGTGTGTTCGTGGGTCATTCATTAAGTTCGTGCCTGAGAATCCGTTCCCGTTATTCTCGTTCTTGCTTTGTTTCGTTGTCAATTTCAAGGCAAGTAACTTGTATTCCTTTTGTTGCATATACAATTTCTAAATACCGCTTGTAGTGTAGTTTTGTTTGTAGAGTCAATTCGTATGAAACTCTTGTTAGATCTTGTCTCTACTTTTTGATCCATCCGTAGTCGTCTTTGGTTACACACACGACATGAAATAACTTAGAAATAATTAGTTCTTGTTGCATATATCTGTGTTGTTCGTGATTTATGAAGTATGCTTGATGTGTTAGTAGTAGTATAACTTGTTGTAAACTTGTAAAATACCCTATACCATGTTGCTTGGATATCAAGTATACCATATCTCGTATTTTATTATGATTTGGATGTGTTTCATATAAACTAGTTGATTTTATGCATGAAGAAGATTTCTGTTTTTTTTATTGTGACCTTGTTTTGTTCAGTATTTTAGACCATATTAAGGTTAGTATATGAAAATTATTTATGAATATGAATCATAGAGATTTCTGTTTACTTTCCAGAATTTTTGACAGATCTCAGTTTCGATTTGTGAGTTGCAAGTTATGGCTGTTTTACTACAGAGGTGTAGAAAATTCCAGATTCGGTTTTATGTGAATTCTGTAGAGTTATTTTTTTATATACTGATATTAAACATAAAATTTAGATCTAATATTTTGCTGAGTACAACTAGACTTGACTGGAATTAACCCCAAATTTTTGTGGATTTATTCGATAACTTTTACAAACTATTCTATGCTTGCAAACAACTACTATACTACCAGAAATTTCATGCTGTTCAGTAAAGAACCGAAATTTCAACCTGATTCTAGTTGCTGCTGGTAAAAACTTTGTAAATATTAAATATATCCTACTATATCTATTTTATCACCCTTTTGGCAGATTTGGATTTCAATTTATATTTTGTAATCTATTGTTGTTTTAGTACCACTATGTCAAGAGTTTCAAATTTACAAATTTGCTGTACCTCGCTGTCTTCTGATTTTATTTGACTATACTATCTATGTTGAAATATTATGAAATTATATTTGCTGATACTAGACATACTAGGTAATAACCCAAATTTTTCTTGGATTTAATCAGTAAGTTTTTATGCCATTTTCATGCTTGTGAACACAACCTTGTGATTTCTGGCTGAACATGTTTTCTGGATATAATTCAGTTTTGAGCCCTATTTCTGTGATTATTATATGACTTGTATATATTTTCTGGATTCGGTCGGGAGTCTATTTTATAGATTTTCTGACGGATCCAGATTTGCATTTCCGTGGCAACGGGAATCTCAGATTTGGTGCAATACTGTCTTGCTGTCTAGAACTAGAATTTTCGTTGTCTTAGTCTATTTTGAGTCTTTCATCACCCGTTCGTATTCTTTATTCAACTTGTACTTGTTCCTTGACATCTTACCATGTTTTTTGACTTGTTTGTGCAAGACCATGCTTGAATTGAAGAATAATAACAAGAAACTGAGCTGGGGTTTAAAGGGAAAGATCTAATAGTGGAAAATACAGAAACGTGTACTCGGAAGAGGATCTATAGATCCTACATTATTACTTGATACTTCATACTTAGAGCTTTACACGTGATTACTTGACACTTGCACACTTGACACATGATACTTGGTACTTGGAGCTTGACACTTGATTACTTGATACTTGTCCCTGAGTACACTGCCCACTATGATCCACTATGAAATCTAAAACGTAAATTGTTTGAATGTAGCAACCATGTGGTAAAAATTTGGGATGCATGAAGTGCTACCTAGAGAGGACTAGATACAAGACTTGAACATGATCACTTGTACATGAAACATGATACTTGACACTTGTTACATGCCACTTGCACCCGTTTATCTTGCCGTACTAGTTGTTTCTGTTCTTGATTAGAGTTAATTGCTATTTTGTTATTACATCATTTCCATGCTATACTTGCTTCTGCTGTTACTCTATTCTTGTTTATCTTTCCTGTACTTGTTGCCTGCACTACAAGCAGTCTGTAACTTGCATTGACTGGCATTTTGTTTCTCTTTCCTTTTTCCTGCAATTTGATAAATTGCAGATTATGGTGATCAGCTGCTCGATGGAGTAGGTGATCAAAGATTCTAGTTAGTTGGAGTTCTTGCTATATCTATTTATTTCTTGTTGCTTATCTTGAATAATTGTAATTTGTTTCATGGATATTTGTATTGGACTTTTGTCCCAGACTTGTGTTTTGTTCCAGACTTGATTATTTAAAATATAGTATTCATGCTTCTTGTTTCAAGTAATCTTGTTGACTATATTAATTCATCTATGCATGCGTGGTTGACTATTTCTCTTGTATATATCTTGTTTATACTTGTACTCGTTGTAAAGATCCTGACAGCTTATGAATGGTGAAAGCCATTAACTGACTTAATCACGTATCCGTATTCCATATCTCATTTTTGGGAAGCGGGGCATGACAAGGTCAATCCGCTTAATTACCCATTTTGGCATTTCAAAGACAGACATGTATTAAGTTGGGAGATTGGATAAAACAGAGTTGATGAGAGTAAATCGCCCACCAATTGAAAGGGACTTGCCTTTCCACCCAGATAGTCTGGCTTCCACACTATCGATGATCGGAAACCAATCCTCTTTCCTAAGTTTCCCTGGGCGAATGGGCAAGCAATCCCAGGTAAGTGAGAGGGAACTCGGCGAGCTTACAGTTCAGGGCAGAAGCATGTAGGAGTGCCTCCTCCTTAGGTAATCCAATCGGAATAAGGGCACTCTTATGGAAGTTAACCCGTAGCCCCGACCAAACTTCAAAATAGTATAGCATGCCCTTGAAGGAGATGGTTTCCTTCAGCATTGCGTTACCAAAGAGTAGGGTGTCGTCAGCGTATTGAAGAATCGTGCAGCCCGCACACTTACGACTCCTAGCTACCGGGTGGATCCACCTCGTGAGCCTACATCTATCGATCATAAGTTTAAGGACATCGGCCACAATAGCAAACAGTAGGGGGGAAAGTGGGTCCCTCTGCCTTAACCCTCTTCTACATGAGAAAGGGGCCCCAGCCTTCCCATTAACCAAAATGGACGTCCTGCTCGAAGAGAGATAGTGACGTATCCATGAAATCCACCGAGGTCCAAACCCTCTCCCTCTCAGAGTCTCCAGTAGGAAATCCCACTCTACAGAGTCATAGGCTTTTTCAAAGTCAAGTTTGAGGAGATAGCTCTTACTCTAGATGTGACACTGATGGATCAATTCTTCGGCAGTGGCAATGCAATACAAAATACATCTTTCTTTGATGAAACCGGTCTGTTTAGGGCTGATCAAATTATCCATATGTCCAACCAACCTGTTGGCCAGAGTTTTGGTGATAATTTTGACCGAACAATTAAGGAGACAAATAGGATGAAAGTCACCAATCCTATTGGACTCCGCATTTTTAGGGATAAGCACCACCTTCGCAAAATTGAGTCTACCGAGTTTAAGGCTATGGTCATAGAGTTCCGACATGAGGGCCATGATATCATCTTTGATAACTTCCCAGAACGTCTAGTAAAATAAGATCGAAAATCCGTCAGGACCAGGAGCTTTGTCACTTCCCATTTGCGAGATCACCTCTTTGACCTCGTCTTCTAAGAATGGAACCTCCAACGACCAAAGCCCTTGGCCCAAACTGGAAAGGTTGCCTCCCCAGAAGTCCAATTGGAGGGGGATCCTGAAGTCTTGTTTGCACCCAAATAGCTTTTTGCAATTGAAAGGCTTGTTTAATATGAGCTTCCTCATGGATGTCGCCCGCATCTGTTTGTATGGAGGGGATAAGATTGGACCGGCACCTTGTGTTAGCCATCTTGTGAAAAAGCCCGTGTTCGCGTCTCCCTCTTTGAGCCACGAAATCCTAGAGCATTGTTGGCATTTAATCTCCTCGAGCTTGTAGAGTTGTGCGATTTCCTCCCTAAGATTAAGCAAGTGATTACGCTCATCTTGGGAGAGGTCTCTAGTCTCTTCCCGCCTCTCTAATTCATTGATGCCATCCAGGATGATGGCTTTCACGTGCTAGATGGTCGCAAATCTGGTGCGGTTCCATTTTCAAAGTCTGGACCTCATTCTACGGATTTTCTCACACCAAATAGTTGCCGCTTCAGTCCCTTGGGTTGGAAGGGTCCAGTTTTCCATGACCAAGTGGTGAAAACCCTGAATTTCCAACCAGGATTTTTCAAATCTAAATTTCACCTGCTTCCCAGTGAAGGGATCGCCAGTCGGGAGGGTGATGGGGACGTGGTCAGAGGTTGGTTTAAGAAGTAATTTAGCTCAAGCAAGTGGGAATTTCACCTCCCAATCTAACGAGACAGGGACTCTGTCATGTTTGGCCATGATTGGGGAGTCCTGCATATTGACCAAGTGAAAAGTCTATCAGAGATCGGGATATTGACATGCTCCAGATCCATGATAACACAGTTGAATTCCTCTATATCAGAGTCACTGGAACCCCTACCCCAATGTTCAAAAGCGAATCTAGTAATGTTGAAATCCCCCCAACCACCCACGGGTCATGCCACCGGGATTGGTGTAACGCTCCGAATTCCAAATCACTGAATTCGAGATGTTCTTCAGGATCTTTTCACTTTCTTTGAGTACAATTTTACAAGGAAATTCAAACTTTTCTTTTTACATCAGAGTTTACAACATTTTACATTTAAATTTTCCCAGCGGAAGCAAAGTATACAACATTTACATAAATGAACAACAACATGATAGACTCTTTATGCATCCATTCCTCTTTACATGTATTTTATCCTGCATCCAAAACTGTGGGTACGTCAGTTTATTCAACCGACGATAATTATACATGGCCATCTTCTCTATGCCAGAAACAGTATAATGAATCTCATTTCTTAACAAATCACAACTTGTTCATAATAAGCATGTAAATCAAAAAGGGAACTTTTAAAGATGTCGTGTCGTGATTGTGCACTTATCCTTAATGCATTTATTTAATTTTCACATGACACTAATGCACACTTGTTCGAATTCTATGCATCCCATTCTACATAGGTTCGAGGGCAAGCCTCTTATTCGTTCTTCATTTTATAGGGTTCGATCCCTCGCCATGATTTACTCTACTACTGTAATTACAATGAGTATCCTAGATGATTCTATGAGTACAAGCATGTATCCTGGACCCTGGAGGGGAATCCCACGCCATGTCTTGGCTCACCAAGCATGCATTCTGTGGTAAAATTCAAGCCTCCTCCCTGAACACAATCCTCTTGCAGTCACCAAAACATCCCACAAGCGTTACTAAAGTCCGATCATTACTGAGTTGTGCCCGCGCCATGTCTTGACTCATCAAGCATGCATTCTGCGGCTCACACACCCGCACCGTAAAACTCTAGTTCTCATACTTATGTTTTTCTCTCACTTTCATCACCTCCACACTATGTATTAAAGTTATATTAGAATCATGAATAAAATCAAGCTCTAGAGTTAGCCTCTCCATCAACCGGACTTATCATTTCATTTCACATGACCAACCTTGGTCTATTTCTCAACATCATTTCATTTCACTGCCGGGGAGACTTAGCTACTCTTTCGTTCAATTTCAATTTCACAATGTCCAATTGAGCATCATCAGCTCATCATTCATTTTTTTTGTTGAGTCTCACAGACTTTCTCATCATGATTTTAGCCTTTCATATTTTCATTTAATTCTCAATTCTCATCTATGATTCATTTATATAGTTCATACAGCCATAAACAGAGTCCATCGATTCAGATCATACAGTTCATAATTACCAACAGCAAATAAAATGAATTCAGATATATCAAAGTCCACTCTGTACAGTCGACTTGGAAAGACGCCAGTCGACTTATACAGTCACATGCAGGTTCATCATAAATGCTCGGGATAGTCGATTGTTGTACACCACCAGTCGCCTGTCCCGCAGCTTTCATGTTCACAATATTGTCCACATGACAGTCGACTGTTCATACATCAGTCGTCTGTCCTGGAGATTTCAACAGCACAATTCTAAGTCCAGATCAGTCGACTTGCTACATGCATTCGGTCGACTGGACAGATCCATTTTCAATTAAAGAGATTATTCACAGTTCATATGTGCACTTGCATCATGATGTCAATTTACAATATACATAAATTCATGTTTCATAAACAGAGTCTCCTCTTGTTCAGTAGCATTACAACACGAATTTCCAAGTTACTAACATGCTCTTTTCTTTAGGGAACAATACTTTAAACATGCGTTCACATTGCTCATACTTTCTTATGGTAATAAAAGTATAAATCTCAAGTCATCATACTAGATCTACAATAAATAGAATATCTTAATTCATGGAATTCCCAAACAGACATACTCAAGTACGGTACCAGTCGGCTGAATCCAGTATCAGTCGACTGCTCCGACCATCCTAAGTTATTAATCACCATTAGTTCTTTTCATTCATTTACCTTCCCTCTATCATGTGTGTCATAGGGAAAAATATACATATAATAATCACACCATCATGTCTATTTGCACACATGTTTATCAACACATTATGAAAAATAGTGTCTCGTACCAGTCGGCTGGCTCATATGGCAGTCGACTGTACCGACAGTTCTGTTCTCAATATTAATAGCATGTTCAAGCAATTTCAACTACATTCAATTCACTTTTGTAACATGGTATCAATCATAATAATTATAGTATCATTCCTACATTAGAAGTCCTGAGAAACACCCACCTTATAGGAAGAAATAACGAAATCCCGCAAAACTCCTCAAAGTAGAGAACGCCTTCTTGCTCCTTTGCTCCACACCGAGCTCCTCAGCAATGCTGCTTGCCTCCACAGAAAAGCTCCCACACAAACTCACAAATACTCTCATATAATAATAATCTTAGGAAATTTTAGTGTAAAAGAGATAGGGAAATAGGAGGGGTATTTATACATAAACTAGAGTGAGATGGAGGGTTGAGATGTTTTAGGAGGTTGGAAAATCAAGGGCTGAGATCCATTCGGGAGTTGAGAAACTACCCACACCCCAAAAGTAACTACCCATGACTCAAGTCCATCACTCCACAATCCGGCCAAGTTTGTGCCTTGTGCACGTGTACACACAAACCCCACTACACAAAAGTACATCAAATACCCGGAAAAGAGAAAAGAAAGATGCTACACATGCAAGTTGTAGGAATTAAATAAATAAAAGGTTAAGTTTATGGGCTTAAATCCATTGGGCCAAAATAAATATTTTAAAAGAGAAAATAGATCAACATTGGCTTTGAAAAATGCTTTATGGGAAACAATATATTTTATTCATCATGGAGAAAATAATAGTCACATGCTACGCAAGCATACCAAATAAATAAATAATCTTTATGTATTAAGGAAAATCGGGGTATTACATCACTCCCTCCTTAGAATAGTTCCGTCCCCGGAACTACAGCCAAGAGCGAGAAAAAGAAAACACCACAACCACCAAAGATACAAGGATACAATCAAACAAAAATACAATCAAACAAAAATACTATCAAACAAAAAGCTCAGGATAGTCCTTCAACATCTTCTCCTCAGATTCCCAAGTAGCCTCTTCAATCAAGTGGTTTCTCCAGACTACCTTGACCATCGGTATCGTCTTATTCCTCAAGACTTTCTCCCTACGGTCAACAATCTCGACAGGAGTCTCGATGTAATTCAGGTCTAACTGCAAACCTTCCGGCACTTCAGGCAAATGATGACTCGGGTCTGGAATATAACCTCTCAGCATAGACACATGAAAGACATTGTGCACCTGAGACAACTCTTCCGGTAATTCAAGCCGGTAAGCAGTTTTCCCGATCCTTTTCAATATCTTGTATGGGCCTATAAACCTCGGGGCTAACTTCCCGCCTTTGCCAAAACGAACCACACTTTTACTGGGCGATACCTTCAGAAAGACGAAGTCACCAACCTCAAACTCAAGGTCCCTTCTCCGGTTGTCTGCATAGCTTTTCTGCCTGCTCTGAGCTTCCACCAACCTTTTCCTGATCAGATCAATCTTCTCAGAGGTCAGCTGTACAAGCTCAGGACCAAACAACTGACGCTCCCCAACTTCATACCAGCAAACAGGAGTCCTGCACTTCCTACCATACAATGCTTCATACGGCGCCATCCCAATGCTAGCCTGAAAACTATTGTTGTAGGCAAACTCCACCAAAGGTAAATGCCTTTCCCAACTGCCTCCAAAGTCTAGTATACAACACCGAAGCATATCCTCAAGAATACGATTGACTCTCTCGGTCTGCCCATCGGTTTGTGGATGAAAAGCAGTGCTGAAATCTGTCTTGGTACCCAAAGCTGCCTGAAGACTCCTCCAGAAATGCGAAGTAAACCGCGCATCTCGATCAGACACAATAGTCGAGGGAACACCATGAAGTCGGACAATCTCACCAACATACATCTCAGCCAACTTGTCCATCGAAGCAGTGAGTTTCATCGCCAAAAAGTGAGCGGACTTGGTTAGTCGATCGACTATGACCCAAATGGCATCATTGCCTTTAGAACTCTTAGGCAATCCAGTGATGAAATCCATACTGATGTTATCCCACTTCCACTCCGGAATAGGTAACGGCTGTAATAGACCTCCGGGTCTCTGATTTTCGGCCTTGACTTGCTGACAAACCTCACACCTCGCGACAAATTCAGCCACATCCCGCTTCAAACCTGACCACCAGAAATGCTGTTTGATGTCCTTGTACATCTTAGTACTCCCAGGATGTACAGACAAAAGAGTAGCATGCGCCTCCTGAAGAATACTCTCTTTCAGGTCCGCCTGATCTGGAACACACAGCCTATCTCCGAACCACAGCACTCCATCCCTGATTTGAAATCCGAGCAACCTGCCAGCACCAACCTGCTCCTTCATCTCCAAGATATCAGCATCAACTTCCTGACTTGCAATGATCCTTGCATTCAAAGTAGGCTGAAGCTTCAACTGAGATAAAGATGCTCCCAATCCTTGCAAGACAACCTCAATACCTGCTCGATCCAACTCCTTAATCAGATGCCTCTGAGTTGTAATCAAACTGGCCAAACTGCTCTTGCGACTAAGTGCATCCGCCACAACATTAGCCTTTTCAGGATGATACTTGATCTCAGGTCGCATATCCTCGAGCACTTCCAACCATCTCCGCTGCCTCAGATTGAGATCCCTCTGCTGGTATATATACTTCAAGCTCTTGTGATCCGTGTACATATTCAACTTCTCACCGTACACGTAGTGCCTCCATTGCTTCAAAGCAAAGATAATCGCAGCCAACTCCAGATCATGAGTCGGGTAATTCTTCTCATGCGGTCGTAGTTGCCTAGACCCATAAGCGATTACTTTACCTTCTTGCATTAGGACACAACCAAGCCCCCGATGTGAAGCATCGCTATAGACATCATACTCAACTCCTGCTCTAGGCAAAGCCAAAATAGGTGCAGTAGTCAGTCTATCTTTCAACTCCTGAAAACTCACCTCACATTGCTCAGTCCACTTGAAGCTCACGTTCTTCTTGGTCAACTCAGTAAGCGGCACGGCTATCTGAGCATAACCTTGAATGAACCTCCTGTAGTATCCAGTCATCCCAAGGAAACTTCTGACTTCCTTCACTGTAGTAGGCCTAGCCCAATCTCTCACTGCCTCTATCTTCTGAGGGTCAGTTGCCACTCCCTCCTTAGAAAGGATGTGACCTAGGAATGCCATTTCAGATTTCCAGAAATCGCACTTGAATAACTTGGCATACAACTGCTGCTCTTCCAACTTCTGCAAAACTGCTGCCAGATGCTCGGTGTGCTCCTCCTCAGACTTGGAGTACACGAGAATATCGTCGATAAACACCACGACGAAAGAATCAATAAACGGCCTCAGAACTCTGTTCATCAAGTCCATGAAGATTGCGGGTGCATTCGTCACTCCGAATGGCATAACTAAGAATTCGTAATGCCCATGCCGAGTTCTAAACGCAGTTTTGTGCACATCTTCAGCTTTCACTCGCACTTGATGATATCCTGATCGAAGATCTATTTTGGAGAATACAGCTGCTCCTTGTAGACGATCGAACAAGTCATCAATTCGAGGAATCGGATACTTATTCTGAACAGTGACCTTATTCAGCTCTCGGTAATCGATACACATCCTCATCGATCCATCCTTCTTCTTTACCAAGAGCACTGGTGCTCCCCAAGGTGACGCACTAGGTTGAATAAAGCCTTTTCCCAATAGTTCCTCAATCTGCCGTTTCACTTCATCCTGTTCCACTGGAGCCATCCTATACGGTGCCTTAGAAATGGGTGCACTTCCTGGTTGAACAGTGATGCTGAACTCTACATCACGATGCGGAGGTAACCCAGAAAAATCTTCCAAGAACACAGTCGGATAGTCCCGAACCACAGGAATCCCTTGCACTTCTACAGGAGTCTCTTCCTTGCGGATAGTTGCCACCAGCTTAGAACACTTCAACTTCCCTTGGAAAGTGACTTCAGGTCCACCTGGAGCCTTCACTGTTACGGTCTTGGTCTTACACTCGATGCTTGCACTGTACACCGACATCCAATCAATGCCAATGATAACATCGACTCCCAAGATAGTCAGCTCGATCAGATCAATGCCAAAGATTCGATCCCCAATCACTATCTCGCAGTCAGCATAATACCGATCAGTGGTTAAAGTTTCCCCTGATGGAGTAGCTACTGCTAAGATCTTGCCTGGAAAAATCTTCGGTTCAGCTCCCAACACTTTAGCAAATCTAGGAGACACAAAAGTATGAGAGGATCCAGTATCGAACAACACAACAGCTTTCTTTCCATTAAGATAGAGTTCTCCTGTTACATAATACACACCATTACATAACAGTTTCACAATATAAACGGGAAGGAGAAATGACAAAAACCACACTAAACATCAGCCCTCGTACCAGCGATGACCTGATCCGCTTCCTCAGCATCAGCTTCCGTCAAAGCAAATACTCGCCCTGACTGGTACGGCCTCTTCCCAGTCTGCTGTATTGGCACATTGTGATTGCCAGCCCGTGGTTTGAGACATTGAGATTGGTAATGTCCCACTTCACCACAGTTAAAGCAAGTGACTGCGGAAGGTCTCCCCACATTGTTTCCCGGTCCTCCAGCTACACTGATAGGGTTCGCCCCTGTTGGTTTGAACCTCTGTGCAGATGGTTGCCCCTTGAAACTCCCCGATTGTGCAGGCCTCTTCCCGGACTGCCAGTTGTTCCTCCGGCACTGAACAACATGGAACTGCTCCATATCCGCCTCCGTCGCTGCCGCCCTCTTCACCAGCTTATCGAATCTCCTGATACCAAGAGGTATCATACGAGACCTCAAGCTCAGCCTCAGACCATGCTCGAACTTGCGAGCCTTCTTCGCCTCATCCATCACCAGTTCCGGCGCATACCTAGAGAGCTGAGTAAACTTAGTCTCATACTCCCTTACTGACATGCTGCCTTGCTGAAGTGATAGAAACTCCATGGCCTTCTTCTCCTGGACGTCGGAGGGGAAATAATGGCTGCGGAATTCTTCCAGAAATTCCTCCCAGCCAAGCAACAAGCCGTCCATAGTCCTCTTCATCGACTGCCACCAAACAGCCGCATCCTTCTCCAACTGCAAAGTCGCCAACTTGACCTTGCTGCCCTCCGGTGTCTCCAACACCTCGAAGATTGTCTCCACTTGCCGAATCCAGTTGTCAGCCGCATCTGGATCTGACTTTCCCTCGAACACTGGTGGTTTCATTCTCTTGAACGATTCCACTAGCTTAATTGCCTCGGGTACTGGATTCACCGGTCCCCTTCCTTGGTTCGCAGCCACTGCATTCAGCGTCTGGTAAACCCTTGCAAGCTCGGTCTCTAGGTCCAAACCTTCACCATTCCTGGCTCCCCTTCTCGACATATTCTGATGCAAAAGATCCATTAAATTCGAAGTATAAGATAAGAAATTAAACCAACTTTCATTTCATTGAATTCCAAAGTTTATACATTCGAATTAAAAGACATTTTGACACCAGAACAGAAGAAAATAGAAACTAGGACAATCTAATCTCTACGGGTCCTCTTCGCTGCTCGAAGTTCATCCCGCAGTTCATCCACTTGGTCTTTCAACACATCAGTCAGGTTCTTTCTCTTCTCAAGTTCCCACACTCGGTGACTGAGAACAGAGAAATCGGCCTTCCGCTGTGCCAGCTGAGCCTCCAAAACTCCAACTCTATACTTCAGGGTATCCACTTGCCTCTGAAGAGAAGCCACAGTGCCACTCAGAGCTGGTCCCTCTTCTTCATCGGAAAAAGAATCATCAGATGAATCCGGCGGTGGGGTAATCTCTCGAGATTCAGGGTACTCCTCATCATCAGAATCTGATTGCCCAGGGTGATACTCGTCCTCAGAATCAGCCTGTCCAGGATGGTACTCTTCCTCAATAATATGCCAGTCATCGCCTCCAGCAGGGTCGAAGTGATTAGCCATCTTAGAAATAGAGAGGAAGGAGCATAAATCATAGAGCAACACAAATGTAAGTCACTTACATTTAAATCTCTAAACTCAAACACACACTCTAATGTCCACATCTAGGGTGTCGTTCCTTATAAACTTGTACAAGTGTGAAAGCATAGAAAAGCGTGGCTCTGATACCACTCTGTAACGCCCCGAATTCCAAATCACTGAATTCGAGATGTTCTTCAGGATCTTTTCACTTTCTTTGAGTACAATTTTACAAGGAAATTCAAACTTTTCTTTTTACATCAGAGTTTACAACATTTTACATTTAAATTTTCACAGCGGAAGCAAAGTATACAACATTTACATAAATGAACAACAACATGATAGACTCTTTATGCATCCATTCCTCTTTACATGTATTTTATCCTGCATCCAAAACTGTGGGTACGTCAGTTTATTCAACCGACGATAATTATACATGGCCATCCTCTCTATGCCAGAAATAGTATAATGAATCTCATTTCTTAACAAATCACAACTTGTTCATAATAAGCATGTAAATCAAAAAGGGAACTTTTAAAGATGTCGTGTCGTGATTGTGCACTTATCCTTAATGCATTTATTTAATTTTCACATGACACTAATGCACACTTGTTCGAATTCTATGCATCCCATTCTACATAGGTTCGAGGGCAAGCCTCTTATTCGTTCTTCATTTTATAGGGTTCTATCCCTCGCCATGATTTACTCTACTACTGTAATTACAATGAGTATCCTAGATGATTCTATGAGTACAAGCATGTATCCTGGACCCTGGAGGAGAATCCCACGCCATGTCTTGGCTCACCAAGCATGCATTCTGTGGTAAAATTCAAGCCTCCTCCCTGAACACAATCCTCTTGCAGTCACCAAAACATCCCACAAGCGTTACTAAAGTCCGATCATTACTGAGTTGTGCCCGCGCCATGTCTTGACTCATCAAGCATGCATTCTGTGGCTCACACACCCGCACCGTAAAACTCTAGTTCTCATACTTATGTTTTTCTCTCACTTTCATCACCTCCACACTATGTATTAAAGTTATATTAGAATCATGAATAAAATAAAGCTCTAGAGTTAGCCTCTTCATCAACTGGACTTATCATTTCATTTCACATGACCAACCTTGGTCTATTTCTCAACATCATTTCATTTCACTGCCGGGGAGACTTAGCTACTCTTTCGTTCAATTTCAATTTCACAATGTCCAATTGAGCATCATCAGCTCATCATTCATTTTTTTTGTTGAGACTCACAGACTTTCTCATCATGATTTTAGCCTTTCATATTTTCATTTAATTCTCAATTCTCATCTATGATTCATTTATATAGTTCATACAGCCATAAACAGAGTCCATCGATTCAAATCATACAGTTCATAATTACCAACAGCAAATAAAATGAATTCAGATATATCAAAGTCCACTCTGTACAGTCGACTTGGAAAGATGCCAGTCGACTTATACAGTCACATGCAGGTTCATCATAAATGCTCGGGATAGTCGACTGTTGTACACCACCAGTCGCCTGTCCCGCAGCTTTCATGTTCACAATATTGTCCACATGACAGTCGACTGTTCATACATCAGTCGTCTGTCCTGGAGATTTCAACAGCACAATTCTAAGTCCAGATCAGTCGACTTGCTACATGCATTCGGTCGACTGGACAGATCCATTTTCAATTAAAGAGATTATTCACAGTTCTTATGTGCACTTGCATCATGATGTCAATTTACAATATACATAAATTCATGTTTCATAAACAGAGTCTCCTCTTGTTCAGTAGCATTACAGCACGAATTTCCAAGTTACTAACATGCTCTTTTCTTTAGGGAACAGTACTTTAAACATGCGTTCACATTGCTCATACTTTCTTATGGTAATAAAAGTATAAATCTCAAGTCATCATACTAGATCTACAATAAATAGAATATCTTAATTCATGGAATTCCCAAACAGACATACTCAAGTACGGTACCAGTCGGCTGAATCCAGTATCAGTCGACTGCTCCGACCATCCTAAGTTATTAATCACCATTAGTTCTTTTCATTCATTTACCTTCCCTCTATCATGTGTGTCATAGGGAAAAATATACATATAATAATCACACCATCATGTCTATTTGCACACATGTTTATCAACACATTATGAAAAATAGTGTCTCGTACCAGTCGGCTGGCTCATATGGCAGTCGACTGTACCGACAGTTCTGTTCTCAATATTAATAGCATGTTCAAACAATTTCAACTACATTCAATTCACTTTTGTAACATGGTATCAATCATAATAATTATAGTATCATTCCTACATTAGAAGTCCTGAGAAACACCCACCTTATAGGAAGAAATAACGAAATCCCGCAAAACTCCTCAAAGTAGAGAACGCCTTCTTGCTCCTTTGCTCCACACCGAGCTCCTCAGCAATGCTGCTTGCCTCCACAGAAAAGCTCCCACACAAACTCACAAATACTCTCATATAATAATAATCTTAGGAAATTTTAGTGTAAAAGAGATAGGGAAATAGGAGGGGTATTTATACATAAACTAGAGTGAGATGGAGGGTTGAGATGTTTTAGGAGGTTGGAAAATCAAGGGCTGAGATCCATTCGGGAGTTGAGAAACTACCCACACCCCAAAAGTAACTACCCATGACTCAAGTCCATCACTCCACAATCCGGCCAAGTTTGTGCCTTGTGCACGTGTACATGGAGTGCACGTGTACACACAAACCCCACTACACAAAAGTACATCAAATACCCGGAAAAGAGAAAAGAAAGATGCTACATATACAAGTTGTAGGAATTAAATAAATAAAAGGTTAAGTTTATGGGCTTAAATCCATTGGGCCAAAATAAATATTTTAAAAGAGAAAATAGATCAACATTGGCTTTGAAAAATGCTTTATAGGAAACAATATATTTTATTCATCATGGAGAAAATAATAGTCACATGCTACGCAAGCATACCAAATAAATAAATAATCTTTATGTATTAAGGAAAATCGGGGTATTACAATTGGATTGAGTTGAGCTCTGCCCAGAATGCCGCTCTGGAAGTCTACATGTTGGGGCCATAGATAACTATAAAAACATGGGTCCAGTTGTCAGCACGTCGTTGCAACCTAATTGACAGAGAGAATTCCCTATGGAATTCCTCCAAACACGCAAAAAGGTTGGAATTGAACTCAATAGCAATGCCACTAGATGCTCCTGTGGATGGGCAGATCTTCCAATCAGAATTCCTAGATACCCTAAATCTACTGAATCTGGAAGTATGTGACAATTTAGTCTCTTGGAGGCCCACAATGTCAACCTTGGACAAATGGATAACGTCTCTAAACATTCCAGATTAGTGTAATCATTAGTAACTGACTGGGGTGCATTTGAAGTATTGGGCTCAGCAGTAGCCATTATGGACCTTCGTTCAAATTTCGATCCTCTAATCTTATTAAGGAGTAACGCATTACGCTCAATATCCCCTACCTCAAGACCACAGGTTTTGGCTAGACAGAAGACCTTAGAATCAGACAGAAAATTAAAGATGGAAGATAACCAGGAACGCGTACCTCAATCATCCACTCTGGGGACTTTAATAGCAGCAATTTCCAGGAAATCATCAAGATACTCCGAATGGTTCCTCTTCAGATTTGACTGGTGTTTGATGCCTTTCGACACACACTGACTCCCTACACCAGACTGTGGGTCGAGGGGGTGGGAGGGACCTTCTCAGAGGAGGAGTTTGCAATCACCTCAACAACTGATTCCACTTCAAATTCAGGGTCCTCTTCAACATATGGATCATCGTCTTCGAGATTGAGACATTCATCGTCCTTATACGTGCACACGACCACACTAGACCCCATCACGGGCCCAGTAATATTGTTGATCAAATTGGCACAAGAGATACCTGGAAGGACTCCGAATAGACTGTGGTCCAACACCGGAAAACTGGGCTTGGATCAAAGCTAGGACAAAAGAATTGGTCGAATTGATGGAATTTGCGGACCCTTGCACAGGCCCATATCCAAGCCCACAAGATACACTCTCAACTATGCAGGTAGTGCACGTAGGGATGGATGGCAGGAGAATTGGCGCCGACGCCAACTCCAAAGCATGTGCAGTGCATGTGGGCTCGACGTGTGGACCAAATGGTGCAGAAACCGAGCCCACTTCACATGGGTCGGTGCATCTCACGAATGAGGGGCTGCCACGTGGACAGGGAATGGGGACCGAAGCGATGGAGGGGCAGAGCGGTAAATACACACCCTGTGCACCCTCACCTTTATCCCTATCCTTTTTCCTCCCCTTTTTTCCGTCGAGCTCCATAATCTCACCTCACTCTCCCTCATTTCCACTTTCAAGTTCAGATCTTCCACCTACCACAGCTCTGAGCTTTGAGCCTTCCCCACCCCCTTTGCCATCTTTCGTCGCTGGTTTTCCAGCGACGACCAAGCTTTTCCTAGGGTCGTTGGCTGGCATCGTACCAACTCCCATGGCTTTTGCAGAGTCACTTTGCTCTTTTACCATCTTTGCTTTCCGGCCAGAAATAACCAGCTTTTGACTTGCTTTCTCATCCTTTTTCTCCCTCCGTCTAACACCGTTGGATCTAAATCTGGGTCTGGAGATGGATCTATGGTTGGATCTTGATCCGCCTCTGGTTCTGAGACTTGGATCTAGAGTTGGAACACCTCCCAATAAAGGCCTTTCCATTCTCTCCAGTGAGCGATGTTGGGGTACATGATCTTAGCAGCACAGATAATTTCACGATGGGCCCGCTCGATCTCATGAGCCCCATCGATCGTCGAGTCCAGTGCCCAGAAGGAATTAGATGTTTCGGCAGAGCCTGGAGTTGAGGCCTTAGGGTTTGCCAATGGGGGAGGGGCAGAGGCTACCTTGGCTTCGAGTACATCGAAGGTAAAGAATTTGGCAAAGCGAGGCTTCTTCGAGATGTCGAGGCTCCTGATTTGTACTCTAACAGAGATGAGCTCTGACTTTCTGAGGGTTTTATTGTCGATTTCACAAATGGAGCCGAAGTCAGATACAATCTCTTCTAGCGCCTCTCTACCCCAACAATGGAGGGGGTCATTATGGATCCAGATCTAAAATGCCTTCCCCTGCAGTAGCTCTACCCCGAAATGAGGGGACCATCGACTAAAGGCCACCGAGAAGTGGCCGAAGTTAGCCTTCTTCAAATCCACCACCTCTGTTAGTTTTTCAGTCGAGGGAAAGGAGACAAGGAATTGAATATGACACATCTTTTTGACGACCCACTATCGTTGACCCTTCATCGGCCACCGATTGATGAGCTCAACTAAGAAACGGTTTTTAGAGGGGCAACCACTCTGAACTGTGGCAATCACGCACCAAGCTCAAAGACAATGCTCTTCCTTCTTGATGCCAGCAAGGCTACTGGCAAGTCAAATCTTTGTCGGATTCTCTGGCAAGCGACCTTGCTTCACCACCCTCTTGGATTCTTCGGAATTTACTACCACATTCGAGCAATCATAAGACATGTGGCCCCATTTCAAGCAACTGAGACAACGCACTTCTTTCCTACAACCGGCGCAAAAGTGGCCCAAATCGATTTCTTCTTCCCCTTATGGTAAGGTTTCGACTTGGAGGTCCCATGCCCTTGAACATGCCTCTTCTTGGCAGCCTTGTTAACCACCAAAGTCCACGTCACTTCATCCACCCCCATTGTTTCCTCCCCTCTCGATGCCACCACTGCCTTCTCAGGACTCCCCTCTGGTGCCCCATTGGGCTCAGAACCCAAGTGGGAAGATGGTCGCAGAGGTGACTTCAGGGATGGAGGGGCAAGGGTTGGAATGATGGGATTAGAGGGCCTTGGAGGAGGAGAGGAATTGTTTTTGTGGAATGTGGCCTTCGGATAAGGAAGTGGGAGTTTACTCTGATGGTAGTGGGAATGTTGGTGATGGTAAGGTGGGAGATTGATGAAGACCCTCTTGTCCTTATCAGATAGTGGCGCTCCTTCAGTTTTGGAACCTCGATGGCTTGAAAAGGGGGGCTTGTTACGCCAGAAATGGCCTGTAGGAGGACCCCTCTTAGGGCCCATCCACGGCACTGAGGTGAGCAAGGGCTATGATGACGGCGGTAAACACTAGAGGGCCTCTGATCACTACGGTGATCAGCATATGGCACCTACCTGAGCTCTCGCATGCTCTCCGTCGAGGGATGGTCAATCAAATGAGGGGGCCCCGGTGGAAATGGAAGAGGAACGGGGGTAGGATGTGGAGGGGAGGCGGTTGGGGTAGGATCGACAGGGGGCAGGACCACTTAAGGTTGACACCCCCTCATATCTAGCTCAAGAACATCCATATGGTGAAACAGAAGAGAAGAAAGAGGGTAAGGGGGGGGGGGGGGGTAGATGCAGATGAGAAATGATGGGAGTAAAGAAGGCAGGATTTTTGGTTGTAGATGCAGAGGAAGAGGGAGAGGTTAGGGGGTGGAAGTGGGGGGGTCGGGAGGGGGGTTTAAGGACAGGGAGGGGCAAGGCTGGGGGCTGACGGAGCTGCACAAGGTGAGGGTTATGGGGTTGGGAAGAGGGGAGAAGGGGAGCAGGTAGGAGCAAACTACATTGAATGAAAGAGGGACAAATTGCAAGGAAGAAAGGTCTACATGGAATAAAGGTCGTTGTTATTGTTGGTCTACCTTTTGTTATTATATACTATACCCCACCATCTGATCATATCACTTCTACGAATTTTCATATCGAGGTATTAATTTAAGAAAGGATAGGAAAACACATGATGTGTAAAGGAAAATTAGCTTTTTTTTCTTAAAATTTGATTAATGAAATGCTATATCTGAGCCACAACCTTGGTAGCTATGAGAGACAACCAACTCCTCTGTTTTTACCCAACCCATTAAAAAAATAGCAGTTGAGAACATGAAGGATAAATTTTACAAAATCCTACTAAGTTTTTCATCAATTTGTACTGCACCTACCCAACTTTCATTATGACAACCTATCCTACTGCCAATTTATTCCGTTTGGCACTTGCCTACTCAATATTTCCCAATAGGGGAATCCTGTCTAAAATCATCGACTACTCGAAACTCAACTCTTTAGATGTGGTCACATGACACAATTACATTTTTTAAATTAAGATGTGCCAAAACTGTGCATAGGACAAACCTCGAACAAACAAAGCATAATAAAACTCTGTTGCAATTCCAGATGTGCCAAAACTGTGCTCAAATCTTGAACAATTATTTCAATACCGGCTTGTCTGATCTCGTCATCTAGTTCTCTTCTTGTTACAATGAGCGTGGCTATACTCCTTTTCCTGCTATGCGCATCTGCCATGACATTGGCTTTTCCAAGATGATATAAAATTTCCGGTCTGATGTCTTCCAAAACCTCCAACCATCGCCTCTGCCTGAGATTCAAATCATTCTGCTGGTAGATGTACTTTAGGCTTTTATGGTTGGTAAACATCTCTACCTTTGTCCCATAAACATAATGCCGCCCCAACTTTAGAACAAAAATTATCGCGGCCAATTCCAAGTCGTGTGTCGGGTAATTCTTCTCATGTGGTCAAAGTTGCCTCGATCCGTATGCTATGACCTTCCCTTCTTGCATCAGGACACACCCGAATCCCAAAAACGAAGCATCACTGCAGATTACATACCCCTTATCAGGTTGAGGCAGAACCAAAATTGGTGCAGAAATCAGTTTGTTCTTCAGCTATTGGAAGCTCCCTTCGCATTTCTCAGTCCAATCAAAACTTATGTTTTTCTTGTTCAGTGTTGTAAGTGGTACAACAATTCTGGCATAGTTCTGGATGAACTTCCTGTAGTACCATGTCATGCCTAAGAAGCTTCTGACCTCCTTTACAGTTTTCGGCTGAGGTCAACTCTTTACCGCCTCGATATTCTGTGGGTATAGCCACTCCCTTCTTAGAAAGGACATGGCCTAAGAATGGCACTTCTGATTTCCAGAATTCATACTTTGACAGCTTAGCATAAAGCTGATGCTCCCGTAGCTTGATCAATACTGCAGTCAGATGCTGAACATGCTCCTCTTCTGTTTTTGAATATACCAATAGGAAGACAGCTACAAACGAATCGATGAATGGCCACAAGATGCGGTTCATCATGTCCAAGATAGTAAGTACCAACACATTCCTAGCCTTTTGCAGTTACCAACACATTCGTTTGTGGCGATACATTACAGGAATGCTTTCATTTTGATAGTAAGTTCCATGTCTTTGGTTGGTTGCTTAATTGCTCGATTGAATGATCAGCGGCTTGCTAGTGCAGTAGTTGTAATCTACGGTCTTTTTCATGAGATCAAAAGTTGAGGTTAACTAAGAAATTTCTATATTTTGCCTCTCTTCTCTTTGAGGCTTCTCTGAATTTTAGGGGTTTTTCTTTTTTTTTAGAAACCTGTAAAAATGTACTCATAGTTTAAGCATGTCTTCATCAAAATACCTTTACAGTAAACATCTAAGAGTAATACTTCATCCACTACCAATTCAACTATCATTCTCTTCACTATCTTAGTTGTCACACTCCTATTAAAGAGTTTTCCCACCTACTATCTCTTCCCATACCAATTGGAGTGCGCCACCTAAAATAGTAAAGAAAAATGAAGTAAAATTGGTAGTGTGTGTAGCATTACTCAACACTAGTAACTGCACGGGAGATGCATGTTCTAATTAATTTTTATTTTATTTTATAAAGTTAATAATAAGACGTAATATGGCATCGAACTTGAGATCTCCCTTTACTCATCACATACTATTTACAAATGAGTAATGCTTCATCCACTATCAATTTTACTATCATTTTGTTCACTATCTTAGGTGGCATATCCCTATTGGAGAGTTCTCCTGCCTACTCTATCTTTCTCTACCTATTGGAGTGTGCCACCTAAGGTAGTGAACAAAATGGTAGTGAAATTGGTAGTGGATGTAGCATTACTCACAAATTACCCGTAATGGTAGAAACTTTTATTTTATATGAGTAACACTTTTGTAAAACAAAACAAAACAAAACACTACTCAAACAAATGAGGGAACCTCTCCCGAATAGATTAGAGTTTTCACCCTAGTTTCTATATCTTTTATGTGCCTTAAATATATTCGCTGGAACTGTGTGGAAGTCTAGTTTCTAGAAATTTTGACGGATCCAGATTTTCTATTTTGTAGAAGCAATAATCCATGTTTTAATACAGCAAGGTCAGGCTGTCCTGATTTTGTAAATTGTATGTATATAACTTGTTTGCTCCATGCATTGTTTGTAACGCATAGAATTAGTCACACTTAGTATCATACAAAATTGACACCTTCTTGTATTCTCACATAGAATGAAATAAAATGATAAAAAGTCGGGGTAATATGGGATGACTTGGTAGTGAATAATTGGTCGGACCCTACTGTACTGACCTGTACTGTATGGCCATAAAACCCTGCCTGATAAAAACTGACACTGAACATTAAACTCTAATTACTGGGCCGAGTACATGAACCATGAATTCACCATCAGTGACAAGGGTGATTTGTTCTCTCTTATTTCCTCGTGTCAAGGGTGATCTCCTACCTCTACCACCTTTGTCGATGCCATCTTCTGAGAGGAAGGCTCATCCTCGTCGGAAGAAGAGGAAGTTAAGCCTTCCGGATATCCCCTCTCATCCGGACAAATACGCCCCTAGACCGGGGTTCGAATTTCCCTCGGTCTCCTTCAAAAATCTGTGGTCGATCAGGATGTATCCAGACGATGTTAAAGATGTCGATCCTCTTCCTCCCGTGCCGAGCGAGAAGAGTCGGGTGAAGATTCGGATGGATGGCGTTCAATGTGTCTTGAAGGCAGAATACCTTCACATCTTGAGAGCTGCCTACTTCATTCCCCGGGAGTTCGAGGTTTTGATTCCGAGCCCCGGCATTCGCCTAATGACTGCTCTCGCACCGGGTTATTGCATCTTCCCGAGGATGCCTTTATCTCGGGACTAAGGCTGCCGCTGCACCCTTTCGTCAAGCGGGTCTTGAATTGGGCGAAGTTGAGCTCGATGCAGTACGGCCCCAACTCTTGGAAGCACTTGATCTGCTTCATCTTGAAGTGCCAGGAGAAGGGGGTCAAGCCGAGGCTGACGTACTCGCTATTTTAGGGACCAGCTCACTGGGCGATGCAGAGGGGATCTTTTACTTCTCGCTTAGGCCTCATAAAAAGGTGATGCACGGCCATCCGGACTCCATCAAAGGGTGGAAAGAGAATTATTTCATAGTCCGGAGCGAGAAGTCTTGGATCTGGGATGGTTTACAAAGACATGGAACTCCCCCAGCTCCTAGCAATTACCAACACATTCCTAGCCCTCGCCACTTCCGAAGCTACCGCCATCGTAGCCCCCGCTCCCCTTCATATGAAGACGAGTCCAGAGACTCATTCGGCTACCATCGAAGGGACGATGTCGTTTACCATCGTCTCCACGAGATGGAGAGGCGCTTAGGTCAGCTAGACCGGGAAGAGGAGTGTAGAGGAAGGACCCTCCGACCGAGCCGACCCCCTTTCTCTCGAACCATCATGGAGGCGCCCGTTCCAGTGGGCTTCAAGCCTCCACAATTCGAGACTTATTCCGGGGAGTCCGACCCCGTGGACCACATCGAAAGCTTTAAGACCCTCATTATAATCCACCAAGCTTTCAATGCGCTGCTGTGCAAGACCTTCCCCGCTACCCTCAAGGGTCCGGCCCGGGAATGGTACTCTCGCCTCGCTCCATCCTTAATATTCTCCTTCGAGCAATTCGAGACCCTCATCGTCACCCACTTCGTGAGTAGCCACCGAATTGAGAAGACCAGCATTTCGCTACTCTATCTCAACCAGAAGAAGGGTGAGAAGCTGAGAGACTATGTGAAAAGGTTCACTGCGGAAGCCAGGTCCATTGCTTCCCTCGACCAGTCGGTCGCTGCAGCGGCATTCCAGTCGAATGTCCTTAACTCTAGTCTTCGATCCTCCCTCGCCAAGAAGCCCCCGCAGAACTTCTCCGACCTCCTTCTCTGAAGCGAGAGTATATTCGGGCTGAGGAAGCTGAGCACCGCCCCAACTTTGAGGGGCCCTCCTTCGGATCCAAGAGGAAGGGAACAGAAGAAGAAGGAGCCAAGAAGCTCCAAAAGGATAATAGCGGTCAGCGTCGCCCTCCGCCCAGATTCGAAAAATTCACCCCTCTTAACGCCAACATTTTCATTATTCTCATGGAGGTTGAGAAGGAAGGGGTGTTACCTCCTGCCCTGAAAATGAACACCCCTGACAAGAAGAGGGACAAAGAGAAGTGGTGCCGCTATCACCGGGACCATGGCCACGACACCAATGATTGTCGGGCCCTGAAGAACGAGATAGAAGCCCTCATCCAGAGGGGGCAGCTGGCCAAATTCGTGAGAAAGGACCGAACCGACCTTCCTCTTCCCCCTCAGGGGGCTAACAAGTGTCCTGAACGCGATGAAACTCCAGAGTTCGAAGAAGAACGCATCCTACATCTCATCCACGGAGGCCCCATGGGAGGCACCTCCAACTCCTCTCGAAAGGCTTTCATAAGGAAAGTCAACTCAGTACATGGCATGCTGTAACACCCCAATTTTTTTTTTTGAAAACTAAACCTCTAAATTCAATTCTTTCAATTTCTATATCACTTTAAACCAAAACTAAGATAGGTATATTTCAAATAAAATTTTGGCAGAGTCTCCTCTTAAAATTTCTGCCCCGAAACACAAAAGGCTTACGGAATTCTGCTCTAAATTCCGTAGCTCACAACACAGGCAATATAATCATGGACTCCCCAGGCCAAAATAAGCAAAATCACACAGGCAATATAAATATTATGCTCTGGGAGCCAAACTCATAACAGAATATCAAATATTAAATAAAAATCATAAATTCCTTTGAAAACATAAAGGATTTTTTGTAAAAATTTAGGAAAACATTTTTAGAAGCCAACCACAGAACCCAATACTCCACAACGAGGTGGGTACGGGCTTTCTTACCTCATCACAACACTATATCTATATACTCTTACCATAATACAAAATAATACATCAACTATTCACCTTTCTACATATACTAAGTACATAGATAATGGATCAACTCCAACAAAGTTCAAAATCTAGCTCTATACTACCTCACCATGCTGCTAGCAACCTGTAGGAGAGTTAGGGTTGTCCACCCTCAGGGAGGGACCCTCTAACCCCCAGAAAACATCAGGGGTTAGCCATTTCTGGTGTGAGTATAATTATTAATCTAATAAATAAATTAAAATGGTATAAAGAAAATACTTTAAACTTACAAACTTCAAGTTAAGATGATGCAACCTGAAATCTGAACATAAAAACATCACCAATATGATTTTATATCAAAATACTCTTCAAATCCGCATCCGGTTATATAATTATCCATAATTCACACATTTCATTATATGCTTCACATCAACCTCGTATATATCCTTATTTTATATTTACATAATACTGATTCACATACAATCCCTTACTTATCAATTTGAATTCATCTTCCACAATTATTGTCACATCACCAATTCTTCATTTATAAATTTATAACCACAGGATGCTACTACATATTTCTTCATTTTTATTTACCCATGCACTTCATTTACTTGCATTATATCAACAACTCACTTACTCATCCTGGAAGTGGTGCCAAGGTAGGTAGTTCCCACCATTTCCATGGAAATAGCAGGCGAGTAGTTCCCCAACACACTTCCAAGATACACAAACTCATATCACAACATACCTTCTTTAATAACCATTTTCATAACCAATCTCATAATACAGGTATTTATTTTATTGTATTATATCAAGTATCACATCATAAACATATGCATCTATCCTCATAATATCATATTCATTCATGCCTTATGACACAAATATAACATTTCATTGCCCATTGCAATTACTCACATTTCATCACATCATTAACATATCACTTATTGAATACTCATTCTTATCGCATCAAAAGCATGTTTTATAACTCATTCTTATCCCGTTATATCATTTAGTTATTACCCAATCTAATTAATAATTAACCTACTTTCATTTTCACTTATATCTCAAGTTACCATTAATTTCACTTTCATTCTCATCAATTTATACTCCATATCCCAAACATAGTTTGGGCAATAATATATCACACCCCAAAGCCGATAGCTTGGGTAATAATCACTGCACCCAAAACACATAGTCTGGGTAATATCACATCACATCTCAAGCCGATAGTTTGGTTATCAATTCACTTCATTTACTATTCATCTTCACTTTATTTAATTCTTCATTTCCATTAATCATTACCACTATCATGCCCACTCACCCTGCGAATTATGCCAAGGCAGGTAGTTCCCACCATTTCCACAGAAATAGCGTGCAGGTAGTTCCTTGACACAATTCCAAGGTGTAACAACTCATACCATACTGTATTTTACTTAAATAATCATTTACATAATATAGTTTCTTCATACTATTGATATTAACACATTTCTCTTTTACTCTTTTCATTCCAAATTAACCACATACTGCATTTCATCCACAACCACTTTCTTTACTCTCACATTTTTATTTACACTTAGTTATTTTATTAGTTTGTCAACCAGTGAGCCACAATATCCCAATATACTGAAAACCGACAGCCCAGTAAATACGCGGACCGATGCTCACACAGAGTCTTACTCGTCCAAGGCTACGTCTTCCTTCCAGCCTATGCCAGCGAGGGAACACCGCACCCCAGATAAACTGGGTACTTCCTCGCGACGTCTGTCATCGAGGGAAAAACACCGCACCCTAGGTAAACTGGGTACTTCCTCATGACGTTTGTCATTGAGGGAAAAACACTGCACCCCAGGTAAACTGGGTACTTCCTCCCAGCCAATAGCAAGGAGGGAAAAACACCACACCCCAGGTAAACTGGGTACTTCCTCGCGACAGCTGTCATCGAGGGAAACCGGGCCTCAAGCCGATAGCTTGGGCAAAAAACACCGCACCCCAGATAAACTGGGTACTTCCTCCCAGCCAAAGCCAGGAGGGAAAAACACCGCACCCCAAGCCGGTCCTTGGGTATTAGGAGGTCTAGCCCAAACCCCCAGGATTGCTGTAGGTACTGGTCAACAAAATCATCTGTTATTAGCATTAATCATTTCATCTTTCCAGCTTACTTTATTAACACAAGCATTTCACTTTTGATTCACAGACTAGTCATGTCTTTGACTTTAACCACGTGAATTAGTAACACATTTTATTAGCACTTACCATCTTATCCTTTATCTTCATGTCATCATACCACATTATGCATACACCCTGTTATTCAACACATAAACTCATCATATCATATCAATGCATAATATTAATGTGCCAAGATATTTATTTTTCCATAACATCCCACATTAAGAATACCATATTATTCATTACCTTACTGTACCATATATAGGCATATGCCAAGATTATAATATTAATAAAAGAACTACATTATGTTATTCCATATCGTAAAAGTATCAAAATGTATACTTCATCACATTATAATATCATATTATTACCCATTAATTCACTACGAACATAATTGTAATGCAAACAAATCCCCACTTACTAATTTCATCAATTATCACATCCCGAGTCAATATCATAATATATATATAAAACAAACATACTCCACCCATGCGGGTTTCCAAGAAAAGGGACCAAAATCACTTATTTCCTCTAATTAAATCTCATAATACCCAATTATAGCATACTAACTCATACACCATGTTCCATGTAAGTAAAATCACCCATAAGGGCCTATATGCCCCAAAACATGCACAAAACCTGCACTATAATTACATGGGTTTCCAAAATATGATCACAATCATTAATTTTATCTAATTATATCTTATAACATCCATCCATAGCATGCTAGCCCATACACAAGGCTCCGCATATATAAAATTACCTATATCGGCCTATATACCCAAAAACATGCACGAAACATGCACAGGATGAAAATATGCATAAACAATTTAATATATTTAATTTTCATACTTCAACACGTCACATTAACCCATAATATAGGTTTTGTATACTTAAAATAGTTAATTTCCTCAAATATCACAAAAACTCAGTTTCGGGCCCTTAAAAGTCCGTATTTTCCTTCAAAATCAGTTTTTAACATAACTTCTACGAAATACATCAAAAAGCCACGAAATTCGGCCAAAATATAAAATATTTGTAAATACAACATACTCACCTGACGGATCGAGCAAACGATGTCCCACGTCCGCCCGGTAGCCAGTCGAAGTTCAACTTTTTCCACCTAATTGGAAAATTATAGAACCGATTAGCTTAAAACTCAAAACTCGACCTACGGACCTCCAAATTTGAATCCGTTTTCACCCACGCATCACAAATGACATATGTAGGTGAGCCACATCGATAGATTTTGAATTCGGGTCCTAATACAAACACTCCCTTATTGATCGGAGGCTTTCTAATAAGAAAAATTCATATTTTGTAAATTCCTTAATCCTCTTTGTCCTAATCTCTCAAATTAGGGTTAATAATAATAATAAGAATCAATTGCACCTCCGAACCTAACAAATTCTCACCTCAGTCTCGCTCGGGCATTTCACCGAACACCCGGCGTGCATACATGGTATACCCATATTTTTGAGATTCCGACGGGATTCAAACTCCGTAAAATTTTGACTAAACTCATTCTAAATTGTTTCCTCCTAATACAAAATAATTTCTATAACTCATACTTATCAATTATTCTATTTATTATCCAAATTCTAAAGCCAACACACAAATTAATTTATAACTCACAAACCACTCAATTTCTTACCAATCTTCATTCTCTATAATTACTAGCATCACCTAATTACCCTACTATATCAATTTCTAGCACTAAACTCAAAATCATATATTCACATAAAATAGGGTTTCACCATTTCTTATATATTTTAATGTCGTCAATGTTGCCTGTAATAAGGTGATTATAAAGTCGACTATTGGATATACTACAAATCATGCAGAGGGATGTGAGTGACTTAGATAGGATTTGTCCCTCTTACATAACAGGGTCGATATCTACAGGCCCCTTGATCGAGTGAGACAGCAAAATGCATGGCCATGCTCAAATGAGTCAATATGAGATATTGAGCTCATTGTTTTAGTAAGTCTACTCGGTCATCAAGAAACCAAAGATTGAACTATACAAGGGTGACACACTCTATGCCTTTTGGTCAATTAAGATATCTGGACAAAGGGACTAGACTACATGGTAACGTTGGTCACAGATAGGTTATGTCTAATCACTACATTCCTGTTACTTGAGTATCAGTGATGTATTGCAAGATACCGCTCACTGTTTGTAATACTAGAATATGATTTACGTATTACTGTCAACATAACGAAAACATACAGGGTCACACACTTCGAATGGATTAAAATTGGGATTTAAATTCATAAAATGAATTTAATTAGGAATCCAAGTAAGACTCAGACTCCTGACATTGGTTGGACATTTAATTAGATTAAATGGGCTGACTAAAGTTCAGAGGCCCACACACGAATCTGACCCAGGTCGGATTGTGAGCCCAACGACCTCATTACTCTCTTAGGGTTAACTTATTGCATCTATATATGTGATACATATATATGGAAAAGAGACACGAGAAAACCCTAGCCATCACAGAAATTGTGAAAGAGAGATCGTGAAGAACAGCCCCATCCCGCAGCTAGAACCGTGGCGTGAGGAAAGTTTGGTTTTGATCCATTCGTGTGGATACCTTAGAGGCAGCGCAACATTACAGTGCTGTGATCGACATATCTTGGAGACAGCAGATCCATCCATAAGGTATAATTCCTAAACACGATTTATAGTTTTCATATGGATCCATGGCTAGGTTTCAATAATTTTTGTAATTTTTCCGCTGTGTATTCAATTTGTGTTTGCCATTGAAACATAACAGTGGTATCAGAGCCACTTGTGAAACCATAATATGGTTATGAAAGATATGTGACCCAACGAGGATATGTTCGCACTTTTGGTAGAAAGATTCATATGAGATATAATTTTTCTTTTCCACAGTTGCAATATAAGGATTCATTTATGTGTTGGTTGTTAACACAGATACCACAATAGGGTAGCCATCAGTTTGGAACCAATGACAACCCTAGAAAGATTTGATTTGCAGTGACGTTAGGGTTTCTTAAAGCATGAATAGTTCATGTACCTGCATCGTCTGTAGTGGCGTTAGGATTTCTTAAAACATGAAAAATTCATGCTCTGGCGGTGGTAAAGGGATGATGAGGCAATTTTTTGCTCCGGGGCGACCTACGTGATGGATCTACGTAGGGCAATAATGATTCCCCAAAAACCAATCCTTTTTAAATAAACTAAATTAAATCATAACAACATATTCTTTGACTATTATGTTCTGTGATGCTTGGTGCATGGTTGTGGCCTTAGTTCTGTGATGCTTGAGTCTGTTCTGTGATAAATGGTTTATATTCTGTGATGTATTTTGGTATTTTGAATACGACCTGCGTGTCATGCCTTTCTCTTTACATTCTCGATGTAATCCTTTCTCTCTACTCTCCAATTGTACATTCTTTCTTTATATGTAAATTTAATCTCCCTGAGAAGGCAAAGAATTGATAACCATACAAGGACAAGATTGGGAAGCTGCTTGGAGTAGACAGTATAATCCCCTTGTTTAGTTTTTTGTTACTCTCATTGGCTTGAGAGAATCAGTGTGTCCACAACCATGTGACATAAATTTTGTGCTTTTAATTTTGTATGAGATGCATTGTTGTAATGGATGATGAATGGTGAGATCAATTAATAAAATATCCAAAAAAAACCCCTCAAAGTAAATATTAAGTTGCAATACGATGCCTTCCAATGCATGACACTCGTCTAGGCTAGGATCGATTAAGTGTAGGTCTGCCAAAGCAGAGTGTTTTTATCTATACTACTGAGACGCGATGGGATAAAAGTAATATTCAATTGCCAACCGTTGGGTCTGACTTAACTAAACTATTTCAATAGTTAAAGGCATAGAGTTGGGCTTTAGTCTATAAGATAGATTAGAGTAAGTGTTATTCACCCAACTATCCAAGAGTTGCATATGATATAATTGAGAAATGTTCCCTACCTAAATAACTGAATTTTGGGTGATCAGCCAAAGCTGACTCAGAACTAGGTGAAATATGGATCTTGGCCTACTAGAAAATCTTACGTTGGGATTTTCCGAGTCAATGAGGAGGGTCGTTGATTTGAATAAAATGGTAGGAGGTATATTTAATAAAAGACCTTATTAAATATTTCCCTGTCATGATACATACTCTGCATATTTCTGTTGATGGTTAAATATTTCTTACTTTGGATATTTCTGTGAAATAATATTTATTTTGCATATTTCTATTGATAGATTACCATGGCATCCAACACATCAAATAACCTATCATTGCGATCCGTCCTTGCGAAGGACAAACAGTCTGGGATAAATTTTCTAGACTGGTATAGGAACCTAAGGATAGTCCTTAGGCATGAGAAAAAGTTGTATGTTCTAGAGCAGCATGTTCCTGAACCACCCACTGCAAGTGCCCCTCGCACCGAAAAGGATGCTCATAAGAAACATCAAGATGAAGCCTTGGACGTTGGATGTCTCATGCTATCCACCATGAAATCTGAGCTTCAGAAGCAACATGAGAACATCGATGCCTACGATATGATCGTACACCTCAAGAGGCTCTACCAAGAGCAGGCTAGGCATGAGAGGTTTGAAGTCTCAAAGGCATTGTCTCAGTACAAACTGGCAGAAGGAAGCCCTGTTGGAACTCATGTGCTCAAGATGATTGGGTACATAGAGAACCTTGAAAGGTTTGGGTTCCCTTTGGGTCAAGAATTGGCCAATGACTTGGTCCTGCAATCGTTGTCGGAAAGTTATAGTCAATTCGTCATGAACTACAATATGAATGAGATTGACAAACCTCTGCCAGAACTGCTAAGCATATTGAGAACTGCTGAGCAGAAAATTACTAAGGGAAAGACCATTTTGATGGTTCAACAGGCCAAAGGTAAGGGCAAGGGAAAAAAGCAGATTAAGAAACCCAAGGGCAAGGGAGAGGTCAAGGGCAATTCCAAGCCTAGCACTTCTACCTTGAAACCTAAGGTGGGGTGGCCAAGGAGGGCACATTCTTCCACTGTGATGAGACCAGACATTGGAAGAGGAATTGTCATAAGTACATGGAAGAGCTTAAGAAAAAGAAGGGAAATGAGACTTCCACTACAGGTATTTTTATTATAGAAGTCAATTTATTTACTTTTTCATCTTGGGTATTAGATACTGGATGTGGGTCTCACATTTGTGTAAATGTGCAAGACCTCAAAAGGTGTAAACCATTGGCTAAGGGCGAAGTTGACGTACGAGTTGGAAATGGAGCAAAAGTTGCTGCTTTGGCTGTAGGAACTTGTTATTTATGATTGCCCACTGGGCTTATTATTGAGTTAGAGAACTATTATTTTGTTCCTGCTATTAGTAGGAATATTATTTCTATTTCTTGTTTAGACAAGAAGGGTTTTTCATTCATTATAAAGGACAAAAGTTGTTTCATCTATTTGAATGATATTTGTTATGGCAGTGCACAATTGAGTAATGGACTTTATATTCTCAACCTCGAAATGCCCATCTATAATATAAATACTAAGAGCTTCAAGTCAAATGATACGAACCTAACTTATCTCTGGCAATGTCATTTGGGCCACATAAATGAGAACCACATATCCAAACTCCATAAAGATAGATTCTTTGACTCATTTGATTTGAATCAAATGGGGTATATGAACCTTGTTTGTTGGGCAAGATGACAAAAGCTCCATTCACCAGAAAAGGTGAAAGTGCTAGTGATCTTTTAGATCTCATACATAGTGATGTCTGTGGACCTTTCAACACATTGGCTAGAGGAGGTTTTCAGTAATTCATTACATTTACTGATGATTTCAGTAGATATGAGTTTGTGTATCTCATGAAACACAAATCAGAATCATTTGAAAAGCTCAATGAATTCAAGAACGAGGTACAAAACCAACTTGGTAAAAGTATTAAAGTCTTTCGATCAGATTGAGGAGGTGAGTACTTAAGCCAAAATTTTGATGACCATCTAAAAGATTGTGGGATAATATCTCAACTCACTCCTCCTGGAGCACCGCAATGGAATGGTGTCTCTGAGAGGAAAAACTAGACCTTGTTAGACATGGTCCGATCCATGATGAGTCATGCAAATCTTCCTAGCTCCTTCTGGGGACATGCTCTATTAACAGCTGCTTTCACACTTAATCGTGTTCCATCTAAAATGGTTCAAGAGACACCATATGAGATATGGACTGGGAGGTGACCTAGTGTGTCCTTCATGATGATTTGGGGTTGTGAGGCCTATGTAAGGCACCAAGTCCCTGATAAACTTGGTCCCAAATCTGATAAGTGCTTCTTTGTAGGATATCCCGAGGAAACCAACAGATACTATTTCTATAATCCGACCGAAGGCAAAGTTTTTGTCGCACGGACTGCTATGTTCCTAGAGAGAGGATTTGTCTCCAAAAGAACCAGTGGGAAAACAATAGAACTTGAAAAAATTCAAACTTTGCAAAGTATCAGTGAACCAATGGTGGAAATGGAGCAGACTCCACAAATCGTTGTGGAACAATCACCTGCTCAAGTAGTACAAGGCCTACGTAAGTCTAGTAGGATACCTCATCAACCCGAGAGATATGGATTTCTCGTGACTCAATATGGTGATGTATTGCTCATAGATCAAGATGAGCCTACGACTTATGAGGAACCTGTAAAAGGCCCAAATTCTGAGAAATGGCTTGAGGCCATGAGATCTGAGATGGAGTCCATGTATACCAACCAAGCATGGGCCTTGGTAGACCCACCTGAAGGGGTAAAACCTATTGGGTGCAAATGGGTATTCAAGAAGAAAACTGACATGGATGGTAACGTGCATACCTTTAAGGGGCGATTGGTGGCTAAAGCTTTCAAGCAAGTTCATGGTGTAGACTATGATGAGACTTTTTCTCCATTTGTCATGCTTAAATTCATTCGGATCTTGCTTGCTATTGCAGCATATCACGATTATGAAATATGGCACATGGATGTCAAAACTTCTTTCCAAAATGGAAATCTTCTCAAGGATGTATACATGACACTGTGTCACGCCCCGCTTCCCAAAAAAATACGGAATACGGATACGAGACAAAATCCCAGCGAATGATTTTCATCATCCATAAGCTGTTTAGGAATCTTTACAATATTTCACAAGATAATCAGAGTCGGAAGCAGAAGATACAACCAGGCATGCATAATTGAAATAAGATACCAACAGAAATTACTTGAAACCAAATATAATAATCTTAAATAATCAAATTCTGAACAAGTCAAATATTCTGGGTCACATCGCCCAATACAAGATAAATATCTAAGTAATCAAGTACATCTTATTCAAGTTCAAGCAACAATAATAATAACAAATAAAACATGAAATCCAGCCCTAGTACATCATCTCGCCAATACCATCTGGCAGCCGACCATCCTGAACTACAATTAGTAAATTTGCAGGAGAAGGAAGAAGAAAAACAAGTACCCGTCAATTGCAAGTTACGGGCCACTTATAATGTAGGATACAAGTACATGGGATAGGTAAATCTAAGTAACAAACCTAGTATGGTATAATCATGATAACAGAAATATAAATTATAGCATGGCAAGATGAGCAAATATAATAGCATGTGTCGAACGTCAAGTAAACAAGTATCATGCATCAAGTAACCAGTATCAAGAATCATGTAATCATGTAGCATGTATCAAGTATCAAATCTCATATATCATGTAGTCAAGTGTCAAGCAACCATGTATCATGTTCAAGTGTCAAGTTCAAGTATCATGTATCAAGTCTTGTAGTTATTACTATCTAGGTAGCACTTCAGGCATCTCGGTTTTTACTACATGGTTGCTACAACAAACAGTTTGGCTTTAGATTTTGTAGGGGACCATACAGGGTAGTGTACTCATGGACAAGCTCCTAATATCATGTAAATGTATCATGTAAACAAGCTCCGAAACTCAAACAAGCTCCAGTGTCATGTGTGTACGTGTCATATATATCGTGTCAAGCTCCACATGTAAACAAGCTCTAATAACAACTAGGTTCGTCCGAGTATACGTTTCTGCAGTATCCATTACTAGATCTTTCCCTTAACCTCGGCTTGGTTATTTTATTATTAAGTCAAACAAGTATGTAGGTGTGCAAAACATATCAAGTATATCATGTCATGATCATGTGACAAGTGCAAGTTGCAAGATAAACATGTATGAGTGCAAGATATCTCACAAAAGAATAAAATTTGTCAATTCTCAAGTTCAGGACAGTAAGATCCTACTGCAGTAAAACAGTGATTCCCGCTACTACAAACATCCAAATCTAGATCCATCGAAGGATCTGGAAAATAGACTTCCACATGAATCCAGCGAGTATTAATAAGGCATATATTAATTCACAAAAACATAGCTCAAAACTGATTTGAATATAGAAAATAGGTTCAGCCAGAAATTAGGAAAACGAATTCACAGTTAGTAAAACAGCATCAAAACTCATTAAATAAATCCACGAAATATTTGGGGTGTTTCCCTGTATGTATAGAATCAAAATATAAAATTTCAAAATTTTTCAGTAAAATTAGATCAGTCATCAAAAATAAGAAAACATCAAGAACCCATAGTTTGGCAAATCTGGAATTCCCAATACTGCTGTACGAAAACTATGATATCTCGCAACCAGTGAAACAAAATCCAATTCCACCAAAGGGATATAAAAATAGATAAAATATAATAACCTTCATATTTCACAAACATTTTTCATACAGTAAAATGAATCATAGTGAAAATAAGGTTCTTTACAGAACAACGAGCAAAATACAACAAGTATAGATTTCATAACGAGCATGAAACAACACATAAGACTCATCAATAAAATTCACCAAAATTCTGGATAATCCCTAACTAGATAAAGAAACATTGACCAAAGTTTTGGGTCAAAATAATATGTGTAGCACAGTTAATAAAATCATTTAGTCATCAAGAATATCGAAAAACAAAATTTGGAAAATATCGACACCTCTGTGGTAAAACAGTCATAACTCACACATACGAAAACGAAATCAAGCAAGGTCAAGGGGTTTGAAAATAGACGAAATTATATAAAAATCATGTTTTATACCGAAATTAAGATACTGACTTCAAGACAGCCCAAAACAACAAACAAAACAGATCAGCGACAAAACACAGATTTTTTCCTTTAACAAAAACTCAACATATATCATACAAAACTTGTTCAAAACACAACCAAACATGAAATCAAGTCTACCGTGTGTCTAAACATCATAAATTAGGGTATCTAGCATGTCCACACCAAGTATTTCACATGGGTCTCAACCAAAACACGAGTTCTCACAAAAGTCTCACATATATGATCAAAATCAAGAACGGGTAAATCTTAAGTTAATTCATGTCCATATTGTGTTGTGAGTCATCTATGGTCAAATTTTCACAATAGAGACAAAATCCATCAAGCAAAACACAAACAAGAGTCTTCTCTAGACCCAACTACACTATAGGTGGTATTTTTTGACTTGTATCAAACAGATGAATTGGAGTACAAGTTACTTGCCTTAACCAAATATGAAGAACAACGAAAACCAAGAGTAACGAGCGAAACCCACGAACAAAAATCCACGAATCAATGAATCCAAACAACGAACCCACGAACGACTCGCACGATCCCACGTGCGAACACTCAAGCAAGCGAGTGGGAGACCAAGAGAGAGAGATGGCGGATGAGATGCTCAGGTGAAGGAGTGCTTGGCCAAGGGATGGAGTGGTGGTGCGGCAAGGTGAGGGGGAATCGGGATTGGTTAGGTTGGGTGTTGGGGGCTCAGGTGTTGGGTCCAGGCCGAAGAGGAGAGGATGGCGGCCTGGGCGTTGGCTGGCTGGGGGTGAGGCTGGCATCGGGATCAGGTCGCGAGGAGAGAGACAGGGTAGGGATGCCAGGATGGATGGGGATGAGTGTTAGGGTTAGGGTTTGTGAGGGAGAGAGAGAGTATATATATGTGAGGGAATTAGGGTTAAGAAATACAAATTGGGTTAATGGGTATTTGGGTTGTGGGTATATTAGGAGTTGCAATAGGATTTGTTTAATTTGGCTTTGGTAAATCAATTAGGGATCAAAATAATAGGATTAGGAATAGGGTAGACCACCAAATCTTCAAGAGCACAAAAAAATACAAATAAAGAGAACGAGACAACAATAAAGAGTGAAAACAACAACCATGAAAAAGAACAACCAAGAAATCGGAAATAACTCGCAAAAATCAAGAATGAGAAAGGAAAATGAAAATATATTGAAACAACTCAATATACGGTTCAGAAAGAAAAATACAAAAGAGAGAACAAATATACAAGAAAAGAAAAAAAATACACCAAAAATACGAAAAAGAAAAACAGAGGTTACAATCCTACCCACCTAACAAGAAGAATTTCGTCCTCAAAATTCAAAAAGAAGATACATAGGGTAACCCCAAAACAAAAACTACTCCAACCAATGAGGAAACCTCTGCTAAAACTCCTCCTCCAGCTCCTAAGTCGACTCACCAGGCGAGTGAGGATTCCAAGCAACACGAACCAACTTGATGACCTTGTTCTTAAGTACTTTCTCCTGCCGATCTACTATAGCAACTGGCGGAATCTCACAACTCAAATCTGGCCGAACGGTCAACTCAGAATAGTCGATCACGTGGCTCTCATCTCAGATATATCTCCTGAGTTGTGAGACATGGAAAACATCGTGCACTCCTGGTAACGCTGGAGGCAAGGCAAGACGATAGGCCACCCTGCCTACTCGCTCCAAAATCTCAAACGGTCCAATAAACCTAGGGCTAAGCTTGCCCCCACCACCGAACCGAATGACACCGCACCACGGCGATACCTTTAGGAAAACATGGTCACCAACACCAAACTGCAAAGCTCTCCGATGGACATCGGTCCATCGCTTCTGCCTGTCCTGAGCTGCCTGCAAATGCTTCTTGATCTGAACCACCACATCCACTGTCTTGGTGACCAACTCTGGACCCAACAACTACCTCTCACCAATGTCATCCTAGCACACTGGTGATCTGCACTTCCACCCATAGAGTGCCTCGAACGGAGCAGCTTTAATACTGGCTTGAAAGCTGTTATTGTACGAGAACTCCACGAGATGCAAATGATCCTCCCAAGACCCTCCAAACTGAAGCATACAGGACCTCAACATGTCCTTAAGAATCTGAATAGTCCGCTCTGACTGTCCATTAGTCTGGGGATGAAAAGCTGTATTGTACTTCAATTTACTCCCCAAACTGTTCTGAAGACTCTCCCAGAACTGAGATCTGAATCTCGTATCCCTGTAGATACAATACTGACTGGAACCCCATGATGTCTAACAATCTCTTGCATGTACCTCTCAGCTAGGCTCTCAGTAGACTGACCGACGCGAAAAGAAATGAAGTGAGCACTCTTCGTCAAATAGTCGACAATCACCCAAATGGCATTATGACCTTTAGGACTCCTCGGCAAAGCGGTCACGAAATCCATAGTGATGTGTTCCCACTTCCACTCAGGAATAGGAAGCGGTTGAAGAAGTCCAGTGGTCTTCTGATGCTCTGCCTTAACCTGCTGGCAGACCAAACACTGAGAAACAAACCGAGCCACAGCCCTCTTCATACCATGCCACTAGAAATGAAGCTTCAAATCCCGATACATCTTAGTACCGCCAGGATGGATGGAATACGAAGACTGATGAGCTTCTTCAAGCAACCTCTGATGAACTTCACTCTTAGGGACACACAACTGGGAACCAAAACGAAGCGACCCATCAGCATGAATAACCATGTCCGTTTTGGACCCAGAATCAACCTTAGCTCGAAATCTCTGCAACTGCGCATCACCAGCCTATGCCACCTTAATCTGATCAACAAGAGACGACTGTAGCTGGAGCGCCAAACAACTCCGAACAGAACTCGGCAACACAATATCCAACTCCAACCTCTTCATCTGCTCAATGAGATCACTCTGCTGAGTATGAAACACAACTGCTGGTCTCTTGCTCAAAGCATCAGGCACCAAGTTTACTTTACCAGGATGGTATTGCGAACTGATGTCATAATCGGCCATAAGTTCCAACCAACGCCTTTGCCTCATGTTTAACTCCTTCTGGGTGAAGACGTACTTGATACTTTTGTGGTCTGTAAAGATCTCCACTCGGTCTCCAAATAAATAATGTCTCCACAACTTCAAAGCATGAATCACTACCGCTAACTCCAAGTCATGAGTCGAATAGTTCTTCTCATGGGGCCTCAACTGCCTCGATGCATACACAACGACTCGAATCTTCTGCATCAAAACTGCTCCAAGACCCTTACCAGAAGCACCACAGTGAATTACAAATCTGCCTGAACCATTGGAAATAGTCAACACAGGCACTGACGTCAATCTGTTCTTCAACTCAGCAAAAGCCTCATTGCACTCATCAGACCAACAAAACTTCTGATCCTTTCTAGTCAATTTAGTCAACGGTCCTGCTATCTTCAAAAAATCTTGGACGAACTTCTGATAATAGCCAGCTAAATCGAGAAAACTCCTGACTTCAGAAACTGACTTGGGAATAGGCCAATCCTTCACAGCCTCAACCTTGGCCGGATCCACAGAAACACCATCGCCAGAAATAATGTGCCCTAAGAAAGAAACCCTATCGAGCCAAAACTCGCACTTGCTGAGGTTCCTATAGAACTAATTCTCTCCCAAAGTCTGCAGAACCACTCTCAGATGCTTAGCATGATCTTCTTGATTCTGAGAATACACCAAAAATCATCAATGAAGACCACCACAAATCTATCCAAGAACTGAGAGAAAACCCGATTCATAAGACTCATGAATATAGCCGGCGCATTCGTGACTCCGAACGGCATCACAAGATACTCATAGTGCCCGTATCTAGTCCTGAAAGCAGTCTTCTTTATATCTGCAGCCTTCACCTTGACTTGGTGATACCCAGAATGAAGATCCAACTTCGAGAAAATAGCAGTCCCACCCAACTGATTAAACAAATCATCGATCCTGGGCAGCGGGTACCAATTCTTCACAGTAACTCTGTTCAGTTCTCGGTAATCCATGCACAGTCGATGACTACCATCATTCTTTTCAACAAAAAGGACTGGAGCACCCAAGACAAAACACTAGGTCTAATGATACCCAAATCAAGCAACTCTTGAATCTGCACCTTAAGCTCTGCTAGCTCAACCGGTGCCATCCTGTAGGGACTCTTCGATATCGGTGTTGTTCTAGGCTGAAAATCAATACCAAATTCCACTTCCTTATCACGGGGTAAGCCAGGCAACTCATCTGGAAAAATATCAAGAAATCCTGAACTACTAAAGGTGCAGCCTCACAGCCTGAGTGCAATTCCATCACACCATCCACCTGTTTAACTGTAGTCTTTGCTCGACAAAGGAAAGATTCCCCGGCATGGAACTCAAATTCTGTTCGATCTGGAATTCTGAAGAAAACTTTCTTGGCACGGCAATCAATAATGGCATGGGCTTCACCCAACCAGTCCATACCGAGAATAACATCGAATCCCGAATTTCCAATTATAATCAGGTTGGCTTTAAAATCTGCGTCCCCAATAACAACAGGACATTGCCTGCACTCACGGGAACATATGACAACTCCACCACCTGTCACAATGTTCCAAGCCACTGACATGTTACTGCACTCCAACTGATGGCGAGCGACAAATCGAGAGAAGACAAAAGAATGGGTTGCCCTAGAATCTAACAGAACATGAGCAGGAAAAGAGCACACAAGCACAACACCTAAGACAGAAAGCAAAAGAGACAAAGAAAAGAATGGTTGAACAGGGGTGAGGGAAAACAAATGCAGAAAGGACAAACAGAAAGAAATAAAACAAAGGAAATGGAGAAACAAAGAGAAACAACAAATAATAAAACAATAAAACAAAAGATACTTGCAACCACACCCTTAGCTGACTCAGCATCTGCAGCAGTCAGGTTGAAAGCCTGACCTCTCCTCGGAACAGCAGTCCTCTGACAGACAATCTGATGCTGGGGAGGAAGCGGTGGCCTAACTGGACTATGAGCTGGAACTGCCGGCTGGAAAGGACCACGGACTGGAAGAGTCGCCCTTTGCTGTGGGCAATCCCGCAAAGTGTGGTCAGGTGCACCACAAGCAAAACAGCGGTGATTGGCCCGCTTACAGTCCTTGCGCTCATGCCTAGCAAGTCGGCAAAAGTCGCAAAAACCACCATTCTGGGAACCAGCAGAAGAGTAAGGAGCTGCTCTAACTGGGTGGGCGGAAATAGGCCTCTGAATAGCCCCACCAGAAAGCCTAGCAATAGCAGCGGGAACAATCCGCTGAGAAGAAGACGAACCACCACGAGCCTGCTCCTGAGCTCGGGCTGCCTCAAGAGCCTCAGTGTAGGTACGCAAGCGAAGAGAGATAAGATGCCTCTTGATATCCTGCTCAAGTCCATTTGTGACTCTACGAGCCCTATCCTTTTCGGTTGCCACAAGAACGGCAGCGAAGCGGCTATGTCTAGTAAACTCAACTGCATACTCATCCACTGACCTGGAACCATGTTGCAAGGAAGTCCATGTTACAGCATTGCATGAACAATTATGTAACAAAATTCAAAATAGCATAATCACTTAACCAGTTTTTGGGCCAGGAATTGTTGTTCCATCTCAACCCGAGTACTACTGGGGAAGAATTTCTCCAAGAATCTCCGAGTAAAAGTAGCCTAAGCAATAGGCCTCTCAAGTCACTCAGACTCGGCCATCCACCAGATATGGGCCAGATCCACCAGCTAGATGGAAACAACGTCCACCCGAACAGCCTCGGCAACACCAGCCGCTAACAACAAGAACTCAGTCCGATCAACCTCTGTTCAGCCTCCAAAAGCATCTCAGTGCTGGAAAAACGGTCGGGATGTAGCCACATAAAATCTGTAACTGTCCCTGGATGCAGCGGAAGATTTACCTGCACAGGCACAACAGGAGGCGGAACCCGGGTAGCTTCAAGAGAAGCCATCACAAGATCACTGTGGTTTTGCTGCTGGCTAATCAGCTGCTCAAGCACAGTAGTGACAGCCTCAATCGGATCAATCTGCGACTGAGAAGTAGAACCTCTGCGAGCCATAGTCTGCACAAAACAAAAACAATTAGCATCCAGAATCAGAATTGGTATACATTCATTTATGTATGCATGGTTGATGAAATGTTGAGCAGAACCTAGTTCAAGCCAAGCTTGTCTAATACATTAGGCAACTAATACATTAGCCAAACCTGGGCTCTGATACCACTAAAAAATCCTGTCACGCCCCGCTTTCCAAAAAGAATATGGAATACGGATATGAGACAAAAGCCCAGCGAATGATTTTCATCATCCATAAGCTGTTCAGGAATCTTTACAATATTTCACAAGATAATTAGAGTCGGAAGCAGAAGATATAACCAGGTATGCATAATTGAAACAAGATACCAATAGAAATTACTTGAAACCAAATATAATAATCTCAAATAATCAAATTCTGAACAAGTCAAATATTCTGGGTCACATCGTCCAATACAAGATAAATATCCAAGTAATCAAGTACATCTTATTCGAGTTCAAGCAACAATAATAATAACAAATAAAGCATGAAATCCAGCCCTAGTACATCATCTCGCCAATACCATCTGACAGCTAACCATCCTGATCTGCAATTAGTAAATTTGCAGGAGAAGGAAGAAGAAAAACAAGTACCCATCAATTGCAAGCTACGGGCCACTTATAATTTAGGATACAAGTACATGGGATAGGTAAATCTAAGTAACAAACCTAGCATGGTATAATCATGATAACAGAAATATAAATTATAGCATGGAAAGATGAGCAAATATAATAGCATGTGTCGAGTATCAAGTAAACAAAGTGTCATGCATCAAGTAACCAGTATCAAGAATCATGTAATCATGTAGCATGTATCAAGTATCAAATCTCATGTATTATGTAGTCAAGTGTCAAGCAAGCATGTATCATGTTCAAGTGTCAAGTTCAAGTATCATGTATCAAGTCTTGTAGTTATTACTATCTAGGTAGTACTTCATGCATCCTGGTTTTTACTACATAGTAGCTACAACAAACAATTTCGCTTTAGATTTTGTAGGGAACCATACAGGGCAGTGTACTCAGGAACAAGCTCCGAGTATCATGTATCATGTAAACAAGCTCCAAAATCCAAACAAGCTCCAGTATCATGTGTGTACGTGTCATGTATATCGTCTTAAGCTCCACATGTAAACAAGCTTCAATAACCACTAGGTTCTTCCAAGTACACGTTTCTGCACTATCCACTACTAGATCTTTCGCTTAACCCCAGCTTGGTAATTTTATTGTTAAGTCAAATAAGCATGTAGGTGTGCAAAACATATTAAGTATATCATTTCATGATCATGTGACAAGTGCAAGTTGCAAGATAAACATGTACGAGTGCAAGATATCTCTTAAAAGAATAAATTTGTCAATTCTCAAGTTCAGGACAGCAAGACCCTACTGCAGTAAAACAGTGATTATCGCTACTACAAACATTGAAATCTAGATCCGTCGAAGGATCTGGAAAATAGACTTCCACACAAATCCAGCGAGTATTAATAAGTCATATATTAATTCACAAAAACATAGCTCAAAACTGATTTGAATACAGAAAATAGGTTCAGCCAGAAATCAGGAAAACAAATTCACAGTCAGTAAAACAGCATCAAAACTCATTAAATAAATCCACGAAAAATCTGGGATATTTCCCTGTATGTCTAGAATCAAAATATAAAGTTTCAGAATTTTCCAGTAAAATTAGATCAGTCATCAAAAATAAGAAAACATCAAGAACCCATAGTTTGGCAAATCTAGAATTCCCAACACTGCTGTACGAAAACTATGATATCTCGAAACCAGTGAAACGAAATCCAATTCCGCCAAAGGGATATAAAAATAGATAAAATATATTAACCTTCATATTTCACAAACATTTTTCATACAGCAAAAGGAATCATAATGAAAATAAGGTTCTTTACAGAACAGCGAGCAAAATACAACAAGTATAGATTTCATAAACGAGCATGAAACAACATATAAGACTCATCAATAAAATTCACCAAAATTCTGGGTAATCCCTTACTAGATAAAGAAACACTGACCAACGTTTTGGATCAAAATAATATGTGTAGCACAGTTAATAAAATCATTTAGTCATCAAGAACATAGAAAAACAAAATTTGGAAAAAATCAACACCTCTGTGGTAAAACAGTCATAAATCACTCATAAGAAAAAGAAATCAAGCAAGGTCAGAGAAGTTTGGAAATAGAAAAAAATCTCTAAAACTCATGTTTTATACCAAAATTAAGATACTGACTTCAAGACAGTCCAAAACAGCAAACAAAACATATCAGCGACAAAACACATATTTTTCCCTTTAACAAAAACGCAACATATATCATACAAAACTTGTTCAAAATATAACCAAATATAAAATCAAGTCTACCAAGTATCTAAAAATCATGAATTAGGGTATCTAGCATGTCCACACCAAGTATTTCACATGGGTCTCAACCAAAACACGAGTTCTCACAAAAGTCTCACATACATGATCAAAATCAAGAACGGGTAAATTTTAAGTTAATTCATGTACATATTGTGTCGTGAGTCATCTATGGTCAAATTTTCACAATAGAGACATAACCCATCAAGCAAAACACAAACAAGAGTTGTCTCTAGATGCAACTACACTATTGGTTGTATTTTTTGACTTGTATCAAACAAATGAATTGAAGTACAAGTTACTTGCCTTAACCGAAGATGAAGAACAACGAAAATCAAGAGTAACGAGCAAAATCCATGAACGAAAATCCACGAATCAACGAATCCAAGCAACGAACCCACGAACGACTCGCACGATCCCACGTGCGAACTCTCAAGCAAGCGAGAGGGAGACCAAGAGAGAGAGATGGTGGATGAGATGCTCGGGTGAAGGAGTGCTCAGCTAGGGGATAGATTGGTGGTGCGGCAAGGTGAGGGGGAATCGGGATAGGGTAGGTCGGGTGTTGGGGGCTCGGGTGTTGGGTGCAGGCCGAAGAGGATAGGATGGCAGCCTGGGCGTCGGCTAGCTGGGGGTGAGGCTGGCATCAGGATCAGATCGGGAAGAGAGAGACAGGGTAGGGAGGCCGGGATGGATGGGGTTGAGTATTAGGGTTAGGGTTTGTGAGGGAGAGAGAGAGAGTATATATATGTGAGGGGAATTAGGGTTAAGAAATACAAGTTGGGTTAATGGGTATTTGGATTGTGGGTATATTAGGAGTAGTAATAGGATTTATTTAATTTGGCTTTGGCAAATCAATTAGGGATCAAAATAATAAGATTAGGAATTGGGTAGACCACCAAATCTCCAAGAGCACCCAAAAATACAAATAAAGAGAACGAGACAACAATAAAGAGTGAAAACAATAACCATGAACAAGAACAACCTAGAAATCGGAAATAACTCACAAAAATCAAGAATGAGAAAGGAAAATGAAAATACATTGAAACAACTCAATATACGATTCAGAAAGAAAAATACAAAAGAAAGAACAAATACACAAGAAAAGAAAAAAAGTACACCAAAAATATGAAAAAGAAAAACAGAGGTTACACACAGCCTGAGGATTTTGTCACTCCAAAGGATGCTGGAAAGGTGTGTAAACTGCAATGATCCATTTATGGATTAAAGCAAGCTTCTAGAAGCTGGAATCATCGTTTCGATGATGCAATCAAAGAGTTTGGTTTCATCCAAAATGAAGATGAACTTTGTGTCTACAAGAAGGTTAGTGGGAGCACAGTACTGTTTCTGGTATTATATGTAGATGACATACTACTTATTGGGAATGACATCCCTACCTTACAGTCTGTAAAGACTTGGCTAGAAAAATATTTTTCCATGAAGGACTTGGGTGAAGCTACCTATATATTAGGTATCAAGATCTATAGAGATAGATCAAGGAGACTGCTTGGCCTGAGTCAGAGTACATATATAGAAAAAGTATTGAAACAGTTCAATATGCAAGAGTCCAAGAAAGGATTTTTCTCTATGTCACATGGTGTAAGCCTGTCTAAGGCTCATTGTCCTTCCACTCAAGATGAGAGAGACCGCATGACTAAGATTCCAAATGCATCTGCAATTGGATCTATCATGTATGACATGTTATGTACTCGTCCAGATGTCTCATATGCTTTGAGCATGATGAGCAAGTACCAGTCAGATCCCGGTGACAGTCACTGGACTGCTGTCAAGAACATCCTTAAAAAGGACTAAGGATTCATTCTTGGTATATGGAGCTGAGGAAGTGCTTGTTGTGAAGGGTTACACTGATGCTAGCATCCAATCTGATAAGGACGACTCCAAATCACAATTAGGTTTTGTGTTTTGCCTAAATGGTGGAGCTATGAGCTGGAAGAGTTCGAAGCAAGAGACAGTAGCCGATTCCACCACAGAGGCAGACTATATTGCTACCTCCAATGTAGCAAAGGAGGCCGTTTGGATTAGAAAGTTCATCACTGAACTTGGGGGTGGTTCCTAGTATTGTGAACCCACTGGACCTCTATTGTGATAACAATAATGCCATTGCACAAGCTAAGGAGCCTAGATCTCACCAGAGATCCAAACATATACTTAGGCACTTCCATATCATTCCAGAGATTATCGATAGAAGAGATGTGAAGATACGCAGAGTGCCGACAAATGATAACATCGCTAGCCCAGTGACAAAGACTCTTGCACAGCGAAAGCATAAGGGTCACACAAGGTCTATAGGCATTAGATTTATGTCTGATTGGCTCAGTGCAAGTGGGAGATTGTTGGTATATGCTCTAGAGGCCAGTTGTGTATTGAAATTACTAGTTTACATTGCATTATGACATTTATTTCATATGTGAAGCATTTCATTTATTGTGATGTTTATTCTAATTAAATGAGCATAATAAATTCCTTAGAATAATAGGTTCAATACTATGGGATAACAAGTGCATGACTTGATTGTGAGATCCTATTGGTTGTAATCAGAACACTATTCTTAAAGTCCTTAGTCAAGTATTATTGTTAATTAGGACAACAATAATGCATAGAGACTAGTATGTGCGTAGACTGATGACCATATCTCACGGGTCATGGATATGAGATATCAAGTCTCCACATGGGTACATATTAGAGTAATAATGTACTTGACTGGCCTACCATGGGAACGCTGCATGGATCGTTACGTGAGTGTCATAAGCGGTTCTTACAATGTCCATGGTGTATATAGTCCTTTGACTTGAAGTCACTACGGTTCCCTACATGAATAGTTATATATTTTAATGTTATCAAACGTTGCCTGTAATAAGGTGATTATAAAGTCGACTATTTGATATACTACCAATCATGCGGAGGGATGGGAGTGACTTAGATAGGATTTGTCCCTCTTACATAGCAGAAGCGATATCTACAGGCCCCTTCATTGAGTGAGACTGTAAAATGCATGGCCGTACTCAAATGAGTCAATATAAGATATTGAGTTCATTTGTTTTAGTAAGTCTACTCGGACATCAAGAAACCAAAGATTGAACTATACAAGGGTGACACACTCTATACCTTGTGGTCAATTAAGATATCTGAACAAAAGGATTAGACTACATGGTAACATTGGTCACGGATGGGTTATGTCTAATCACTGACATTCCTGTTACTTGAGTAGCAGTGATGTATTGCAAGATACTGCTCACTGTTTGTAATACTAGAATATGATTTTAGTATTACTATCAACGTAACGAGAACCTACAAGGCCACACACATAGAATTGATCGAAATTGGGATTTAAATTCATAAGATGAATTTAATTAGAAATCCAAGTAAGACTTGGAATCCTGACATTGTTTGGACATTTAATTAGATTAAATAGGCTGACTAAATTTCAGAGGTCCACACACAAATCTGACCCAGGTCGGATTGTGAGCCCAACGACCTCATTACTCTCTTAGGGTTAATTTTCTGCAGCTTTATGTATGATACATATATGTGATAAAGAGACACACGAGAAAACCCTAGCCATCACAGAAATTGTGAGAGAGAGATCGTGAGGAACAGCCCCATCTTGCAGCGAGCACCATAACGTGAGGAAAGCTTGGTTTTGATCCGTTTGTGTGGATACCTTAGAGGCACCGCAACATTGCAGTGTTGTGATCGACATATCTTGGAGACAGCAGATCCATCCACAAGGTATAAATCCTAAACACGATTTACGGTTTTTGCATGGATCCAGGGCTAGGTTTCAATAATTTTTGTAATTTGTTTGCTGTGTATTCAATCTGTGTTTGCCATTGAAACCTAACACCGAAGGGGTCGCGCGACCCTCCTTCATCTCAAAAGAAAATCCTCGGTGATCGAGATCCTTATATACTTCCCTGATGTGCTAAAGAGCCCGATCGTACCCCTGGTTTTGGCCTCGCACGATGTCAGCCAGAGCATCGTCATATGCCATTGCCATCTCCTTCTCCTTCGCTTGCCACGTCAGATTCTCATTGAACAGCTCCTTTTTCTCCTTTAAAATCCCCTCTCGGGCCTCCACCTTCAACTCCCTCACTTGCTTCCCGATGCCGTTGTTCCAGTCAAGAAGCTCCTCTCCCCCGCTTCGGCAAGTTGGGACCATCGGAGGAGCTGTTCCTGCCCCTTCTGCAACTCAGCTCGAGGATGGACACCTACAAAAATACTAAGGTGCACTTAAAACAAAGAATAGGGAGGAAAATAAGGACAAGTGTTCTCGATAATGCCTAAAAGGGAACCACACCAAAACAGAAGTGTAATGCCCCGGATAATATAATGCTTCTGTATATATATATATATATATATATATATATATATATATATTGAAGTGTTGCTTGATTATATATGTATCAATGATGAAGTGCGTTTAAATTTGCTGGACAGTTCGTGTGGATGGTTGGGTTCTTGTTGATGCTCGAGAATGAGAAGGACCGATACTAGTACATGCGCTAGTTTTGAGTGTGATGCATATGCAAACATGTAATTGTATGGTACTACAATGGATATTCCTTGTATGCACTCAAATCTAACCTCTCATCTCGTGTAGAATTTGATCAATGGCCAAAAATTTCAACCAAGCTTTATCTCCAAAACCATGGGCTAAAAACCCTTGTTTTTTGAAAAAAACCACTTGCCACATCACCCCCTACCCCCCCCCACCCTCACTCCTCCTCTCTTGTTAAAAACCCCTCCTTCTCACCCTCTTGAGCTCTGAAATTTCAGAAAAAGAAAGAGAAGGAGAGAGTGAAAGAAGTCGAATTAAAGGAGTGTTCTAAAGCTTTTGGAGAAGGATTTGGAAGAGGAAGCCGAAGGCAAATGTCATCTTTTCAGGCCAACCAAGGGCGGGGAGTTCTCTGAACTTTAGTCTTGTTTTTCTTGTTTGACTTTCTTGCATGAATCAAGTAGTAATAGTTATGATAATGATTGTTTAGGAGATTGTTAGAATCTGAAAATGGAAACTGAAAACATGATCTGCATGCTAACTTCCTGAATTTCCAGAGAACAAAATAATTGGAATTTGATCTTGAAATTCACAGAATGATCTCATGTATGTCTTGAAGCTACATGATTTATTTCAGATTTTTATGATGTTATTTGATATTTTAATAAAATCAATTTTGAGGACTGAGTCGTAAGGCTGAGACTGGGTCTGTCTATTGTAAAAACTGAACTTGTGGGAATTCTTAGAATTAACTGACACATGATCTAGTTTTGAATCTTTTTTCATGTTATCTTGCATGCATCTGGACTCTTCAGAAAAATAATGAAATTATTTGGACAAAATTTGATGCATGTTGAAAATTAATTAATCAAGAGTAGTCAAGACAGTGACTGAAGAACAGTAGAACTTCTATACTTGATTGTAATAGGTAGAACTCCTTGAATATTTGAAATCAGGATGTGATCCTTTGTGCATACTATTCATGATGATGTCTAGTTTCTGGAAATGCAAATTTGATGATCATTAGTTATGCATGTGATTTATTATAAATATTTAAGCATGTACTGTGCAGAACCTAGTCAGGATTGAAACTCTGATAAGATGGTACCTTTATGGCTCTATATGAGCAGAATTTGAGAAAGTGTACAACTAGGAAATTGTAGTAGACATCTTGATCTTTCCAAAAAGCCCTATTTCAAGAAATTCATGTAAGTAGAACAATAGATATGATTTTTGCAAGTTGGGACAGAAACCAGATTTTGAGCCATAGGCTCTGTTTGAGTAATGCTTTGTGTGTCGTTTTGTATACCTGAGGAAAATGACTGTTTTAGGGTAATCAAATGGAAAATTTGGGATTGGTGATCAACTAGAAAGTTATAGAGGACATTCACACCTTTCCACAAAACCTGGACTTGTATCATTCTGATGAGCGGATGGGGTTTTATGATATCGGTAAGGTACAGCCAGTGTACAGGAAGTACACAGACTAAGGTTTGTAAGGCTATTTTGAGGAATTAGATGATTGAATCTGAGGTGATGATCAACTAAAGAGTTGTAGCCTAGGTCTTTATCGTTTCAGATTAGGCTAGAACACCCAAATCTGAGTTGTATTGTGGGAGTTATGACCTTTTTAAGTTCAGGCAGAAATACCATAGTTTGGCTTAGTCATGGTTTTTGGCTAAGTGTTGGAAGAACCTTTTCCCTTTTGTACATAAGAGTTGATAACTTGTTGTTTTGGGATGAATGGTGTCTATTGCTGGTCTTGTTGGTGTTTGACTCCTGTTGAGGATGTTGTGACTCGAGTTAGTCACTAGGGTAGGGTGATCCCTACGCCTATCGACCCTAAGGTTTGAACTTCCGCCGAGGCGTTGGACGTCCGAATTGGCGTCGTCGATTTGTATTCATGCCGGTTAAGGATGAACGCGGGGCGTGGTGATGGATGAATTCCAAGCTAGGGGAAGTGGCGAGCAGGAATTGTGTCACCGGGGCCAGTGGTCAATGGGCAGAGTTTTGGAAGCAATCTTTTTACATGGAGGATTAGAGTGAGTCAAGGATAGAGTGATGTATTAGGGGTATGTATTGCATTAGTACTAGCAGACCATAGTCAGGTGTTGTACTTTTCCTATTGTAGGGATACGGATTTGGTTCTCAGGTTTTAAGTTTGCGGGTCTCTTATCTCGATCTGTTAATTCCCAAAGAGTCTGGGTAAGGAACGGGAGAGGAACTCCTATCGGATAGGGGGATTTGACCCTCGAGGCCATAACGTTCCTATGTGCATGGGTTTTGTTTTTGAATCATTGACGTCATGGGTACATGGTTTTGTACCGGAAGGTTTGACACGGCTTTTTGAGTGAGGTCCGTGCGCGGGTACTAAGTGGCAAACGCGACCACCACTTTAGGGACTGCAGTACGGGACTAGATCGACGGACTGCAACCTCCTCTGACATGGAAAACTATTGGGAACAGGATGAGTACAAAAGTAGGATGCATGGCGAGGGATTGAACCCTACAATAAGAAGAGGCGAACTCTTTGGAAAGTATGTAGTATGGGATCCATACGTTTCTATTGAAGTTGATTTTGGGGAAGTATGTAGTATGGGATGCATACTTTCCCAAATGAATTGCATTAGAGTAGGTGCATCGTATGCATTCCTTGTTTTGTGCATTAGATTAGGCCATGTCATGCTTTGATCTGGAACGTATGTAGTATGGGATGCATGCGGATCCACAGTCCCAAAGTCTTGCTTGCATTAGAATAAGGCATGTGATTGGTGCATTTAGTTGTTAGATCATGGCATACACGAACCCTAGGGAATTAGGATGCATGTTTCTTTTCCCATTCAAGATGGTTTGTGGTTGCCAGTTTGGAGATCGATGTTATTATCAGTATTGCATCAGTCGAAGTACTGATGTTCCCCACCTTTTAGGTACCGTCCTACCTTTCGAGCAGGTGCAGAAATATTAGAGTCGCGCAGCGGAAGACTCAAGCCGAGAGGCAAGTTCCAGGGAAGCAGATTGACCAATCGGCAGAGCTTCGGCGGTGATCAGTCGATTACCATTCCAGAGACAACTGATAGCTTTACAAGAGGAGTTGGTAAATATTTTGTAATGAGTTAATGTAATTTGTATTCTTGTTCAAGAACAAGATATTGGTTGTAATCGATGATGTAATGACCTTATTTGGCAATAAAAAGTTTCTAAATTTTCGTGTTATTACTGTGTTGAGATGCATTTGAAGGCCAAGATTCTGGTTGCGTCACGAATGTCTGGTAACGGGGATCCGGGGCATTACAAGAAGCTTGCGCCAAACGACCATAAACATCCTCCTCAGAGTCTTTGCTCAGGCCTTCCGATCATGGTGGGTAACCACCTCCAAGGCATTGGGGCGATCGGTCAAGTAGGCCCCCGCGGTTACAGACCATGAAGGTACCCACACCCTCGTCAGGGGAGAGGGAGGGGGCTTAGGAGCCCCACGGCATCTTTAAGAGACGAAGCTAGGGATTTCTCACCCTCCTTTTTAATGCTCATCTTGATCGCCTTGACCTTGGGGGCTCACCATTTTTGGACTTCTTCCTAGCAGGTCCCTCCATCTCTGAAAGGGGTGGACACTTCTGCCCCTGCTCCGGTGTCGGGGCGTTCGCCTTCGCCATCAACTTCTCCTCTGCCCTCATAACTGCATGTTTCGCCTTCAATATTTCGTCAGCCACCATTTTCACATGTTGAGAATGCATGAAGGGGAGATAAGAATAAAGGGAAACCAAAGCAGAAGGTAAGACAAGCAAACAAAGATGAAGGTGCTAGAACTTATATATAGGGAAAAGAGGACATCGATCACTGTGTTAAACATGTGATGTCACATCCTGCTTGAACACACACGTGGCCATGCACGCAAAGATTCCCAAAACCTTAGTTCCATCCTCGGCACGGTCCCTGACTCTAAGCAAATTGCATAAATCTTAGTGAGGAGCCCTCCTCGGTGTGTTCCCCGACTCCAAGCAAGTTGCATAAATCTCAGCGGGGAGTCCTCCTCAGTGTGGTATCCGACTCCGAAATTGTCGAATGATTCTCAACAAGGATTGTTCTATTCGACTTCGAAATAGTCGAATGATTCCCAGCAAGGATTCCACCTCAGCACAGTATCCGACTCCAAAATCGTCGAATTATTCCCAGCGAGGATTCCACCTCGGCACGGTATCCGACGCTGAACAAGTCGCATGATTCTCAGCTACATGGATTCCCCCTCGCTGGAATCCCCCTCGGCATGGTATCCAACTCTGAAACATTTGCATGATCCTCAGTGAGGATCCCCCTCGGTGTGGTCTCTGACCACGAACCAGCCTCGAATTTCCCTACCACAGGGCCCTCATCTCGGCACGCCTCGATAAAAACCAAAGTCATGCACAAACATCTTGCACAGATATCTTTATTCCTAAAATGAAAAGGTTACATTAGCAATGTTACATTGGAAATTACATATTTAAGGCACCACGGCCTGGACCCCGGGGTCCCCTTCGGTGGACCCTGGCCTTATGTTTATTACATCAGTCCCAGAAGGACAGGTGCCAGTCCGTGCACCCGTAAGCCCCCTCTATTGCAAGTGACACACGAAGACTCTACCACTCCACTCTGGGCATCTCCCGGTGCTCTCTCTTCCAAATGGGTCCTTGGGTAAGGATCTAGCCTCGAGAACGGGGTCCAAAAGGTGGACGCCTGACCCATCTCTCCGAGCTTAACCTTGAACCGATAAATCAACAAGTCCCTCTCCATGAGCATCCATCTCAGAATGGAATCGGAGGACCGATCATCGACCGAATGAGAAGCCTCACCACCGGCAGCTTTGGCAACGGCTAAATCAGCATCAAGAACTAACGCCTTCAGACGAGCTAACTCTTGCGCCACCTCTTGTGACCGATGGATATGACAGTTGAACGCCACTTTTCGGTCAATTGCCTCCTTACGTAGGCGGGCAGTGATACTCTTGGCTTGACATAACTTGCCTCGGAGAATTCGCACTTCACCCTCGAGCCCCATCTCCCACGACTCGTACCACAGCAAAACAAACATTTCAAAACTCAGATGAATGTGAAGCAAAAAACATCAAAAATCGGGTGAATTTTCTTTAAGCAAAAATTACCATGGTGTGGTGGCCAATCCGCAGTCGAAACCTATACAAAAATTAGGAACTGAGAAACTTTCTAAGTTGAAGGGGACACCTCCCGAGAAGGGGAATGAAGGCTGCGGCCTCGGCCACCTCACAGTCGACATGGATTTCTTCATCAACAGTAGGCAGTTCCCTTGGGGTTGAAGGAGTACGATTAAGCTCCGGCTCGAAACAGTGGTCATCAAGATTGATATTAGGATACCTCTCCCAGACATGTTAGAGGGCTCGTTTATAGCCATCATCCTGTCCCGCGATAATCTGGCCCGCCGATTTATCAACCTCTACATGCAGTTTCACCCTCTCCTCCTATCAGGCCTCCTTCTCCGTTACCAAGAGGCCCTCGTCATGAACCTCGATAGTGGTCTCACCTTCCAATTCCTTCACCCTTTTCTCAAAGCCCTCTGCGTGATCTTTCTCGACATGCCATATCTGGTCAAGACGTTGCGCCCTCCGATTAACGCACTTCATTTCCTAATCAAATTGCCTCTTCAGTTCTACCCCATGAAGCATAGCCTGCGAAAACGAGGCGGAACACTTAAGGAAATACCAATAACAAAAGCAAAAAAAACACATGCTCGATACCGAGCATCTACTACGACGGAAGCCTGGGCATACTTGAGATAACCTAAGCCAATTAGCTCCTTAGAAAGAGCCCTCTTGTCCCTCAGCAGAGCAATATTTTACACCACCTCAAGAGCCACACAGGACTCCATGATGGAGTCAATCACCTTCTCCGCCCAATCGGGTACGAAGGTCTCCTTAGTCTTCTGGGGGAGAACACCCCTCGTGTAGCACCCCGAATTTCAGTGCAGAAAATACGAGACACAATCCAGAATCTTTGTTTCAATGTAACTTAAACACAACACAATAATACAGGGAAATAAAAACTTTCATTACATTAGTTCTCACTATAAAGCACAACGGAAATTAATACAACTTGTTTCCACATTAAAACTCCAGCCTTCACATAAATCCAAGCTTTAACTCTTGTTCAAACCACTCACTTTCAAATTCTGCAAAACTGTTAAAACTGTGGGCACGTCAGTCACATATAACTGACGCAATCCTAATTAAAGCAGCAATCCTCCAAAGACTCACAAGCACAAACTTGTTGCACAAAATAAAACTACAATGGAAAGATTCATAAATCAATAAGTGAAGCTAAACTAAATGAATAAGTGTGTTATGAAAATGAAAGAAAAATACATAAAACATTGTCTAAGAAAACACAAATGCACACAATGCTCACTAATGCACACTTGTTTGGATACTATGCCACCCATACAACATAGGTCTGAGGGCAAGACCTTAGCGTTCACCTCATTATAGGGTTTAATCCCTCGTTATGTAAAACTTATTCCCATGACAAACTTAATATTTAGACATTCTGTGAGTATCTAGCCCACACCCTGGGAATTCTGGAAGAATCTCTATCCACAGATAATTCCGGAGACTATTTCACTCACACCTGAGAATCTTCGAGAATACTCCACACCGCGAGTAATCATGGCATCTCATAAAACAAGCATTCTATGAGTTTCACCTCGATCCCGATAATTTCGGAGATCAATCCCACAACGCAGATAATCTGGAGACACTTCCACTCACATTTCGATAATTCTGGGGACCATCTCACACCGGAGATCATATAGAGCCCCCCTACTCATATTTGCTCATACTTCATTACATCTCCAACTAGTGCTTGTCCTTAAGTTCAAACATAGACAACCACAGCCATCTAGAGCTAGCTCACCCTATCGAACTTAACTCAACCAATCAGGAACACTAGCCGACACTGGCTAATTTCCATAATCAAATAATCTCAATTGCCGGTGTCTAGGTTCATGCTCAGCCTCTAGAGCTCTCACATTCACAATCCTTCTCTAGGGTTCTTTCCAATAACCCTAATTTCTCAAATAATTCACAACTTAATTCATTCATTAATCTGTCCTTCTTTTACTCATTTCCAAACTTATACAAGTTCTCACATAGTTTCATTAAATTAATGCATCCATACCCCCATTTTAATTCATTTCATTAAAATATAAATTTTCAATAAACAAATAGATCACTATAAAATCTTCTCTCAAATAAATGAAAAACAACTTCCATAATTGATTAATTTCATTTATAAAAACAAATTCAAAATCAGCAAAATATTTTCATCTCAACTTATAAAATTTCTTTCCATATTTGAAACTCCAATATTAAATTCTGGGATTTTGATTCATTTAAAACTTAAACACCTTATTTAAAAATATGAAATTTTATCCCTAAAAAAATGAAACTTTTAGTTCAAAAATATGAAACTATAGTCCTTTAAAAATATGAAATTTATGACTTCTAAAATCTGAAAACATATCCTTCAAAACTAAAATATATATATATACTCTTCAAAAACTAGCATTTATACCCTTCCAAAACATACATTTTCATCATACAATTTGCAACCCCAACCTACAAAAATCTGAAACTTGTGATGATAAAATTTGAAACTTCATTTCATAAAAATCTGAAACTAGACATTATAAAATTCTGAAACTTATCCTTTCATCTTGATAATTAAATCAATAGAACTATATACATAAATAAAATCTAACTATAACACATTTAATTGATCTTCACTCTAGGGTTTATCTCAACCCTAGCACATACCCAAGCCCCCTTAACATGCAGGCCGAAACTGCATTACAAGTGCTGGCCGAACCCTCCCCTCTCACTGTTTAAACCCAAACCCTATCCCTTGATCAGAGCAACCTGAAACCCTAGATTGCCTTTAACCCGATACTCAAATGATCTCAATACACATTAATTCATGTACAAAACTTCTTTGATTTAAATCATGAAATTTAGTTTAATAAAATAGTAAATAAACATCAAGATCTCATCTACTAATTAATGAAGCATGGGTTTAAGATCATACAACAAGTTCTAATCCTCTTCAATTAAATATATGACCATTTAATCAATACTATATATCAAAAGTTAGATCTTTCATGCACTATTAATATCTATCATTCAATAATGAAATAAACATGATCACCACACATGAAAATTTAATTTTTATCTCACGCAATCAATTAAACTCCATTTATCATTCATCACATTAATTATCTCATCGTAAAATCATAAATACATGCTATAAACAATCATAGATCCCCAAAAAAAATACTAGCATGATATTTACTCATTTGCATCACAAATATGAATAAAAATCACAACGTGAAAGTTGAATAAACACACACCTCTAGTGGCATTCTAACACAAAAACTTCAAGCCCTTCTCTTCCAAAACAAAAGAAAATCCAATTCCAAAAGTCACCAAAAGCAAAACAGTAAAAGAAAGAACCCTACTGTTCATTTAAATAGGCCGGCTCACATATTCTAGGGTTGTAGGGAATTTTGCATATAAGCCCCCCAAGATTTAATAATTTAACTATATATACAACCACTTGATTTCTTCTTATCCAAACTAATCAAATAAAAACATTCATTCTCATCACTACTTGACTCTCTTTTTCTCTCTCTCTCTGGCTGATCTCAAATCAAGATAAAAAATATTTTTCGTCCTAATTTTCGGGCTTTATTATGGCCAAAAATCAAATTCTATCATACATTCAATTTATATTAACAAAATGTCCAAAAATAAGTTCCTTCATTCAAATAAATTTAAAAAATTAAAATATTAGAAATTAAAGAGAGAAAATAATTATTGACAACAAAATTTTAAGAATTTAAATTTTCATAACATTGCACATGTTTTGCACGTGCAAAACAGTAATTAAGGAAAATAATAAAATTAAACAAATCTTTCAATTTAATATCATTTAATAATTCAAAATAATTCATTTTAATTTATAGGCTGTTACATTACTCCCTCCTTAGAATAGTTCTGTCCTCAGAACTACTGCTAGTAGGAGAAACAAAACTATCAAGACAGGAACCTACACAAATAGTTTCGGAAAATCACGCTTCATAAGATCTTCAGATTCCCATGTAACTTCCTCGAACAGTTGATTCCTCTACAGCACTTTGACCATCGTATATATTTATTCCACAACACCTTCTCCTGCGTTCCAAGATTTCTACAGCTAGCTCCTTGTAGCTCAAGTTCAATTACAAACCTTCAGGTACTTCAGGCAATTGATGGTTCTGATCTGGCACATATTTCCTCAACCTAGACACATGGAACAAGTTGTGTACCTGTGCCAATTCTTTTGGCAATTCTAATTTGTATGCTGCTTTACCAATTTGCTTCAGAATCTTGTAGGGTCCAATATACGTTAGTGCCAACTTGCCTCATCTTCCAAATCCGATTACTCCCTTCATTGGTGATACATTAAGGAAAACAGTATCTCCAACCTCGAACTTCAAATCCATTCGTCGAACTTCTGCATAACTCTTCTGCCTGCTCTGAGCTTTGACTAATCACTTCTGAATGAGCTCAATCTTCTCTGAAGTCTGTTGCACCATCTCTAGTCCATACATCTGTCTCCCTCCAATTTCATACCAACAAACGAGTGTTCTGCACTTCCTTCCGTACAATGCTTCATACGACGCCATGCTAATACTAGCTTGATAACTGTTGTAAGCAAACTCAACCAGTGCTAAAAACTTCTCCCAACTTCCACCAAAGTCCATGACGCATGACCTCAACATATCTTCTAGTACTCGATTCACCCTTTCAGTTTGTCCATCTATTTGTGGATGAAAAGCCGTATTGAAGTCAGTCCCCAATGTTGTTTACAAACTCTTCCAAAATCTTGATGTGAACCTTGCATCTTTATTGGAGACAATTGTTACGGGAACTCGATGAAGTCTCATGATCTCTTCTGTGTATACCTCTACCAATTTCTCCAATGACCATGTAATCTTCATAGACAATAAAGTGCCGACTTAGTTAATCGGATCACCACAACCCAAATTGAGTCATTACCATTTGTTCTCCTTGGTAAGTCCGTGATAAAATCAATGCTGGTATTCTCCCACTTCCATTCTGGAATAGGAAATGGTTGCAATAATCCTCCAGGCTTCTGATTCTCCGCATTGACCTGCTGACAAGTCAAACACTTTGTCACAAAATCTACTACATCCCTCTTCATGCCTGGCCACCAAAAAAACTACTTGATATCCTTGTACATTTTTTTACTTCCAGGGTGTACAAATACTAAGGTAGTATGTGCTTACTGCATAATGCTCTCCTTCAAATCTTTTCTTTTCGGCCTACACAACCTCTCTCCCATCCATAAAACTTCGTCTTCAACCTGAAATTCCAATAACTTGCCGATTGAAATCTGCTCTTCCATCCTCTGAGTCTCTGCATCTTACTTTTGGCCCTCAATAATCTGTTCCCTCAATGTAGGCTGAAGCCTTAACTGAGCCAATGATGCCCCCAAACCCTGCAATACAACATCGATTCTTGCCCGATCCAACTCTTCTGCCAACTCCTTCTGTGTTGTAATCAAACAAGACAAACTGCTCTTCTGACTAAGTGCATTAACCACTACATTCGCCTTCCCCGGGTGATACTTTATCTTGAGACGAATGTCTTCCAGCACTTCCAACCACCGTCTCTGCTGTAGATTCAGATCCTTCTGCTGATAGATGTACTTCGAGCTCTTATGATTAGTATACATGTTGACATTTTCTCCATATACATAATGCCTCCACTGCTTCAAGGAAAAAATGATTGTTGCAAACTCCAGATCGTGTGTCAGATAGTTCTTCTCATGAGGACGCAACTACCTTGATCCATAAGCAATTACCTTCCCTTCTTACTTCAGAACACAACCAAAACCTCTATGAGACGCAGTACTGTACATATCATAGTCCTTACCTACTTGTGGTAATACCAGTATTGGTGCTATCGTCAACTTCTCCTTAAACCCCAAAAAACTAACTTCACACTGATCAGTCCATTTGAAACTCATGTTCTTCTCAGTCAACCCCATTAATGGAACCACTATCTGTGTGTATCCTTGAATAAAATGCCGATAGTATCCCGTCAACCACAAGAAACTTCGAATCTCCTTCACAGTCATCGGTCTAGGCCAACCCTTCACTGCCTCGATCTTCTGAGGATCAGTAGCCACTCCCTCCGTAGAAAGGATGTGACCCCGAAATGCCACCCCTGACTTCCAAAATTCACTTGGATAATTTGGCATACAATTCCTGCTCTCACAACTTCTTTAACACTTCTGCTAAGTGTTCAGCATGCTCTTCCCCTGACTTTGGGTAGACAAAGATGTCTTCGATGAATACCACGATGAATGAGTCGATGAATGGTTGTAGAACTTTGTTCATCATATCCTGTCACGCCCGCTTCCCAAAATACAGGAATATGAGTATGTAACGAAGGCCCAGCGAATGATGTAAACACCATCCATGAGCTATACCAGTCTAACTCAACAATATGAAAAACAAACACAACCACACAAGAGAATATAATCACATGAACAAAGAACAACTTCAATATAAATGAAATAATTCAAAATCATAATATCCAATATCTGGGATAAAACAAACTTCGGGTCATAAAAGCCCAAAACAAAGTAAAATATCAATAACAAAGTTCAAAGGGAAAAATAGCATAAAAATAATTCAAGCAATCTATTACTGGACTTCATCTTCTAAAATCGTTGCTCAACAATTCCTTCTAGTATTGCTCCTTCGGTACCTGTAAACTCGTGATCTAAAAAGAGAGAAAATAATGTTCTTAGAGCAAGTCATGGACAGCAAGTAGTGGAAAACAGAGAACGGAAAGGTATGATATAGCAAAAATAAAGGAATGGATCAAAGTCAAGAACAAAATAAGGGAATGACAATAATGTCAAGGGTCTATGTTTAATAATGCAACAAATAATAATTTCAATTCAAGTTTAATATTGATGACAGTATACGGGTTCAAGCATGAAATGTCAAGTGTGGGTTATTAATCATTTTATTAATCTATCTAATGCACGTAGTACTGCATCCCATTACACAGGTTCGATGTATATAAACAGTGAACGTTTTAGACTGATGGTGAACTCAACAGATCATGTACTCGGTAACAAGACGACAAGATATCATGATAGCGTGATAAAACAATGTCAAGTATTTCTCCACCTTCCCTGTAAATAAACCATGCAAGCAAGACGGGTCCTACCGAGTACAGTTTCCGATTGTTCACTACCAAGTCAACCCATTATACCTCACCTTGTTAATATTTTATTTCTTCCTGTGTGAGTATGCAAGAAGATGTCAAGGTTGTGTAATGCTAGGTGTGACAAATTCTACTCATTACAGACAAAGCAAGAATATTTATATCAAATCAACACAATTCATACAATATGGACAGCAGAAGGTTAATGTACAAAAGCATGTATTCCCACTACTACAGAAAAGAAAATCTGGATCCATCAAAAATTTTAGAAACTAGACTATCTTCCGCTTTTAGCGCATGCACATACGACATATAAATATTACAGAAACTGGGTTCAAATCCGTATTCTTTTCATATTTCATGTTCAGGTAGCAGGTTATAGATTGTGTTCACATATATGATTCAGTTCAGAAAACTCATCAATTAAATCTACAAAAATTTAGGGTGATTCCTACACATGTCTAGTCTCAGCCAAATTAATTTCATATTTTTATTTTTACCGTTAACATGTTCTGTTTATTAATAAATCAGGTTGATACACATAAAACTTGTGAATCTGGAAATCCAAACTTAGCAGTACTAAAAGTCAGATATCTAGCAGTATAAATCAGAATTCAATGACGTCGAATGTTCTGAAAAGTAGACACATGGAGCTACAGTTTATGTTCACAATTTTTATTCAAATTATTAAAGCAACAGGTTCAAAAGTCTAATATAAAAAGAAATAGACAACAGGCCATAAAATAATTTAACATAAATAGGCAATATTTTCATCACACAAGCATGCAATATAATGAAAATAAATTAACAAAAGTTTTATTTGGTGATTAACTTGCATATTCTAAGATTAATGATGCAATTTACAATCAAGACAATTAATTCATGGAATAATATTCAATCAGCAACATTCCAGTCATCAAAAAATTCTATAACATGGATCTACTTATTTTCATGTATAACGTGTATATGCAATGTGCAATAGTGACTAGGGTTTGAGTCAAAGATATTGGTACAAAGTCGAGAATATCTTGGGTTAGCTCGTGTAAACCCTCAATATACTCAACGGAAGATGAATAGTATAACAATACGAAAATAATTGGGAACTAATTGTGGAGATCAAAAGAGTTCTTGAACAAGAAAAATAAACTAGTTCAAGAGAGACTTACTTTTTAGACGGTTAATTCGAAATAATAGAATAACGGGATGAGAATCCTGACGGCAACATGTGTAACTCACGTACAACGCACATACCCTGTAACCCCCATTCCCGTTAATAATTATTTTTCGTGTATTTCTATATCTTCATTATTTAAAACATATTTTGTGTGTTTTCTAATTGAAAATTTATTCATTTCGAATAACGATGTATTTTAATCTTACTTCTATTTCTTATTGATCGACTATTTATATTTGAGTCCGAAAACAAATATATTATTATTATTGGACTAATTTAATAAATTGTTAAAACCAAACACTATTTTGTTTTTATTAAGATTATAACTATTAATTGTTATTTCTTGACTATTTTAAATACAATTCATTTATCAAAATATTTTATTGTACTGGATCTGGTTCATGGCGAATTCTAATTTAATTGCAAGCCCAACTGATTTTCATTTCATTTGTATTATTTATTTATTTACTTGGATTTAAAATTTTGTTCATGAAATTCTTTGTTCTTCTTGATCGAGCTATTTCTTGTTGATCCTAATTTCTTTTATTTTATTGTGGATATTTTATTTGAACCCTATTGATTTAGATCAATCTCTTATCTGAACCCTAAAATCTATTTTTTTTTCTTGACCCAAAACCGCTATTATTGGACCCTAAATCACTAACCCAATACCCTAATTGTACCCTATAAACACAACTCTGCTGCAAACCCTAAAATTTGCATACCATCGAAATCCTAGCCGCTTATTCCATCTACTCTCTCCTCTCTCCTTGTTGTTCTCTCTCCCCGTCACTGAAATCCCTCCCAAATCAACCCACTACTGTAGCATCACCTACTCCGGTGAGCCCATCCCTCTCCGGCGACCCCTTCTCGTCGCCGCCTTTTACCAGCGCCACCTGCACACCCCCCAAACCACCAGGCTGAACCTCGTTCTCCTTCTTCCCTCTCCTCGACATTAACAGCCAAACCCCTAATTCCTCATCGACCTCTTCACGCTGCCAGTAATGTAGCACTGCCTGGGCGCTACCGTTGCACCTCCCAGTTGCCACGTCCTGTCGCACTGCCACCAGCGATGTCGCCAGACCCACTCGCCGCCCCCGACTCCTCTGTCATTGCTTCTGTCTCTTTGTGCTGTTTTGGTTGGGTTACCTTTTGCACGTATATTACCCGTGTTAAATTGTTAGTTCTTGGGTTCGTTGCTTCGGGATCCTTATCCCGTTATTCTTGGTATTCGTTTTCACCATTTATAAGGCAAGTCACCGTCCTCTTGAATTGTTAATTGTATCAAATTCAAGTTTTGTTGAAACTCTTGCAAGTAGATTCCTAATTATCATATTATACTTTGTTCATCTCTTCGTTGGGTCTATTGGGGTTTACAGGAGCTAACCCCAATATTCTTGACAACGTACCACTTTTGACTCTAAAGATTGGATCTCTCATGCATTCATATAGAATTGATAATAGGGTTAACCATAAAATCATGACACAATTAATTATCGTAGAAATAATTACTAGGTTGTATGTTTGGTTGATTGTTCGTTGATTGATCGATGATAATTTAGTGTATACATATGATTTCATTCTTATTCATCATGTTATTTCACCCATCATGTTGATTACACAATTTATTGACTAAAGAATCGATACAACTCATGTTTAAATTAATTTATTTTCAAGAAAACTACACAAAACCTTTAAAATGCTTGGTGACCTGTATGTTGACTATTATTTTTGAACTAGTAAATGATCTTAAAATGAATTACTTTCTGAATAATAATTGTAGCCTTATCTTTCTAGTTTCCAGAACATCTTGAATTTTTGAATTCCGAGTTGTGTAGCAAAAGTTATGCATGTTTTACTACAACTGTATTTTTACTTTTAGATTCTCAGATTCTTGTATCTTGTATGCTTAGACAGTAAAAAGGCCGATCAAATGTTAAAATTTTACTCTGATAATTTTCAAATCGTTAGTAATCATGTTTAGGAGTCTAGAAAATATTTTTTATGAATTTAATGTTGAGTTTTGCTGTTTCTAAAATTATAATAACATATTGTCGAAATTCTGCATGAACATAAAATCTGTAAAAAACAATGTGTTTGACCTAGCTACTTTGGTCGGATTCTGAACTTTAAATATGTGTTGGAACCGTGTTGTAGTCTAGTTTCTAGAATTTCTGATGGATTCAGTTTTCAATTTCTGAAACAGCAGAAAACTGCATTTTTGTGCATTCTACTATTGCTGTCCATAATTATATAGTCCATATTAACAGATTAATTAATCCTATATCGTAGTGTTACATGAATTAAAGTATGTATGTTGCATTGCATGATCCTAATATCTCATTGTCAAGATTTTAATTGTCCTATCTAAGTTATCGTACTATTGTTCTCATATTGATGCTATTGTTCATCTCATGTCTCAAATTGCATATCGTATTGTTGCATTGATAAATAATTAGTAAGCCGTGGTTTAAGGGTTGACTTTAACTGTAGACAATATAATGACTGTACTTGGAGGAGGGGCCCGTGTTTACCTATTTATTGGTCTATTGGTCTATTAGTCTTTTGGTCTATTGGTCTGTTGGTCATATCGGTCATCGATTAATTGTAGATTACCGACTACAGTATCTCGATTGATTCGGTCATCGGTCATTATTGAATATCGTTGCCGAATACATAAACTATAAAATCTACCACTAAGTCTAAACGTAACTTGTTTGTATGTAGCTACCATATGGTAAATAAATGGGATGCATGAAGTGCTGCATTAGTTAGGATTAAAATGATTAATAGACTTAAGGATTGACACGGCATTGACACTGCATATTGTTCATCATTGTTCTATTAATATGGATTAATGGCTAAGTGTTATTGATATTGACTATTGAATATTGTTACCGAATATTGAATCATTTTTTATAGCCATCGTATCGATTATCATGATATTGATTATTGTTATTGTCCCATGTTATTGATTCCTATTGATCCATTGATTCATTGTTATACCGTTATTCCATTGTTCCCTGCTTTCTCTACTTGCTGTCCATGACTTGCTCTAAGTACAATTTTTCTCCTCTTTTTAGATAAAGTATTTACAAGTGTTGATAGAAAATTGCCTGATGGATTTGGAGAACAACATTGGTGAAGAAATTGATTGCATCGCCGCTTAATAAATTATTGCTTTGTCACGAAGACTTAATTATTAGACTATTATTATTTCATTGTATTGTGGGATTTTGACCCGAATATTGCTATTATTTGTTTCCAAATGTTGGATTATTATTGTATTTGGATATTTCATTTTGCTTATTCCGAGTATTATTGTTCATGAGATTTTTATTATTGTCTGCGCAATTGTTCTGTATTGATTATATTGTTAAGTTAATCGGCTAAACAGCTTATGGATGACATTAGTCATTCGCTGGGCCAATGTCATGTGCTCGTATTCTGTATTTTTGAGAAGTGGGGCGTGAGAAGGTTTTTAGTGGTATCAGAGCCCTGGTTTGGATAATATATCAGTCAAACGTGACTAACGAAAGGAAGTCTTGCTATGATTGATATATTATCATATTTAGGTTTTATCGGTTTGACTCAATAGTATGTGCAATAGAGCGATCGCATGAACAATTGATATCCAACTTATAATCTGGACGCTAACCGTTTGATTCTTATTGCAGACCAAGGCTATATAAGGTTCTTCATCTTCCCGTACTGGGGATGATCAGTCAGATGTGCCCACTATTGCACAGTTGATGCAAATTTAGCGTGAGCACGACGAACTGATGTTGCGGATGCAATAAGAACATAATGAACAACTGAGAATGGCTTATGAAGCTGCTAATAGAGAACCCATTGTAGCTGCACCCGGATTGATGTCGCCGAGACCTGGTAATATGGCAGATTTCATGAAGCTCTATCCAGACAAGTTCTCGGGCACTGAAGTTCCATTTGGAGCTGAGCAGTGGCTTATCAGGTTTGAACAGTTGTTGACCGTAGCACGTATTGTGGATGTGGATCGGGTGGATGTATTGAGCATCCAACTTGTTGATCTTGCCCACATCTTGTGGCAAGCTAAAACTGAGCATTTGGGCCGAACCATCCGTTGGGCCATCTTCACTGAGAGCTTCCTTACAAAGTTCTTTCCTAATGTCACCAAGAATAAAATGGAACTACAGTTTGTCTCATTAACTCAGGTTCGTTAGATGGTGTTTAATGATACTTTTTTGTTGTTATTTTATAAAGTACCGACGTTAAACTAAACACTGTCTTGGATCAGGGGAGTCGGACCGTGGACGAATACGCGTTGGAATTCACCCGACTAAGTCGTTTTGCTACTACTACGGTGGCAAATGACGAAGATAGAGGCCTTCGTTTCCTGTTGGGCTTGGACATTGAGATTCAGGATCGCCTTGCTGCCTTGCGACTTCGTTCCTATGCTTATATTCTGGATGATGCAAGAATTCATGAACAGACTAGTACGAGAAAGCGTGCTATTCAGCGGTCTGTTCCACACCCTGTAGCTGTGAGGCCTTCTGGATGGCCTATTTGGAGGCCAGTTCAGACCCAGACGGGTAGAGCCTTGCCCTACTTGCCTGCTGCCCCACAGGTGGACCAACCATGCATCTACTGCCACAGGGTTGGTCACTCACGCCAGGATTGTAAGGCAGCAAACCGCCAGTGCCTGCTGTGAGAAAGTGACGACCGCACGGTTCAAGACTGGCCAAGGAACCGGCACAATGCACCGATAGAAGGACCAATCCCTAATGGAGGACAGACTGGAGTTCATGGTCAGGCTTACAACTTGATCGCCGAAGGAGTGACTACAGGTATTCAGCAATAGAGTTGTTTTGTTTATTCTTTCTTTTCTGTTCTTGCATTGGTTATTCTCTCTTGGATCATTTATCCCTTCTGCATCTTGCATTTATTTCATTTATTGATTCATTATTGAGTATCATTCTAGGTTCTCCTTCTCCACCATGCCATCTTCAAATTCCAGTTGTACCACCCTACTCGTTTCTCTCCCTTCATATTCCATCATTCCATTTCTCTTTCACCCCTGGTAGTCATTCTCATTCAAAGATTTCTTATTGAGTGTAAATTCATTCCTCTGTCTATATTATTCTTGATTGTAGTGTTATCCATTGTTTTATTCCTACTTGGTTGTCGATTGGCATCGCTCGATCTACAATGACATGTCCGATGCTTGGAGCTTGACCATCAGAGTTGCGCAGCGGAAGCGTGGTGGGCCCATAACCCACAGGTCCCAGGATTCTATTGTTGTTTCTTCTTCTTGCATTGTTTACTCCCTTTTCATGTATTTGCATTTGTTATCATTCATTGAATCTTTATTTAACATCATTCTTAATCACTCCATTCATATCCATGTCCTTTCTAATTCTGGTGTTGCCACAATTTTATCGTTTTCTCCTTTATTCCTAGTTTATTTTTTTCTCTATTTGCTTTTGCCTTGTCCTATGTACCGCCTGAGCAAATTTCGAGAACGAAATTTTGTTGTGGATAGGACTATAACCCCCATTCCCGTTAATAAGTATTTTCCGTGTATTTCTATATCTTGATTATTTAAAACTTATTTTGTGTGTTTTCTAATCGAAAATTATATTCATTACGAATAACGATGTATTTTAATCTTACTTCTATTTCTTATTGATCGACTATTTATATTTGAGCCTGAAAACAAATATATTATTATTATTCGACTAATTTAATAAATTTTTAAAACCAAATACTATTTTGTCTTTATTAAGATTATAACTATAAATTGTTATTTCTTGATTATTTTAATTACAATTCATTTATCAAAATATTTTATTGCACTGGATATAGTTCTCGGCAAATTATAATTTAATAGCAAGCCTAATTGATATTCTTTGCATTTGTATTATTTATTTATTTATTTGGATTTAAAATTTTGTTCATGAAATTTTTCGCTCTTCTTGATCGAGCTATTTCTTGTTGATCCTACTTTCTTTTATTTTATTGTAGATATTTTATTTGAACCTTATTGATTTAGATCTATCTCTTATTTGAACCCTAAAACCCAATTTCTTTTGTTCTTGACCCAAAACCGCTATTATTAGACCCTAAACCACTAACCCAATTCCCTAATTGTATCCTATAAATACAACTCTACTACAAACATTGAAAATTGCACACTATCGAAACCCTAGCTGCTTATTATCTCTCTACTCTCCTCTCTCCTCACCATTCTCTCTCCCCGACACTGAAATCGTGCCCAAATCAACCCACTACTGTAGCATCACCTTCTCCGGCGAGCCCATCCCTCTCCGGTGACCCCCTCTCGTCGCCGCCCTCTGCCAGCCCTGCCAGCACACCCCCGAAACCACCAGGTCAAACCCTGTTCTCCCTCTTCCCTTTCCTCGACATTAACAGTTAAATCCCTAATTCCTCTTCAACCTCTTCGCACCGCCGGTAATGTAGCGCCACCTGAGCTCTGCCATTGCGCCTCCCAGTCACCGCGTCCTGTCGCGCTGCCACCAGCGATGCTGCCAGACCCGCCAGCCGCCCGGGACTCCCTTTCGTTGCTTCTGTCTCTTTGTGCTGTTTTGGTTGGGTTACCTTTTGCGTGTATATTACACATGTTAAATTGTTATTCGTGGGTTCATTGCTTCGGAATCCTTATCCCGTTATTCTTGGTATTCATTTTCACCATTTATAAGGCAAGTCACTGTTCTCTTGAATTGTTAATTGTATCAAATTCAAGTTTTGTTGAAACTCTTGGAAGTAGATCCCTGGTTATCGTATTATACTTTGTTCATCTCTTCGTTGGGTCTATTGAGGGTTTACACGAGCTAACCCCAATATTCTTGATATCGTGCCACTTTTGACTCTAAAGATTGGATCTCTCATGCATTCATGTAGAATTGGTAATAGGATTAACCGTAAAATCATGACACAATTAATTATCGTAGAAACAACTACTAGGTTGTATGTTTGGTTGATTGTTCATTGATTGATCGATGATAATTTAGTGTATGCATATGATTTCATTCTTATTCATCATGTTATTGCACCCATCATGTTGATTACACAATTTATTGACTAAAGAATTAATACAACTCATGTTTAAATTAATTTATTTTAAAGAAAACTACACAAAACCTGTAAAATGCTTGGTGACCTGTATGTTGACTATTATTTTTGAACCAGTAAATGATCTTAAAATAAATTACTTTCTGAATAATAATTGTAACCTTACCTTTCTAGTTTCCAGAACATCTTGAATTTTTGAATTCCGAGTTGTAGCAAAAGTTTGCCCGTTTTACTACAGCTGTGTTTTTACTTTCAGATTCTCAGATTCTTGTATCTTGCATGCTTAAACAGTAAAAAAGCTGATCAAATGTTAAAATTTTGCTCTGATAATTTTCAGATCATTAGTAATCATGTGTAGGAGTCTAGAAAATATTTTTTATGAATTTATTGCTGAGTTTTTGCTGTTTCTAAAATTATAATAACATATTGTCGAAATTCTGTATGAACATGAAATCTGTAAAAAATAATGTGTTTGACCTAGCTACCTTTGTCGGATTTTGAACTTTAAATATGTGTTGGAACCGTGTCGTAGTCTAGTTTCTAGAATTTCTGACGGATTCAATTTTCAATTTCTGAAACAGCACAAAATTGCATTTTTGTACATACTACTATTGCTGTCCATAATTATATAGTCCATATTTCAATAGATTAATTAATCCTATATCATAGTATTGCATGAATTAAAGTATATATGTTGCATTGCATGATCCTAATGTCTCATTGTCATCATTTAATTGTCCTATCTAAGTTATCGTACTATTGTTCTCATATTGATACTATTGTTCATCTCATGTCTCAAATTGCATATCGTATTGTTGCATTGATAAATAATTAGTAAGCAGTGGTTTAAGGGTTGACTTTAGCTGTGGACAATATAAGGACTGTACTCGGAGGAGGGGCCCGTATTTTCCTATTTATTGGTCAATTGGTCTATTCGTCATATCGGTCATCGATTAATTGTAGATTACTGACTACAGTATCTTGATTGATTTGGTCATCGGCTATTATTGAATATCGTTGCCAAGTACATGAACTATAAAATCCACCACTAAGTCTAAACTTAACATGTTTGTATGTAGCAACCATGTGGTAAATAAATGGGATGCATGAAGTGCTACATTAGTTAGGATTAAATGATAAATAGACTTAAGGATTGTCACGGCATTGACACTACATATTGTTCATCATTGTTCTATTGATATTGATTATTGGCTAAGTGTTATTGATATTGACCGTTGAATATTGTTACCGAATATGCAATCATTGTCTATAGACATTGTATCGATTATCATGATATTGATTATTGCTATTGTCCCATGTTATTCATTCCTATTGATCCATTGATTCATTGATATACGGTTATTCCATTGTTCCCTGCTTTCTCTACTTGCTGTCCATGACTTGCTCTAAGGACACTTTTTCTCCTCTTTTTAGATGAAGTGTTATAGGTATTGATGGAGAATTGCCTGATGGATTGGGAGAACAACATTGGTGAAGGAATTGATTGCCTCGCCGCTTAATAAATTATTGCTTTGTCACGAAGACTTAATTATTAGACTATTGTTATTTCATTGTATTGTGAGCTTTTTTACCTGAATATTTCTATTATTTGTTTCCAGATGTTGGATTATTATTGTATTTGGATATTTCATTTTGCTTATTCCGAGTATTATTGTTAATGAGATTTGTATTATTGTCTGCGCAATTGTTCTGTATTGATTATATTGTTGAGTTGATCGGATAAACAGCTTATGGATGACGTTAGTCATTCCCTGAGCCAATATCATGTGCTTGTATTCCGTATTTTTAGGAAGCGGGGCATGACATACCCTCAATAGCACGTGCACACAATGTGCACAATAGCAAAACCGCAACTCAGTGAATCCAAGAAACCGAACAGCAAGCAGCAACTTAGCTAATCCGCAATCATAATAGCGGACAACAAAACGACGGCAAGCACGGCTGCAATGGATGGGCTACGAGCACCGGGGGACGTCGACAGTAGTAGGGGATCGGTGGTCGATTTATGTGGTCGGCGAGATTAGCAACAGGGCAGAGGGCAAGGGATGGGTTCAGGGCGATGACGATGGTGATGAGGATGAAGATGTGGCAGCAATGGCAGGGTGGTCATCGACTACGAGGATCGATGGTCGTGCTCGAGGTTGTAGGAGGCAGTGGCTGGAGGTGGAGGAGGAAGGCGCCGAGGATGGGGACAGCAAGCGAGAGGCTGGCGCTCGGGGGATCAGCGATGAGGTGACAAAAGCGAGGTGAGTGCTTGCAACTGGTGGTTGTAGGTGGTTGGGATGGTGGAGAGGTGATGGGCCGAAAAAGAGTCGAGGGAGCACTGAAGGGCGATGATGGCTCTATTTTCAGAGGGAAACAGAGGAAGGGAGAGCGGGGTAAACAGAGACAAGGTGGAGGAGAGGAGGTCGATGAGGCGGTCAGGTGTGGTAGCAGGATGGGGAGATGAGGGTGGCGGGTTGACAACGGAGCAGGCCGGGTGAAGAGAAGATGAGGCGATGAGATGATGGGAGGTTGAAGATGAACAGGGGTAGGGTTGAACAGTGACGGGGTTGGGGTTTTGGCGGCTGTAGAAGGGTAGGGGTGATTAGGGTTAATGAGATAGATTAGTATTTATAGGATCATTAAGATGTTGGGTTGTTGGGTTAGGATCCAATAGGAGATGGGTTAAAGGGTTTGGATTTGGGTTTAGATAAATAGGATAAACAATTAGGATAATAATAGATTAAATTAGAGTACTCAATACACAAAATATTCAAATAGGTTGTACAACACGATTTCACAGGGTTCAATAGAAAATAGAATTAATTGAAAGAATACAATTAGATTAAGATTTAGCTTTTCACAGTAATTACAATAGTCAGATATAAATAATATACTTGGTTTGTACTTTAAAGTAGTAATAATAATAATAGATGGATTAAAATCTGCGGGCTTTCACAATAACAAAAGATGGATTTTTGATATACCATCAAAAGAAATAATAATAACAATAATAATAACGATAATAATAATAACAATAAAATAATGATACTAATAATAATAATAATAGTAACAACAATAACAATAATAATAATAATGATGATAATAACAATTTATATAATAAAACACAAAGAAAAGCTATCAAGTGGCTCTCCTTCAATAGTAAGGAAATCAATGGTCCAGATCTAAGCTCCCAAAACACATTTTTCCTCCCAAAAGTTTCCCCCCAAAACTCAAATTCAAATCCCTCCCCAAAACAACTCCTTTATTTATTTAATTATTTATCTCTCTCTCGCTCTCTCTCTGTATATCTCTTTCATTCTCTCTCTATTTACTAAGAAATTTAGATTTGCATATTTCAGGTTTGTAAATTTTCAAATTTTTTTATGTTTTTTTTTAAATTTCTCATGTTACATTGAAAATAGCAAATATCTCCTCAATAATTAAATTTCATCATTTTCCACCTTCAAAGTTCTAAGAAGTTGGATTTTATACCCCCATTTATAATTATTTTTCAGCATGTACTAATGGAAACATGGACTTTTATTTACAACTAATTATTGACATACTATTCAAACTTGAGCTACATAATTATTGTTTTACTGTTTACAAGACTTTTCATATGCTGTATCGTTCCGAAGACATGCCATAGGCACGTGCCCACTGGAAAAATCTTGTACTGATAATAATAATAATAGTAATAATAATAATAATAATAATAATAATAATAATAATAATAATAATAATAATAATAATAATAATAATAATAATAATAATAATAATAATAATAAGATTGTATAACAAAATAGGAATTGGGGTTTAACAAATTCATTAAAATAATCTAAATAGTAATAATACATCTGATTTTGGTTCAAATATATATAATCGATCAATTGGGATTATAAAACAAAGTTAAAATTCACCACTATTAGAAAATAAATAAAATTTTTAATTAGAAGATATTTTAATATAAAATCCAAACCGAATTTAACACCTAGTGAATTTAAAAAAAATTGAAATACAGAAAATATTCAGGAAATATGTATTTGCACGAACGGGGATTACATATCCATAAATATTGTTGGCGCATTCGTCACACCGAATGACATAACCAAAAACTCATAGTGCCCATGCGTCCAAAAGTTGTCTTGTGCACGTCCTCCTCCTTAACTCGAACTTGGTGATTACCCAACCGTCGATCAATCTTCGAGAATATTGTCGCACCCTGAAGCCGATCAAACAAATCATTAAACCGTGGAATCGAATATTTGTTCTGAATATTCACCTTGTTTAGCTCACGATAGTCAATGCACATTTCGTTGACCCATCATTCCTTTTCACTAGCAATACAGGTGCACCCCATGGTGAAGCACTTGGTCTGATAAATCCTTTATGCAACAACTCTTTGATCTGCTTCTTCACTTCATCCTGCTCTATAGGTGTCATTCTGTAAGCAGCTTTGGATATAGGAGCACTACCCGGCTGAATGTTGATGCAGAACTTAACATCACGATGTAGAGGTATTCCTATAGATCGTCCAAGAACACTGTTGAAAAATCTTGAACTACTGGAATCACCCTGACTTCTTATGGAATCTTCATCTTCGATATGGCCGCTACCACTTTCGTGCCTCCTTTCTTCCCTTGGAAAGCCACCGTGGGTCCTAACGGTGCCTTCACCACCTCCTCCTTATTCTTGCAGTCAATAGTAGCAACATAAATCGCCATCCAATCTATACCAACAATAACATTGACATCCAAAACTTCCAGCTCTATAAGGTCCATCCCCAAAATCCTTTCTCCGATCCCGATATCACAACCTGTGTAATATCGATAAGTAGTCAACGTCTCTCCTAAAGGCGTAGCTACTGACAAAACTTTTCCTGGAAAAACCTTAAGTTCAACACCTAACTCCCTCGCAAATTTGGGCAACATAAAAGTATGTGATGACCCTGTATCAAACAAAACTTTGGCTTTTATTCAATTAATCAAAACATGTCGTGTTACTTGAAGAATCATAATACTCAATACTTCACATTATTCTCATACACAGTTTTATTTAATACACTTCAATCATTACCAAAATTCTTGCATACCAGTGATCACATCTTCAGAGTTCTCTGCATCTTCCTCTGTCAATGCAAAAACTCACCCTTGCCTCTGAGACTTTTCTTTCTTCCACGGCTGGTTCCCGTTTCCACCTTCTTACTTCAGCCGCGGAGAGTTCGGCTGAATGTGCCCCTCTTTGCCGCATTGAAAGAAAGTATGAGTCCTTGCTGGCTTAGGACACACTGACCTATAGTGGCCCAACTCTTCACAGTTGTAACAAGTTACTCCTTGAGCTGGCACTACTCCTTGAGCTGGGGCTACTCCTCTACTGGGCTCATTAGATCTGCCCTTCTACTCTGAGAACTTCCTTCCACATTGATTTGCCGTTGTCGGCCTCTTATTCTATTTCTAGGTTTCTTTCTTCAGCTGGAACTGCTCCATGTCTACCTCCGTCATAGCTGCTCTTCTGACATGCTTGTCAAACCTCCTGATCCCTAATGGTATCATTCGAAATCTCAAGTTTGGCCTTAAAACCTGCTCAAACTTTCTTGCCTTCCTTGCCTCATCCATAATTAGCTTAGGAGCATACCTCGACAATTGTGTGAACTTGATTTCATATTCCCTCACAGACATGCCGCCCTGCTACAGGCTCATAAACTCCATAGCCTTCTTCTCTTGTATGTCCATAGGGAAGTAATGATGCATGAACTCTACCAGGAGAGCTTCCTAAGTCACATGCTCCTCACCAAAGGTTCTTTTCACGGACTGCCACCACACACTGGCATCCTTCTCCAAGTGTATTATGGTTAACTTCACCTTGCTGGCTTGAGGGGTTTCCAAAACCTCGAAGACGGTCTCTATCTGCCTTATCCAGTCATCTGCTGCATTAGGATCGGCTTGCCCTTCGAATACCGGTATCTTCATTTGCTTGAAAGACTCCGCCTGTTTGATGGGATCCGAATTTGGAGTTGCTGGTCCTACTCTGTTGTTCCGACCCACACCAACCGTCATGAATGCATTCAAGGTCTGATAAACCCTAACGATCTCAGTCTCTAAATCAAGCCTATCCCCATTGCCTCCATCCATTCCCTCACTGTTGTTACCATTTCTGGTTCTTGAACATGCCATTACTGAGTCTACAAAACACACCATTAGGTTAGAGAAAACAAAACCTAATAAGAACCTACATTAATTGCTCAAAATATAAAATTTTATTCATCTGCCAAAAATCCACACACTAAAATAGTAACAAATAGACCGATTTATTCAAAATAGTTCATTTATCTATGAAAATAGTTAAACAATTTTATTCCATTCAAGTCGAGAAGATAAAAACAAGCATAACAGCAATCAAATGTGACTGTGCCTCTTGACCTCTCTGAGTTCCTCTTACAGTTCCTTAAGCTTTATCTCCAACCCATCACAGCGTCGTCTGAAATCATTCTTTCCCCACTTAGTATATTCGTCCAACTTGGTGAAATGTCGATCTGCTGCACGTTGAGCTTCTTCGAGATCTTCTATTCTCCCTTTCATAGATGCTATACACTGTTTATTCTCCACATGATGCCCCTCTAGATGAGTAGCTCGCCACTGATAAACATACATCTCACGTCAAAGTGACGCGATGATATGATCCTTCTTGGTTAGTTCAGGCAATTCATCTGAAGATTCGGTAGAAGATTCCTTAGGAGGGGGAGTGATCTCTCGTGATTCCTGCGATTTCTTCTCCTCTTCTGGCTCTTCTTCAGACTCCTCTTCTGGATCTTCCTCAGAATCCTCTAAAGTGTTCTCGAAGAAATCATCTTCTTCCACATTTCCTATAGGATCTTGATTATCTGCCATCCTACAGAAAAGGGAAAAGATCATCAGTTAATGATTAGAGTAACATAAATGCAAGTTCAATCAACTACACATTCATGACTCTAAGACGATACCCATACTTCTAATGTCCACCTAGGTACTCACACTCTAATGTCCACCTAGGTTCATTCCACATACCATGTTTAATATTAATTACTGAAGTGTGCTCTGATACCACTTTCTATAGCACCCTGAATTTCAATATAGAAAATACGAGACACAATCCAGAATCTTTGTTTCAATGTAACTTAAACACAACACTATAATACAGGGAAATAGAAACTTTCATTACATCAGTTCTCATTCCAAAGCACAACGAAAATTAATACACAATTAATACAACTTGTTCCCACATTTAAACTCCAGTCTTTACATAAATTCAAATTTTAACTCTTGTTCGAGCCATTAACTTTCAAATCCTGCAAAACTGTAGAAACGTCAGTCACATATAACTAATGCAATGTTGATTAAAGCAGCGATCCTCCAAAATTTCACAACCACAAAATTGTTGCATAAAATAAAACACTAATGGAAAGACTCATAAATCAACAAGTGAAGCTAAACTAAATGAATAAGTGTGTTATGAAAACAAAAGAAAAACACATAAAACAATGTCCAATTAAACACAAATGCACACAATGCACACTAATGCACACTTGTTCGGATTCTATGTTGCCCATACAACATTGGTCTGAGGGAAAACCCTTAGTGTTCACCTCATTATAGGGTTTAATTCCTAGTTATGCAAAACTTATCCCCTGTGACTAACTTAATATTTAGATATTCTGTGAGTATCTAGCCCACACCCCGGTAATTCCGGAGTTCGATCTCTATCCAGGGATAATTTCGGAGACTATTTCACTCACCTGGGAATCTTCGAGAATACCCCACACCGCGACTCATCATGGCACCAAATCACACAAACATCCCATGAGCATCGCCTCGATCCCAATAATTTTGGAGATCAATCCGACACTGCAGATGATCTGGAGACACTTCCACTCACATCTCGATAATTCTGAGGATCACCTCACACCGCAAATTATATAGAGGCCCCCTACTATGTTTGCTTTTACTTCATCACATCTCTAACTAGTGTTTGTCCTTAAATTCAAACATAGACAACCACAGCCACCTAGAGCTAGCTCACCCTACTGGACTTAACTCAACCAATCACGAACACTAGTCGATATTGGCTAATTTCCAAAATCAAATAACCTCAACTGCCGGTGTCTGGGGTCCTGCTTAGCCTCCAGAGTTCTCACATTCACAATCCTTCTCTGGGGTTCATTCCAATAACCCTAATTTCTCAAATTATCCACTACTTAATTCATTCATTTATCTTTCCTTCTTTTACTCATTTCTATACATATACAAGTTCTCACATAGTTTCATAAATCTCAAATTAATCCATCAATACCCCATTTTAATTCATCTCATCAAATATAAATTTTCAATAAACAAATTGATCACTATAAAATCTTCTCCCCAAACAAATGAACAACAACTTCCATAATTGTTTAATTTCATTTGTAGAAACAAATTCAAAATCACCAAAATAATCTCATCTCAACTTATAACATTTCTTTGCATATCTGAAACTCCAATATTAAATTTTGGGATTTCAATTGATTTAAAACTGAAACACCTCATTAAAAAATATGAAATTTTATCTCTCAAAGTCTGAAACTTTATAGTTCAAAAATCTAGAAAAAAAATGAAGTGGAGAGAACTTATAGAGGAAAAGTAACTTCTCGAATGACATGGGTCACGTGACGCCTCCTCGATAACTACGAAAACCTTGTAATGGCTCCCATAGATCACGAGGTCACGTGATTATCGGGCTAGAAAGGTCCCAAAAAATCTTCCCTCGATGTGGTATCTGACTCTGAGACCTTGCTGCGAAATTCAAGCAACAAGGTTGTCGCCTGGTATCCGACTCTGAGACCTTACGGACAAATTACTACAACAATGATCTCGCATTGTGCCTCGCCCTAGGTGTTTTATCCGACTCTAAGGCCTTGTGGCAAAATTTTTGCAACAAGGATCTCGCCTAATGCCTCGCCCCTTGGCGTGGTATCTGACTCCGAGACCTTGCAGCAAAATTCCTGCAATAAGGATATCACCTCGTGCCTCACCCCTCACCGTGACACCCGACTTCGAGACCTTGTTGAGAAATTCCCACAGCGAGGATCTCGCCTCGTACCTCGCCCTTCGGCATGGTAGTTGACTCTGAGACCTTGCGGCGAAATTCCTGCAACGAGGATATCGCCTCACCCCTCGACTGGTATCCAACTCCGAGACCATGCGGCAAATTCAAGCAACAAGGATTTCACCTTGAACCTCGCCCTTCGGTGTGGTATCTGACTCTGAGACCTTGCATAGAAATTTTAGCAACAAGAATCTTGCCTTGTGCTTCGCCCCTCGGCGTGGTATCCGACTTTGAGATCTTGGGCAAAATTCCTGCAATGAGGATCATGCCTCATGCCTATCCCTTCAGAGTGGTATCCAACTCTGATATCTTGCGGTGAAATTCTAGTAACAAGGATCTCGCCTCGTGCCTCACCCCTTGGCGTGGCACCTAACTCCGAGACCTTGAGAAGAAATTCCCACAACAAGGAGCTCACCCCGTACCTTGCCCTACGGCGTGGTATCCGATTCCGAGACCTTGCGGAGAAATTTCCGAATTAAGGATCTCGCCTGGTGCCTCGACCCTCAGTGTGGCACCCGAATCTGAGACCTTGCGCAGAAATTTCCGTAACAAGAATCTTGCCTTGTGCCTCGAACCTCGGCGTGGCACTCGACTCCTTGCAGAGAAATTCCTGCTACAAGGATCTCACCTCGTGCCTTGCCCCTTGGTGTGGTATCCAAGTCTGGGACGTTGCAATGGAATTCCTGCAATAAAGATCTCACTTCCTGCCCTGCCCCTCGGTGTGGTACCCGATTCTTCGACCATGCGGTGAAATTCCCACAACAAGGATCTCGTCTCATCCCTTGCCCCTCGGCATGGTATCCGACTCCAAGACCTTGCGGCAAAATTCCTACAATAATGATCTTGCCTCATGCTTCACCTCTCAGTGTGGTATTCGACTCCGAGACCTTGTGAAAAAATTCCCATAACAAGGATCTCGCCTTATACCTCGCCCCTTAGCGTGGCACCTAATTCCGAGACCTTGCAGAGAAATTCCTGGAACAAGGAGCTCGCCCTGCACCTAGCCCCTCGACGTGGTATCCGTCTCGGAGAACTTGCAGAGAAATTACCGTAACAAGAATCTTGCATCGCACTTCACTCCTCGGTATGGTCTCCGACTCTGAGACCTTGCGGAGAAATTCCCGTAACAAGGGTCTCACCTCGCTCTACGGTGCCATATCCTGACTATGAGCCTTTCATGAGCTCAAGCCTCGATCGATTTCGAGCCTCCCATAGGCTCAAGCCTCGACGCGGTATTCGACCCCAAGCCTTTCGCAGGCTCTAGCCCCTACAAGGTATCCGCCCCGAGCTTCTTGCCAAGCAACACGTTCCATAACAAATACAAATTTTCATCAAAGCGATTCCCCCAACGGATCACCTACTCATCGAAGATGACTAGCAATTCACCTCCGTGAGGGGGGGGGCTTATGATGAGGTTGAAAATTGTGGCTGATCTACACCGTTCGATTCCAGCACAAATCTCTGGACTCCTAAGGCTTTAACATCAAGCCAATTGGCAGTTCATGGGCTATCCATAGGCCCATCACAGGAGTCCAGCCCACCTGGGGAAATTTACCTACCATACATAGCTAGTAATCAGATCCCCCACAATCAAGTGATTAACAGCTCAATCATGTTTCCTAATAAATCTCCACTGGCTTATAAACACAGCCCCACATCAACAGTTACTAGGTAATCACACTTTTACCACCTCCCTATTTAATCTGCTAGTTACTGACTTGATCTTCGGAGGGTCTGTCGTTGGAAATCCTCCCAATGTCTCAAACTTTTTTGCAGGTCTTCGGCGGTCGTCGTATCTACACGCCCCACTCCTATTAGCATCATGTCAGGGTCAGATCTATGGCTGAGATCTAAGTTTTCTTTCCATCAAAAGAACGCACTATTTGTTGCTCCCACGCCCAGAAAATAGCAACATCAGGAAGAAAATAATTATATTATTTCTTTCGTCCCAAATAATCCAAATCATCATTGTCACAGCTAAGTCCCAAGACAGTATGTAACTCCTATTTTCGTAAATGCGTATTTTCTGTATATTTTTTGTATTTAAAATTTTTGTAAATTATTCTTTTCTGCTTTCAAATCCTTTTGTCAAATTGTATTGTCAGATCTTCTATTAAAATTTATTTTCGACCGATAATTTTATTTGTAAATCTTATTATTGTTATTATTACTTTGATTTGTATTATTATTACTATTACTGTTATTATTATTATTTTTTTCTTGTTATTATTATTGTTATTAGTGTTATTATTATTATTATTACTAATTTTGACTGGTTATTAAAAATTCATTTCTATATACTAATTGTATTTGTAGCTGATATGGCTGAAAATGGGGTTAAATCGGGACCGTCCAGATGGGGCACGAATCTTGAAGCTCAGGGGTAAAACCGTAATTTCACCTACCGACGGATCTGAAGCGGGTACTGGTTATCTTCCCCGAAGATCCACTTACCCGCAAACGGATCCACCTCAACCAGCTACGGGTTTCAACCCGCAGTAAACCCGGTCCAGAAGGGATAGAATTAGGGTTTCTGATTAATATTAATCAACGGCCCTGATTCATGTCTATCCTTTCACTGGGGATTAGGGATCACATTCCTTATCTGTATACACAGGAATTACATGCCTAATCTGTTCCCTGAGACGCCTATAAATACCCCCCATCCGTCTCCGTTAAGAGGTAATCAATCTTTCGCCAGTTTTTACGCTCTTTCATAGTCTGCCAGATTACTGACTTGAGCGTCGGAGGGTGCGTCGCCGGGAACAACCCCGGTGTCTCGCACTTTTTGCAGGTGCACGGCGGGAACGACGATCGAGGCCCGACGAAACAGGTACACAGGTTTTTCTATTCAGTTTCCCCAAGAATCCACAAGTTATATCTGTTTGCCCCCACACCAAATTTAGCGGCAACAGATTGGCGCCGTTAGTGGGAAACTAACGAATAGAGACCTCTCCTCTTCCCGGTAAACAGGTTTTCTCCAGCCATGCCGCCTCGCAAGGTTAGGTCAAGAGGGTCTAATCGAGTGCCCAACCCTGACCAGCAAGAAGTCCTTCCTGATCCCGCTCAGCAACAAGGGCAACTCTCCCTACCATGGAAGAGCCGCTCCAAAGGAACCCTCCACCTCCTGATCCAAAGGGTCCTAACCCTCAGAAACAGCCTCTTCACCAAGAGAACCTCTCCATCCACAACGCCTCCAGTGCCTCCATGGCCTCCCATCATCCCCGAGCCTCTGGTCGCCACAATGCCCCTCCCAAACGCCCGGAAGATTATGACCTCCGTCGTCATCTGGATGAAAAGCGGGCTCGGGAGGAAGCCTCCCGCCAGCAAGAGCGATCCCCCCGTCGCCGAGAGTACAGGAGGTCCCCCATCCGAAGAGGGAGGAAGGACTCCCCCGATCATTACCGAAGGAGGCACTCTCCCGCAGGTCGGCAGCAGCCTAGGAACAATGAGGCACCAATCACCCGTGCCGAGTTCCAGCAGTTCCAAGCGACCGTCCTGCAGGCCCTCAACCTCCGTCAGAATCCTATTGAGCCGAAGCTCCCATCCCCTCCTCCGGTCCGAAGCCCTCGCCGACGGTCCCCTTCTCCTCGACCCGCTCCTACCAATTCCAGGCGCACCCCAAGTCCTCGTCGTTCTCGAAGTTACCCTCGCCACAGCCCTCGCTCCCCCTCATACGAAGACGAGTCCCGTGGCTCGGCAGATTACCTTCGGAGAGATGACACCATGAACCGCCGTCTAAACGAGGTGGAAAAACTCTTGGGTCAGATAAACCGAGAAGAGGAGCTTAGGGGGAGGACCCTACGTCCTAGCCGACCCCCATTCTCCCGGACCATAGTAGATGCCCCTGTGCCGTTCGGTTTCAAACCTCCCCAGTTCGAGAACTACACTGGGGAGACCGATCCAGTTGACCACATCGAAAGCTTTAAGACTTTGATGCTCCTCCATCAAGCTTCCGATGCCCTCCTCTGCAAAACATTCCCTGCAACTCTCAAAGGCCCAGCTCGAGAATGGTACTCTCGCCTTGCCCCAGCCTCGATATTCTCCTTCGAGCAGTTCGAAACCCTGTTCATCACTCATTTTGTCAGCAGCCGAAGGGCCGAGAAGACCAGCATCTCATTATTGCACCTCCGTCAACAGAAGGGGGAGAAATTGAGGGACTACGTGAAGAGGTTCACAGCTGAAGCCAGAACCATCGCATCCCTCGACCAATCGGTCGCTACCGCGGCGTTCCAATCCAATATCCTCAATTCCAACCTCCGCTCCTCCCTCGCGAAGAAACCACCACATGACTTTTCTGACCTTCTCCTCCGCACTGAAAAGTACATCTGAGCTGAAGAGGCCGAGCAACAACCCAACTGGGAAGGGACTGCCTCCGGGTTTAAGAGGAAGGGAACGGAAGAAGAAGGAGCAAAGAAGCTCCAGAAGGATAATGCTGGCCAGCGCCGACCTCCCCCTAGATTTGAGAAGTTTACTCCCCTCACCACAAACATCTCTGCCATTTTCATGGAAGTCGAAAAAGAAGGGGTCTTACCTCCTGCTCCGAAGATGAACACCCCTGCCAAGAGAAGAGATAGAGAAAAATGGTGCCGCTATCACCGGGACCATGGGCACGACACCAACGATTGCCGTGCACTAAGAAACGAGATCGAAGCCCTTATCCAGAGGGGGCAGTTGGCAAAATTCGTGAGAAAGGACCAAGCCGAGCTTCCTCCCCAGCCTCGGGGGGCTAACAAACGTCCGGAACGAGAAGAGACACCAGAGTTTGAGGAAGAACGAGTCCTCCACCTCATCCATGGGGGTCCAATGGGGGGCTCCTCGAACTCTTCTCGGAAAGCTTTTATTAGAGAAGTAAACTCGGTCCGAACCACCCCTCCTCCCAAAGGCCTTGGAGTGCCCGTCACCTTCTCTGACGAAGATCTCGAGGGTGTCCGCACCCCTCATTGTGACGCACTCGTCATCAGTCTTCACATGGCCAATTTCAAAGTCGAGAGAATCTTAGTGGATAACGGTAGCTCCGTTAACATCCTCTTTCTCGACGCCTTCAAGGGGCTGAAGCTCTCCCGAGACAGACTCAAGCCCGCCGGCTACACGCTCCATGGGTTCACGGGAGTGCCGGTGACGATTGAAGGGGTAATCACCCTCGATGTCACAGCCGGCAAAACTCCTACTACCCGCACGGAGTCGATGGATTTCATGGTCGTAGATGTCCCAGCAGCCTACAACGTCATTTTGGGTCGGCCCGGCTTAGCCGCCCTTGAAGCCGTCCCTTCTGCCTATCATCTCAAAATGAAATTCCCCACCCGGGCCGGAGTAGGGGAAGTGAGAGGCAACCAGGAGCAGGCCCGCAAGTGTTATATGACCTCCACCCTTGGGCCCATTCTCTCATTAGAAACACTGGAAATTCCCCAAGATGCGGCTCGGCCGACCTCCGAGCCGGTGGACGAATTGGAGGAGGTACTCTTCTCGGAGCAAGAGCCGACCCACAAGTTCTTCGTTAGCAAGAACCTCCCGTCCGCCCTATACTCGGACATCGTAAAGTGCATCCGGGCCAACTAAGACCTCTTCGCATGGTCAGCTGCAGACATGCCCGGTATCTCCGAAGAACTCTTGGTCCACCGCCTGAGTGTTGATCCGGGGTCCAAACCGGTTCAGCAGAAGAGGCGCAAGTTCGCCCCCGAGCGTCAGCTCGCTATCAAAGAAGAGGTAGACAAACTGTTGAAGGCCCGATTCATACAGGAGGTAAACTATCCTGAGTGGTTGTCAAACGTAGTAATGGTGAAGAAGTCCAACGGGACATGGAGAATTTGTATTGATTTCACCGACCTCAACAAGGCCTGCCCCAAAGATCCCTTCCCTCTGCCGAGCATCGACACTATGATTGACGCAACCTCGGGACATGAGCTCCTCAGCTTCATGGACGCTTTCTCGGGTTACAATCAGATAAGAATGTTCCCCCCGGATATCCCTAAGACATCCTTTGTAACCGATCAAGGCCTTTATTGCTACAGAGTCATGCCATTCGGCCTAAAGAATGCGGGGGCAACGTACCAACGCCTCGTCAACAAAGTATTCCAGGCCCAGATTGGCCGGAACATGGAAGTGTACGTGGATGACATGCTTGTGAAAAGCATCCGAGGCATTGATCATGTGGCCGACCTCCAAGAAGCATTTGATGTTTTGAGAAAGCACAATATGAGACTCAACCCGAACAAGTGTGCGTTCAGCGTCTCATCAGGGAAGTTCCTCGGCTTCATGGTTAGCCAACGAGGAATAGAGGCAAACCCGAAAAAGATCAAGGCCATATTGGACATGGCCCCCCTAGAAATGTCAAGGAAGTTCAAAGATTGACTGGTCGCCTAGCCGCCATTGGGCGCTTTCTGTCGAAGTCCGGGGAGAAGTGCCTCCCGTTCTTCAAAGCCCTCAGGGGGGCTAAAGGATTCGAATGGGAGCAGCAACAACAAGACTCCTTCGACCAGCTTAAGGCTTACCATCTTTTGAAATTCCCAGGACTTGGAACGCCGACCATCTTTTGAAATACCAAGAGAAGGCAGCTACGCCTATCTAAGTAACTCGAGATGTCGAACCACTCCTCTCCTGCTACTAGTAGTAATTTTTCCTTTGTTCTTTTTTCATTGTAATAACGGCTAGCAACTTTAGAAGCAGCCGACCATTAGATATTAATAAATAAAGTTTTTCATATTTTTGATAGTATCGCATACCTCCGCCTTTAATTCTCTAACCACACGATGGTTCGGAGTCCAGCACTCGGCTCGACTCTTCCTCCTCGGCTCGTCTATAGACGAGCCGGGAGTAGATTGCCGTTCGAAATTGCTCCTGCAGCCGTTGAATGGATCGGAGTCCAACACTTGGCTCGATTCTGCTTCGCAAGTTTGCTCCTAAGCGGACTAGAAGTAGCTCGCCATTCGAAACTGCTCCTGCATCCCTTAAACTACCCACACGATGGTTCGGAGTCCAGCACTCGGCTCGACACTTCTTCCTCGGCTCGCCTATAGACGAGCCGGGAGTAGATCGCCGTTCGAAATTGCTCCTGCAGCCGTTGAATGGATCGGAGTCCAACACTTGGCTCGATTTTGCTTCGCGAGTTCGCTCCTAAGCGGACTAGAAGTAGCTCGCCATTCGAAACTGCTCCTGCATCCCTTAAACTACCCACACAATGGTTCGGAGTCCAGCACTCGGCTCGACTCTTCCTCCTCGACTCGTCTATAGACGAGCCGGAAGTAGATCGCCGTTCGAAATTGCTCCTGCAGCCGTTGAATGGATCGGAGTCCAAAACTTGGCTCGATTCTGCTTCGCAAGCTCGCCCCTAAGCGGACTAGAAGTAGCTCGCCATTCGAAACTGCTCCTGCATCCCTTAAACTAATCTAACGATCGGATCTCTCCGATGCCTCGACCCAATCTTTCCGACCCACCCTCAGTCGGGCCGGAATTAGGTACAAATCACAGCCCTCACGCGCCGAGCCGAGGTACCGGGGTACTGACCCTCGTATATGGCAAAAAATCACTCCGAGGCGAAGCCACCGTCAGATCGTCTCAGAAAGTGCGCTAGGGCGTGATGAGCGGATCTCATTCAGCCACGTGTCCACAAAACGACAAGATAGTGTTTTCTTGGGAACTGGACCCGCCTCGAGATCCGTGCAAACATCAGACGTCCCTGATCAGGCCACGTGGGCGCAGTCGAGAAGCAACTACGCCTTAACAGCCAAACCAAGCCTATGGCTCAGAAGCGCAGCAAAAAAGGAAAATTCGAGGCCAAGGAGTTCGGCGAAGCGAACACCAGCCTCGTGGTTCGTCTCAAGCCTACTCTAGTTGACACAACCATAGCACAGATAAGGAGACAGCCGAGGATAGTTCGGATAAAACAACTCCAATTCCATTAATAAGTTGGATAAAGTTACGAAGCGGATTACAACAGCAAAAACTTGCAAGTAGGTTACAACACAAAGACACGACCAGTCCGCTACTTCCGAGGAAGGGGAATGCTCCGCTTTAGAGACACTTTGGGTCGACGCTTCTTGACCTCCGAGCTCGAATCCAGGCCGACGAACTGAGACGCCTCCTCACCACTAACCCTGACGGTTGCTCCTACCGAAGCACCGCTTGAAGACACCGCCACACCGCTTTGGGCATCGGCGGCTGACCTGCCTACGATAGGAGTCCGGCTCGCCGCTTGATAGAACGTGATCCCTCGCTCGATCTCTTCGCGGGTGCACGAGGTGCTCCGGACGTTAGCCCTCACCGGCTGAGGCTTGAGCCGAGCAACTTCTTCCTCCAGTTTGACGATGCGATCCTTCAAAGTGTCATCCTTTACTATCACCTTAAACCGAGGAAGTTTCGCCGAACCGGGGTATTCGGCGCTGTCGGAGATAACGCGACACAAGTGGGTCACTTCGATACTCTTGTCGACAGTCACCCTCTGCAACTCTTCCACCTTCCTCGCTAAGCCATCCCGTTCGGCTGAAACTCGAGCCAGTGCCTCTTCCCTAGCAGATAGCTCGGCCTCGACTATCCGTAGGTGGTGCAGTTCAACTAAGGCATCGCTATGCCTAATCTCCAAGTTATGAAGTATTCTCCTCGTCAGGTGAACCTCACCCTTGAGACGATCCTCCCGAGATCGCTTAAACAACTCGGCTCGGCACTGTTCAGCCGAGGTGTTACGAGTCGGCTCGGCAATCTGAAATAAGAAAGAGATAGCATTGAAATACCACACTACCGAGCCAAACACTTAGACAAATTCCGGAGTCAAAATACTTTTCATTCATTGAAAGGCGGTGGCCAGTCCGCAAAAGGCATTACAACGATCGGAACAAAAAAAAAACTACAAAAACTTAGTGAGGGGATCAAGGGTCCACCTTCGTCGCCGCGTCGGCCACGGGTGCATCGGCGGAGGGTCCCTTGACCTGGCCGTCCGCCACAGTCTCTCCATCCCGTACTCCCTCGCCTTCGCCTTCGGCCTCGTCATCTTTGCCTTCCTCCCCTTCATCGTCCGAGGTCGGCGTTGGAAACAATTGGTAGCCGACCCGCTCGAAGCCGGGGACTCGTTCCTGAACGTGGTCGAGGGCCATCTGATAGGACTTCTCCATGTTTTCGGCCATGTGCTTCTTCGCCTCTTCCTCGACCTCCTTCTCCACCTCGGCCCGGATCTTCGTCGCCAGGGCCTCCTTCTCCGCCCTCTCTTCGGCCAAGGACTTCAGCACCGCAGCTAAGTCCTCGGTAGCCTTGGCGGCCTTGGCAGACTCCGCATCGAGCCGCTCCTTAGCCTTCTCCAAGTCCGACCCAAGATCCGCGACCCGAACTTCCAAGGCCTCAGCCCGCCTCTGCTCGGCCTCAAGTTCTTTGACCGCCCTGACCTTCGCCAACCTGTCCTTGTCACTGGCGGACCTCAGCTCCTTCTCCTGCTCGGCAAATGTCTCGAGGAGGTGGCCGAAGTGGCAAGTGGCCTACAGAGACAACAATCAGTAATGCACAAGCCGAGTTGCAGACTTAAAGAAATTTGCAATACACTTACCGAAACGAGTGACCGGGCAACTTCATAGGTGTCGTCACCGACCATCCCCGCCCTCAGCACGGCCCTGTCCTTCGGGGTCGCCAAGTGTTTGACGACCTGCACTGACATCTGCGAATTGCCGAGGAACCCGTCATGGTTCTTCACTCGCCAATTCGGCACGAACAGCTGCTTGTGCTGCTCTGTCAGAATCTCTTCGGTGGCCTGGGTTAGCGGTGGTGCCTCGATCGACAGCGCCGCGTTCACGTCAAAGATCCCCTCGATCACGCCAGGGACCGAAGAAGACGGGGGCTCCTCAGCGACGACAACTTCCGAGGGCGCCTCCACGGCTGGAGGGGGTGGAGAGATGGTCGAGGCAACGGCAGGTGCCGGGGTCGACGAGACAGTCGCGGCCGCCCTCTTCCTCTTCTTTCCCCCGGCCAACTTAGACCTGTCGGCCATCATGGAGTTGAAGTCAATCTTCATTGCTTCTGCAACGAGCCACAAAAAAAAAGGGAGACGAGTTAGCAGCCCGAACCAAAAACTTAGAAGAAAAATGAAAAACGAGATGTCAGGAGCATACTTGGGTCGATGGGGCTTAGGCCGTACCCAAACAACACCTCCTCCGTCAAATCCCTCCAACTCAGTATCGGAAGGGCCATTATCTTCCTCACCACCTCTTCCTCGGCATCAGACAAAACAGGGTCGGCGCGCGCGAAATTCGGCACCTCCACCTTCCAACGGGTCGGAATGGGCCTAATTGCCTCGCCCCTTACTATAAAATACTTTTCCTTCCAACCCTTAATCGAGTCAGGGTTTTCTATAATCTTGACACCCTTCCTCGGCCCCAAATAGTATCGATACTCCGTCTTGTGCTGCCGGTTTACTCGATACAATCCGCGGAAGACCGTGAGATCCGGCTCCACCTCGGCTCGGTAGCACTGAAGCATAAAGGCGTTCACATGGCGCCATGTGTTCGGCATGAACTGGGTCGGCGCGAGGCAATACCAGCCGAGGATCTCGAGGATGAATGGGTGCAAAGGGAAACGTAACCCGGCATGAAAGGAGTCGACGTCAAACATGCACATGTCCGACGACGGCAGCTTGGAATTCGCTCGTATCCCGGGACCTGGGAGAATCAGTTTGTACTCCGGAGGGATAGCGAAAGCCCTTCTAACCCGGAGTAGGTCCTCCTCGGACACCAACGTGATGAGCTCATCGGCTTCGGTGGCAAGGGCCGGGTTAGGTTCTTCGACGATCTTAGACTTCCCATAGATCGCCTTCTCCAGCAAGTCGCCCTGGTACTGCCTGACCCCCGAATGACCGGACAGGACGGAAGGATACCATCCTATCTCGGGTGCTTGCTTCGGATTCTCCACAATCACCTCCACTATGGGGGATTGGGCCTCCACCCTCCTCTTCTTCTTCCCCTTCTTCATCTCGACTACAGACGGTTCAGCAGCTTGCTTACCCTTCCTCCTAATCTCCGACCTCCTCCTCTCCTCGGCACTCTCGTCGCCCGAAGACGAGGCCCCACTCCCCGAGTCTACTCGAGACATCTCTAGAAAAATTATTCAGACTAAGTAAACTGACCTTTTGAAGTGACGTCCACGGTCGGAGTGCTCTCGCCGGAAATTGCCTGGCCCACGCGACAGCTAACGGAAACACCTTAGAAAGAAAATCGCCGCTAGCAGAGAACTTAGAGATCGAAAGTAAAAAACTTGAGTAAAAAGTGAGAAATGAGCTTTGAGAGTAAGGGTGAGAGCTTTTAACCCCTAGCAAGTTGGGCCTCCTTGGGAAACGCAAAAAGCCCACTAGGGAGCCAAAGCGACAGGCGGAAAAGATACGAAGCTTACTCAAAGTAAGAAACTCTTCAAAATACCAAGTCAATGTCTCGGCCACCTACGAAGAGACCATAGGACGCCCCGGCTAGGCAACCGAATCACGGCTACCCTTTGGAACAATCAGCCCTGATGCGCCGAGCCGAGATACCGGGGTACCGACCCTCGTATATGGCAAAAATCGCTCCGAGGCGAAGTCACCGTCGGATCTCCCTAAAATTCGCGACAAAATCTGATGGACGGTTCAGATCGTGCCACGCCCACAAGACGACAAGATAGCATTTTCTCGTGATCTGAACCCCATCCTCGAGATGCGCGCCAAGATGGACCGCCCAGATCCAGCCACGCGTCTCCCCTTGTTGCCTGCCATCGGCTCGCCCAGCCGAGCTACCGAACAGCTCAGCCGAGCCACCGAGCCACTAGGCGCAGAGGAGGGGAGCCCTCACGAGGCACTTCCTCCAAAACACCCAACTTAGTACCTCGGCCAATCAGCCCTGATGCGCCGAGCCGAGATACCGGGGTACCGACCCTCGTATATGGCAAAAAATCGCTCCGAGGCGAAGTCACCGTCGGATCTCCCTAAAATTCGCAACAGAATCTGATGGACGGTTCAGATCGTGCCACGCCCACAAGACGACAAGATAGCGTTTTCTCGTGATCTGAACCCCATCCTCGAGATGCGCGCCAAGATGGACCGCCCAGATCCAGCCACGCGTCTCTCCTTGCTGCCTGCCATCGGCTCGCCCAGCCGAGCTACCGAACAGCTCAGCCGAGCCACCGAGCCACTAGGCACAGAGGAGGGGAGCCCTCACGAGGCACTTCCTCCAAAACACCCAACTTAGTACCTCGGCCAATCAGCCCTGATGCGCCGAGCCGAGATACCGGGGTACCGACCCTCGTATATGGCAAAAAATCGCTCCGAGGCGAAGTCACCGTCGGATCTCCCTAAAATTCGCGACAGAATCTGATGGACGGTTCAGATCGTGCCACGCCCACAAGACGACAAGATAGCGTTTTCTCGTGATCTGAACCCCATCCTTGAGATGCGTGCCAAGATGGACCACCCAGATCCAGCCACGCGTCTCTCCTTGCTGCCTGCCATCGGCTCGCCCAGCCGAGCTACCGAACAGCTCAGCCGAGCCACCGAGCCACTAGGCACAGAGGAGGGGAGCCCTCACGAGGCACTTCCTCCAAAACACCCAACTTAGTACCTCGGCCAATCAGCCCTGATGCGCCGAGCCGAGATACCGGGGTACCGACCCTCGTATATGGCAAAAAATCGCTCCGACCCATATCAGCCGTTGGATCTTGTGAAAAAGCGCGCTCGTCATGATGGACGATCCAGATTTGGCCACGCCCACTAAACGACAAGATAGCGCTTTATGGAGATCCGCACTGAGATGGACGGCTCAGATGATGCCACGTACCTCGGAACCGTCGAGCCGAGGCACTGGTCATCCGAACCGAGGCACCGACCCACCGAGCCGGGGTACCGGGGTACCGACCCTCGTATATGGCAAAAAATCACTCCGACCCATATCAGCCGTTGGATCTTGTGAAAAAGCGCGCTCGTCATGATAGACGGTCCAGATTTGGCCACGTCCACTAGACGACAAGATAAAGTTTTATGGAGATCCGCACTGAGATGGACGACCCAGATGATGCCACGTACCTCGGAATCACCGAGCCGAAGCACCAACCCAACGAACCGAGGCACCGACCCTCCGAGCCGGGGTACCGGGGTACCGACCCTCGTATATGGCAAAAAATCGCTCCGACCCATATCAGCCGTTGGATCTTGTGAAAAAGCGCGCTCGTCATGATGGACGATCCAGATTTGGCCACGTCCACTAAATGACAAGATAGCACTTTACGGGGATCCGCGCTGAGATGGACGGCTCAGATGATGCCACGTACCTCGGATCCGTCGAGCTGAGGCACTGGTCATCCGAACCGAGGCACCGACCCTCCGAGCCGGGGTACCGGGGTACCGAACCTCACACGCGGCGAAAAAACGAGCCGAAGAACAGGGACCACACGATCTCTCCGAAAATCGCGCTCCGCTCCGATCAAAGGCTCTGATGACGCCACGTCATAAATAAGTATTAAAAATCAATTTATTTATTTTAATCATTTTATTTATTTAAAAATTGCGAAAAAATTACTAAAAATTTGGGAAAATTCACTAGAAATTCTAGAAGGTAATTATAAATTCGGGGTAATATTTTTGAGTCCCCGGGCGAACAATTACTGCCTAGAATGTATTGTGAAGGCCCCCGAACGACTGGTTAACACATCGCAAAATTAAATAAATAATCCGAAAAGATAGATAGAGACCGTCGGATATTCAGAGAAGCTTAAGAACAGCTTACAGCTTCAAAAATCACCTCACTACCCCCTTCGAGCTTCAAAACCCACCATTCGGACTCCGATACAACTCCGCTAGCCACTAAAACAGTTAAACTACTCCTCAAAGGCTGATCAAACTCAGTCTTTAGGAGTGGGGGGCTCGTGATATGGCTGAAAATGGGGTTAAATCGGGACCGTCCAGATGGGGCACGAATCTTGAAGCTCAGGGGTAAAACCGTAATTTTACCTACCGACGGATCTGAAGCGGGTACTGGTTATCTTCCCCGAAGATCCACTTACCTGCAAACGGATCCACCTCAACCAGCTACGGGTTTCAACCCGCAGCAAACCCGGTCCAGAAGGGATAGAATTAGGGTTTCTGATTAATATTAATCAACGGCCCTGATTCATGTCTATCCTTTCACTGGGGATTAGGGATCACATTCCTTATCTGTATACACAGGAATTACATGCCTAATCTGTTCCCTGAGACGCCTATAAATACCCCCCATCCGTCTCCGTTAAGAGGTAATCAATCTTTCGCCAGTTTTTACGCTCTTTCATAGTCTGCCAGATTACTGACTTGAGCGTCGGAGGGTGCGTCGCCGGGAACAACCCCGGTGTCTCGCACTTTTTGCAGGTGCACGGCGGGAACGACGATCGAGGCCCGACGAAATAGGTACACAGGTTTTTCTATTTAGTTTCCCCAAGAATCCACAAGTTCTATCTGTTTGCCCCCACACCAAATTTAGCGGCAACAGTAGCTATTTTAAATACATTCTATATTGTAATGTAAATTACATTTTATCAAAAATCATATTTTTATTGGTTATTTGATTGAATTTATAAACCCTATTTTTCCCTAATTGATTTTACCCTGAACCCTACCCTTTAACCCATACCCATTATTCATGAAGGCGATCTGCAGCAGCACCAGGCGATCTGCAGCAGCACTAGGCGCCTACCCCCCTGGTAGGCGATCAGCAGCACCACCAAGTGCCTACCCCCTGCCTGTGCCTCCTCCCTCGACCACAGCGGCAGACAGACAGCACCAACAGCCACTCCTGTTCGCTGTTCTCCTCCGACGATAGGCAGCTGCCCAGCACGCGATGCCCCCTGCATTGCTTCCTCCCGACGTCAGCCAACTGCAGCGACGCAGTCACCGTCGTCTCGCCGGCGCTGACCCTGCGTCCAGCTGCCATCAAGTACAACCAGACAGCCGAAGCCATTGTTGATGGGTTGCTTTTGATCAAGTTTTGATCAAGTGTGTTGTGAGCTATCTGATCATTAATCATCACGATCTTGATGATCATCATCTTTATCCGTTGACCTTGGCTGTTGGATTTGCATTGATCATCATCATCAAGATCTTAATCTCGACTGTCGGATCTCTTTTGATCAACACGATCGTGATCATCATCTTGATCTTGATCTTGATCTTGAACTTGATCTTCGATCTCAACCATCCGATCATCCAATCTTGATCTCCATCAAGATCCGTACCCGATCGTGATCATCGTGATCGTTGCTCGTCCCCGTGTTGCCGGGATTCTGATCCCGTTATTCTTTGCATATTCGGATTAATCTAATGTTGTCCTAAAGGTAAGTCATCTCACTCTCGAATTATATTGTATCGAATTCGAGATCGTTTATTGAACCCCGCAAGTAGATCCGTATTTATTCTCTTATATTGTTTATTGTTATCAATGGTTGGGATACTACGGATTTACACGAGCTAATTCAAGTAGTAGTCTTGACTTCGTGTCGTCTTTTGCCTTCAATATATAGAGATCTTGCATGCATTCATGTAGTTAATTATCGAATATAGAAATAGGAATTATTATTACATTTCATGTCATGACATTATACAACAATTGTGGATTGTATACTAGTGTTGATTGTTTATATGATTGATGTTGGTGCGTTAGTTGATTGTGGGTAGTAAGATGATCGACATTATACATCTTAATACCATATTCACATAGATGTAACTTGCTGTGATTTATGTTGTTAACCCCTAATTCATCGTTTATAAAATTTTAATCTTTTTATTCATGAAGAATATGTTGAAACCCTGAAATTTACTGCCAACCTGAACATTACCATGCTATTTCGACCTAGATAATGTCACCAAAATCAATAACTTTCTGAATATGAAATTTAGCCCCATGTTTTTAGTTTCCAGAACATCCAGAATTTTTGAATTCTGACTTATATTGCATGAGTTATGACCATTTTACTGCTGCTGTGCTGTATTTTTATATTTATGCACATACCATGTTAAGTTGATGAATTAGGTAAACTAATGATCAAATATTACCATGATAATTTCCAGATTGATAGCTAACATGCTTAGGGTAATGAAATTTTTTTTTACTAATTTTTACAATGAATATTTACTGCTGTTACAACTGAAACTAGTTAACACTGATAACTAGCCAAAAACAGTAACCTGTAAAGAACACTATAATTCACCTAACTACTGTTATCGAAATTTGGACTTTAAATATGCATTGGAACCGGGGAGGAGTCAAGTTTCTATACCTTTTGATGGATCCACATTTTCTATCCTATAGCAACGGAAATTCTAATTTTGATATAGCAACTTACTGCTATCCAGAATTGGATTCCTATGTTTAATATATATAATTGAATCTATAATGTTGAATTTGGTGTATTTGATTGTATAGAGTACATTGCATGATCTTAGGGTTGTGTTGTCATCATTCTAGTGTCCCTTATTAATCGCATTATCATTTCCCATTGATGTTAGTATTACATGTTAATTGAATAAAGAATGTTAATCAAGCCGGGGTTAAGGGTCGACTAGGGTAGTTAATAATATAGTGACTATACTCGGAAATGTGGGTCTCGTTCCCAAAATATCGTTATCATCATTGTGCAAGAAATTGCAAATGGCCAGTGTTATCATCATTGTGCCAGAAATTGCAAATGGCCAGTGTTATTGTCATTGTGCAAGAAATTACAAATGGCCAATGTTATCGTTGTTGTGCAAAAATTGCTACAATAGCCATTGCTATATTGTGCCGAGTACATGACCTATAGAATTATCACCTTAGTCTAAACGAAATTGATTGTATGCATCGAACCTGTAGTATGGGATGCAGTAGTACGAGCATTAGTTAGGATTAAAATGAATAATAAACTTAAGACTTCATCGCATTGTCATTGCATTTTGTCATCATTATCGAACAGTGTTATCATTATTGCTTACCGTTACTGTTATTGTTTATGGTTATAAATCATCGTTATTGCACATTGTACTACTATCGCTTGGTCACTGTTCAATACTATTGATTTCATCGTTCATTGAATTCATCATTATTCCGTTATTTTCATTGTTTCTCTGTTTCTCTACTTGCTGTCCACGACTTGTTCTAAGGACATATTTTCCTCTCTTTTAGATGAATAGCTTACAGGTAATCAAGGAGATTTTCCCGATGGACTAGGAGAGCAACAATGGTGAAAGAATTGTTTTGCTGTGCCACTTAAATAATTATTTTTTTTATAACTTCAATAATTGAACAATGTTGTTTTCTCTGTATTGTGGGCTTTTGATCCAAATGATGTTATTGTTGATTCCAGATATTGGATTTATATTATGTTGGTTATTTTATGCTTAAATTCCAAGTATTGTTATTCATGTGATTACTCTTTTAATGCATGCGTGGTTATATTACTTTTTATTTTATTGTTGAGTTGCATCGATAACAGCTTATGAATGATGCAAGTCATTCGCTGGGCCATGTCACATGCTTGCATTTCGTATTTTTGGGAAGTGGGGTGTGCCACAGTCAAATTTCTTTTAATTCTCTTTTCTCTTCAATCATTCCACCAAGAATAAACAATGTCGGGTTTACCCCTTACCAACCAAGCTCTTTTACAAATAGACCATAAAGGTTAAATAAAATCACAATGAATGTAAATATGGCTATTAGATTCTTCATGAGCTTTGTAGAAAATGCATAGTTGCCCCAAAAGTGAGGTTTCTATTATGCAACTTCACCACCGTCAATAATTTATTGTGAACTGTAAGCCAAGCAAGAATCCTGACTTTTAAAGAAGCAATATTATTCGACACTAATTTATAATACGGGGAAACAACTCCACTGCTATTAAGAAAGGAATAGAAGATTTAACAGAGAAGTTACCCGAATAGACCATCTCCACATAATCCATAATTATCGTGCCACTGATAGCACCCAAGTGAATAATGTAACTCAATATAAAGATTTTGCTACTCCATCGATAGAAACTTCCTAAAAGAAATTTTCCAAACACTTTGATTATTGTCCCAATAAAATAAAGAAGATACAATAACATTAGGGTTAGAAGATAAAGAAAATAAAGTCGGAAATAAAATAGAGAGTTTATTATTGTCAATTCAATAATCAGTCCCAAATCTGAAAGTCGATCCATCGCCACAAATTTTTTTAATACTACATTTGAAAGGCTCAGAAGCTTTCCAAATACCTCTCTGAAAAGAAGAAGCACAGCTGGAGAGATAGGGATGAACGTCCCAAATCTTATATCTATTGTGATAATTATGCTTAACAAGATGAATCCACGCGAGATCTTCTTGTTTAATCTCTATCCAAATCGACTTACCAAGAAGCTCTAAGTTATGATTTCTAAAATTAATAGTACCAACCCTCCGTCTCTCTTAGACTTACAAAGCTTACCCCATTTACATAGGTGTTTCCCCACCGTGGAAGAAGAAGAGCCAGACCAAAAATAATTCCTTCTAATCGAATTGATACGCTTAATAACCCAGAAAGAAACATAAAATTAAGATATCATATATAATGGAATAGTAGAGAGGATTAAGGAAAGAATAGTATGACAAGAATAGTATTCCTTCTTTAGAATAGAATAAATATAAAGAAAGAATAGTACGAAAAGAAAATATTATACAATTCTATACAATACATTTTGCTAACACAACTTTTGGTCCAATGAATTTTCTTCCTTTTTCTAAAAAAAAAGACAAAATGTAGGAGGCAACTATCCAATCTTTCTTCATCCAAATTTTAAGCTGTAATTATATCCCTTAATCAAACGTAAATAATCGTGCACTATTATATTGATGTTATTAAATGAAAATTTTCAAAAATAGTTTACATATTTCCTTAATTTTGGGAAATTCTATACAATATTGTACATGATTGTACTTTAAACTATATATTAAGCAAAAAAGATATACCCCCTATCTCCTTTCTCCAATTTGAAATGAAGAAAGAAGAGAAAAACTAGTAGGGGTTTCAACTCTCTTTCTCTCTAATACCTCTTTAGTACTACCTCCTACACCTATCACTCTCTGTTCCATACCCCGCTCTCTTGCTCCTCTTTTTTTTAAAAAAATAGAAATTATATTATCCTCACAATACAACTCTCTTTTAATGATTAAGATTTTTAAACATCATGATTTTTTTTTCTTTTTTAACATCAAGGTATTAGATCTTCTTTATTTGGGTAATTTCTATTTATTTAGAGTAGCATTTGGCGGATATTGCTAAAACCATTGGGAAAAACTACTTATGAGTGGCATGTACAGATTAATCAATATGAACTGGGTGAAGATGGAATAGATAGAAGATGACGTGAAAGTTCATTTTTCTTTGTATACATTATTTGAATGTTGTTCTTCTGATTAATGTGCAATTTTTTTCTTGAAGTATTTCAAATGCATTGTTCTGGTTTCAGAATTCAACTCTGAGAATGAGGTTCTTAATGCTTGGTTAGAATCATTCCTCAGACCTTCAGGGTGCCAAACTTTTTAATGGGACTAAGATGTGCTCTTAGATTAATTGCTAAACACTATATTTTTTTGTATATAAGATATTTTATTGTTCATGTACTTCCATACATATTTTCCTCTTTTAGCAAAAACCACATAATCTAATTTTGTGATTAAAGTTGCCTATATGTTTTTATGCTAATAACTTTTTTGTATGTTGAAGTATAAAAAAAATTATTAATTATGGTAAATTATAATATTTTTATGTTTGAGAATAATTATAGCAATTTTTTAAAATTTTATTTTCTCATTTTGAAAAGTTTGTGCAATATTGCACATGTAATACCCCAGATTTTTAAATACTGATTTTGAGATTAATAAATGAATTAATATGATTTTTGGTGATTTAATAAATGTTTTCGGAGATTCATCTTTTTACAAGTGCAAACCACGTGCAAATATTTTCTTAGAAAGTTTAAAATCAAAAATTATTTTGGGGAAAACCCATTATTTGTTATTATATATTATTTGTGGGTCTTCTGGATTTTTCTGATAATTATTTGACCTATTTGCAAACATTACAAAAAAGATGGACTTTTGTGCAAAATTACCACTTGGAGTAAAAACTCCAGATTTTTGGATTTTTGGGCTAAGAATGATGCCTAGACAATTCAGAGGTAAATATTTTACCTTTCGTTTTAATAGATTTGGTTTATTTTGCATGTTTTGATAAAGAAGAGTCTTTTTTGCAAAATTGCCACTTAGAGGGCAAAAAGTACAAATTTCGTTTTCTGAGTTTACAAACAATGCCGGCCAGATATTTGGGTGGTTATTTTGTTTTTTTTAAAATTTAATTTGAATTGGTTTTTCTAACTTTTAACTATAAGGATTTATATATGTAAAGATATATTTAAAAGAGATATTTTATAAATCTATTCAAAAACCCTAAAATCCTATTTCCGGCCTATTTAAAAGAGAGTGTAGCCGTCTCTTTGCTACACCACACAAAAGGATTTCTTTATTATTATTTTCTTGGAGTTTCAAAGCGAGGATCTTGGTTTTCTTGCAAAATGAGGGATTTTTTTATTTTCTTCATTATCTTCGGTTGATTCTTCAATAAGGTGAGTAACATATGTTTATTTTCTTATTGTTCTAAATATGTTGTATGTGATGGTTTGTGTATTAGAAAGAATGATTAGGAATTGTATGGTGATAATATGAATTTTGATGAGTAGATGAACTAAAAGATTGACTCTTCCTTGAAAATTATGCTATTGATGTTTTAAAACCCTAATTGATGAGTTGAAATTGTTAAGAACCTAATAGAAATCATGAATGGGTTGTTTACTTTCATATGCTTGCTGATTTGATGGATTATGATGTGCATGCATGTTATGTAATACCCAAATTGACCTAAGACAAACTTTTATTGTGCATAACCATATGCTTGGGATATTCTTGATGTTTGGATGAGTATAACTCGATTAAATCATGTTATAATTTGCTTTTGTTCATGTGTAACTAATGTTAACAGTTGTGTATGAATAAGTTACAAAAGGAGTTTTGAAATCAAAAAGACCAAGTTTGAGGGTTGGAGTTTTTACTTGATTTTGGGTCTAATGCTTGAAGGCCGAAATCGATTTTGTGTTGGTTTTGTGAAATTTCCGATGAGATCTTGTTTTACATTCATACTGAGACTTAATTGGAACCTACTACTACTCAGATACCATAAAATCTTGATGGTTTGCTGATGAACAAATACACACAGGCACATGCCTATATGTATATATATATATATATATATATATATATATATATATATATATATATATATATATATATACTGCCTTGAAGAATTGTAAAAAAATTGATGTTTTGAGAGTTTTCGATTGGATTTGATGTGTTTTCATACTCAGACTAGACCTGAACATTATACTACTCCTATTTGATGGATTTTTGATGATCTAACTGATACAAAACACACATACACACATACACAGTTACCTTCACTGTTTTGAAGAGTTTTGTGAAGATTTACTTTTTTGTGATCTTAATGTGATTTTGATGTGTTTTATAAACTCCTACAGATTATACAAGTTGTTTCGATTATCTCAGGTATTTTGTTTTACAAATTTGGGATTTTACAAAGTATAATCGATGTATCAGTTGAAACATGCACAAACTTGAAACTGGCTGTATAGCAGCTAACGGTCGACCGCATGGTCGACCAACATTTCTTTAATTTGAGAACTTCCACTTGACACTCGACTGCCCTGTTTTTGAACTGATTGGGCGGTCGACCGTCAGCTGTTTTACTGGCTGTTTTATTGAGTTTTTCATCGTTTCTTTTGAATGATTATTTCTTCGAACTTATGGATTATTGATCTACTGTATTAGATTATGTTTTTGCTATAGATTGTAGTATTTTACAGAAAGTTATATTTTGTTTATAATATAATTTAAATTACATTCCTATGACTTTATAAAAAGAGATATATGTGGTTTTCGAAGGAAATGAGGTTTTGTGATATTCTACGACTTCAAAATATGATTTTCTGCTATTTAATGGATTTGATATTTTATTTGAATTCTGGAGATTTATGAGCACATTAAATGAATTTGGATTTTATTGATTTAAGAAGTTTTCTTTATATAAATGTTTGATGATGGAATTATGAGTTTTATTGAAAAATTTGGTATTGATGGTTGAATTATGAGTCTCAAGAGGGTGAGTGGGACCCTAATTACCGGCAGTTGAGATTTTGTGATTTGGTTAGTTGAGACTTTGTTGTTGATCAGTTGAGTTAATTCCGGTAGGGTACACCAACTCTAGGAGATTTGTAATCAATTAATTAACTTAAAAAAAAAAGATATGGTCACACACTAGATGGTGATATGATGAAATGAGAACATGGGATATGGACCTCAGTATAGCTTGCGGTGTGAGATAATCCCCGAAATTATCGAGGTGTGAGTGAAATAGTCTCCGAAATTACTTGCGATGTGGGATTGATCTCCGAAATTATCGGGGTCGAGACGACACTCATGGGGTATTCGCGTGATGAGGCGCCATAGCTTGCGGTGTGGGGGTATTCTCGAAGATTCCCAGGTGTGAGTGAAATAGTCTCCGAAATTATCTGTGGATAAAGATTGACCTCCGGAATTATCGAGACATTGGCTAGATACTCACAGTCTATCTAATTCTCATAGTTTTCATCGTAGTAGGATTAGTTGCATAACGAGGGATTAAACCCTATAAAGTGGAGAACGTTAAGGGCTTGCACCGGATCTATGTAGAGTGGGGAGCATAGATTCGACAAGTGTGCATTAGAGAGTCAGCATATAGCATTGGTGTTTTCTTGACTTGGTTTTATGTAAGTTGTATTTCTGTTTTCCTACACTTGACACTTAGTCTAGTTTTACTTGATGTTTACATGTATTATTTATTTTTATTTCATTTTCCATTGTTATTACTGTTGATATATGTTTTTTATGACCTTATCCCTTATGTTTTATCATGTTACATTTCTTTTATGTCACTCACACCGTTATGGCTGACCCCTGCTGTTTTGGGGGTTAGAGTTATCTCTAGCCTCATGTTTTACAGGTAGGTACCTATAGCATTGGGATTTGGATGCATGAGATACAATGATGTTGTGGCTTGTTTAAATTGTAAAAGAATGTATTGTAAAAGAAAAAATTTGTAATTCAAGGTGTTTAATTTTTCGCTGTGTTTTGTAAAGAATTGATGCAATAAAAGTTGAAAATTTTACCTGTGTTTTGCCTATGTTTACTATTGCAATTGAGGTTGATGCTGGGAATTGTGTCACGTATTTCTGAGATATTATATTGGAAATTTGGGACGCTACAGCACAAGGGTACACTAGTACTACTACTACTTTATTTATTATATATTAAGCAAAAAGGTCTACCCTAATCTCCATTCTCTATTTTGAAATGAAGTAGAGGTTCCTACTCAAATTATGATTTTGAAATTTGAATTTAGATTGAGAAAAATCAACTTAAAAGGAAATAACAAACTAAATTATCTCCCTTTGATTTCGGGGCACCTTAAATTCCACACTTTTTCTCTCTCATCCCTCTTTAACTCATTCACCTCACTCTCTAATCCATGAGTCGCCCTCTTGCTCCTCTTTTTTTATATAAATAAAAATGTATCATCGTCACTACACAACTCTCTCTTAATGATAAAGTTTTTCAACATTATGATTTTTTATTTTTTTTAACTTCAAGGTTTTATATATTGTTATCTGTTAACTTCTTTTTGTAATTTTAGTTTACTTGAAGTAATATTTGTGGGCGATCGTTTAAACCATTGGAAAACACTACTTATGAGGTGCAGATATACATTAATCATTATGAACTGAGTGAAGATCGAATAGGTAGACGAGGACATGTAAGTTCATTTTCCTTTGTATATAATATTTGAATGATGTTCTTCTGATTTCTCTACAATTCTTTTTCTTCAAATATTTCGAATGCATTATTTTTGTGTCAGGATTCAGCACTGACAATGGGGTTCTTAGTGCTTGGTTAGAACCCTCAGGCCTTCAGGGTGTCAACTTTTCAATAGGACTAAGAGGTGGTATTGGATTGATTGGTACACACTGTACTATTTTGTATATGATAAATTTATTGTTCATATACTTTCATACATATTTTTTCTCTTAGCAATAACCATGAAATCTAATTTTGTGATTAAAATTATTTGTAGGTTTTTATGATAATAATTTTTTTGTATGTTTAAATATGAAAAAACAGTGATAATTATGGTAGTTTATAATATTTGTTTGTTTGAAAAACAATTGTCAAAATTTTTTAAATATTATTTTTTTCATTTTAAAAAGTTTGTGCAATATTGCACACTGGTACACTAGTCTATACAATATATTATGCTAAAATAACTTTCGATTGAAGGATTTTTTTTTTCTTTTTTTTTTAACAAAAAAAGGAGAGCAAATGTAGGAGGTAATTCTCCACTATTTTTTCATCCAAATTTTGAACTGGAATCCTATCGCTTAATCAAACCTAAAAAACCGTGCAATATTATATAGATGTTATTAAATGATTTTTCAAAAATAATTATGTTATTGTCTCTTTTTTTTTAAAAAAAATATCTGCAATATATTGCACAGGGTTATGCTAGTGACAATTAAAAAAACAATTTACATCTTTTTTACACTAATTTAGGAAACAAATAAAAAACCAGGAGAGAGATAAACGGAAAGACATAACGGAAAACATAGAATCATTTAATAACATCTATATAAAATCATATTGAACATCTATATAACATCTTAGCCAGAAATTAAGATGTGATTCTATATTGCCTGGAATTTCCTTCGGGCTTATGAATATTGGTTCACTCATGAGCTTTCTAATTTAAAGAATTTTAACTTTCTAATTCAACAAACATTTAGAGTAATACTATATAATAGTATAAATCTGTGCGCTAATTGCACATACTAAAATAATTTGGAGAAACTCATAAAATCATATGGAACTCCAAAAAAGTGTAAGAGAAGTGAGAGAAATAACCTATTCAATGGTATAATTTAGTGACATTTATCCTAAAAATTATGCGCACAACTCGGCATCTACATCCTGACCAGCAACACCCAGATCTTGGCACACCTCATCTCAACCATCCCCTCCCTTCCTTCCACTCCCCATTCCAAATCCACATCCTATTTACTGCCGCCCTCCACTCCTTCCTCCTTTCCGTTGTCTCTGTCATGCTTGACCACCGTAACATCCCCCTCTCCAACACCTCCCTCCACCTCTTCGACTGTCTTAACCTCCCCTTAGCCACCTCCCTCTTAGCAATGGTATTAGGTCATGTCCAGACCCAAACCCGACCCGTGATAACCGTGTCCAGGTCTGCTAAAAAAACTACTACTTGTTTGGGTCCAGGTCTAGGTCCAGTTCAGTGCGAGTTAGGTTTTGGTCCCTTTCTTTGCTTAATTTAATATTCTACATAAACTTTTCTTGATTTAATAGGAGCTCAAATGAAATCAAGCTTGTTATTTCTTAATTTGTGCATATTCTCATTGAATCTTGCAAGGGAATCAATATCATTAGCATAATTTAGCTTAAAGAAACCTCTGAATTGTTCGAGTGCCCTACCCTAAGATGACAAAGCACTAAACAATACTAAATAATAATAACAAAACTAAAAAAGGATACTTATAATAGAACAAGACCACTGCTCTGAGGTGAAACTTGAGCCATAAGATACTAAATAGCGACGATTAAACTCTATGTACCACAATAAACACAACAAATTATAACATAGAAACTCTTAGATCCAATAAATTTTAGTTCCAAAAGAACCAAAATGAAGTCATATCTCTGAGAGCCAAAATGAAGTCATATCTCCCGTTGGCCTTCTTTACCATCACAATATTTGAGAGCCATTCGATATAATTGACCTCCTGTATGAACCGAGCCTTGAAGAGCTTGTCCACCTCTTCTTTTATAGATTGTTGGCGCTCGGGAGCAAATTTGCGCCTCTTCTGTTGAACCGGTCTGGACCCCGGTGCAACACTCAGGTGGTGGACGAGGAGCTCTTCGGAAATTCCAGGCATGTCGGCGGCTGACCAGGCAAAAAGGTCGCGGTTCTTTCTAATACATTGAACTATGTCCGAGCTTAGGGCAGATGGGAGGGTCTTGCTGATAAAGAACTTGCGGCTCGGATCTTGCTCAGAGAAGAGCACTTCCTCCAATTCATCTACTGGCTCGGACGTTGGCCGGACACCATCTTGGGGGATTTCAAGAGTTTTGAGGGAAAGGACTGGACCCCAAGTAGAAGTCATGTGGCATTGGCAGGCCATTTCTTGACTGCCTCTTACTTCCCCTACTCCTGCCCGGGTGGGGAACTTCATCTTGAGGTGATAAGCGGAAGGGACGGCTTCGAGAGCAGCTAGGCCAGGTCGGCCTAGGATCACATTATAAGCTGCGGGGACATCGACGAGCATGAAGTCCATCGGCTCCGTTCGGCTAGTAGGAGTTTTGCCAGCGGTTACGTCGAGGGTGATCACCCCTTCAATAGTCACTGGCACTCACGTGAACCCATGGAGTGTGTAGCCGGTGGGCTTAAGTCTGTCCCGGGATAGTTTGAGTCCTTTAAAAGCAGCGAGGAAGAGGATGTTAACGGAGCTGCCATTGTCCACCAGGATCCTCTCCACTTTAAAATTTGCCATATGGATGTTGATGACTAGTGCATCACAATGGGGGGTTTGGACACCCTCAAGGTCTTCATCTAAAAAGGTGACCGGTACTCCGAGGCCTTTGGGAGGGGGCATGTGTAACATCTGTTTTTTTTTTAATTTCTCAATTATTTGGTTTAAATTATTTTTAAAAAAATATGTTTCTGGGTATATTTACCCATATTAATTGATTTTATGGGTATTAGAGTGATTAAATTGAAATTTGGGATTAAACGGGAAAAATTAGAAATATAGGAGTTTTGGGATGAGTTTTCTCGGAGGAGACGAATCTGATTTGACCCGAAATTTTTCTGGGACATTTGTAAATTACAAGGGGTTTAAATTTTCAAGTTATTAAATTATAGTTTGAAGTTGAAAGTATTTTTCTGAAATATTGCGATATTTGTATGTATACATAATTATATGTATTGCTATCGTTTATAACCATTGATTTTGGTTTCAATTATGCATAAAAATGCATTTCTAATTTTATTTTATGTTTGGGAGGAATTTAAGTACATTATGGAGTGATTTTTACATGAAAAACCCTAGAAGAGTTAACTAGAAGGATATATAAATAAAGCTATGGTCAAATAGGGACTTATAAACAATTTTACCTCCTTATTTACATTTTCATACCCTTCTCTCCTCCCCCCCATTCTGATTTCGGCCAGAATCAAACCCCCATTACCGACCAAAACATGGGTTTCCAAAACCCTAGCTTTCCAACCCAATTTTTAAAGAAAAAATTGAGGGTTAAGGCTATTTTTGAGGTGCTCTCTTCAATTTTGGAGTCCGTAGGGAACCGTAGTGACTTCAAGTCAAAGGACTACATACACGATGGTCACTGTGAGAACTGCTTATGACACTCACGTAATGATTCATGCAGAATTCTCATGGTGGATCAGTCCAGTACATTATTAATCTAATATGTACCCATGTGGAGACTTGATATCTCATATCCATGACCCGTCAGATATGGTCATCAGTGTACTCACATACTAGTCTCTATGCATTATTGTTGTCCTAATTGACAATAATACTTGACTAGGGACATTTAAGAATAGTGTTCTGATTACAACCAATAGGATGTCACTATTAAGTCATGCACTTGATATCCCATGGTATTGAAACTACTATTCTAATGACTTTATTTTGCTCATTTAATCTCAATAAACAACACAATAAATGAAATACCTCATATATGAAATAAATGTTATAAAGTAATGTAAACTAGTAATTTCAATACACAACTAGCCTCTAGGGCATACACCAACATCTGGGTTGAAGTGGGTCTGGCCAACCACGAACCAGTCAACCCCACCCCCAAGATTATTGAAGAGCACCCCGCTCTTATCATCAAACATGGATCTTCCTTGAAACCCCTTTAGGTTTTGTTTTTCACCTTTTCGTGGATTGGCCACCGCTTATGAACTCGATTTTTATGAGTGAATAAAGTGTTTGAGATAAACCCATTTGCTTTCCGTCTGGTTATCAACGGGACTTCTGTCTTAGCCATCTGAGCCGAGATGTAAGGGGCTGGGAATCCTACCTCAGCAGAAAAGGCCTCTCCTCTTTGGTTTCAATACAAATTTCGAGGCATCATGTGAGTTGACACGTGTTAGCTTACATCACCCATTTGAGATCTTCGAAGTGTCTTAGAAGTTAGAGCATTGAACGCAATAAATAAGGAAGTTTGAAACAATCGAGGAGTATTCCTTAAAGATGCCTATAAATTTTCCCCATTCTCCAACAACTGGCTCACAAATCTTATTGTTTCTCTTTTGATGGCTTAGATCGCTGGGGTTATCATGTTGAGCACCCCGAATGATAATCTGAGGGTTGACGCCGATGAGGGTAGGTCGTTTGAAGCATAGCTGGAGGGTGTTTGCCTTGCGGTCTAAGCATTCGACCCAGAGGGGATCAGCATCCGGGATCGTCGCTCTGGGTTGCTTGACTCGTGTTTCAAGATATGAGGTTTTACCCACCGAGTCCCGAGGGATATGGTCTTCATGATTTTTTCCATTTAGGGCTCGTGATTGTTCGACCCGGCTGGTGCTTCCCATGCTAGCAGCGTGGGTCCAGAGGAGCCCGAAGAAGATTTGGGTAACGCCCATTGAAGTTCATCAAGTATATCTTTGGTTCCGAGATTTGATGTCTGCATTCATATTTTGAACACCGAGGCCGAACAAATTATCCTTGCAGAGGTCACTGGTCTACTCAGGCGGGTTAATTATCTCTGTTGTCGCTGCCCACCTATGATGCCTTTACTGCGCTTCAGCAGTCCGAGAGGTCAAGGTCGGGTACTTATTCCTCTTAGAGATTTCTTTACCATCCTCATACTTTATGTACACTGGTGTGGTTTCCAGAATGTAGGACTTGCCATCGGGTTTGAGAATCTCAAGGAAGTACTTGTCGTTGGTCTGCATAGGTAGGCTGATGATCTTTGTGCTTGGGTCAACTGACCCTCACTTTCTGCTCAAAGTTTGCCTATGATGCCTATTCTGCACATGGACTGTGAGTGATAGCTTGTGCTGAAATACGGGGCGACTATAGGAGTGTTTAGGCGTAAGGGTCACGTTTGTTTTTTCTAATTAGTTAACCGCGGATTGACCACTGCCTTTCTTGTAATTGCTTTGCTTAATAAAAACACTTTTGCCTTAAATCTTTGTTCTCATAAGCGCTGTTTGAATGAATGGGCCAAGGCCCGACCTGGCTGGTCGAGTTATCTTGTCGTAGTTGTGAGTTAGCTTCTAGGAGCGCTTCCTCGGGGGACGAGGTGTGGGCGATGGTCATTCACATAGGTTGATAATGGTTGAACCTTTCCCAAGGTCTCGGAGTAGGGATGTCATGCAGAGAGGCTAGGTCCGAGGAGAGATCCTTGCTTCAAAGATTTTGGTGAAAGGTTTCGGCGTCGGATACCATGCCGAGGGACTAGGTCCGACATGAATTTTAGTGTAAGGTCTTGGCATTGGATACCATGCTTGGGGGCAAGGTGTGAGGCGAGATCCTTATTCTGAAAATTTCTCCACAAGGTCTCGGAGTCGTATACCACGCTGAGGGGAGAGGCACGAGTCGAGATCCTTGTTGCGGAAATTTTGCCTCAAGGCCTCGAAGTAGGATACCCCGCCGAGGGGCGAAGCACCAGCCGAGATCCTCATTGCGGGAATTTTGCCGCAAGGTCTAGCAATTGGATACCACACCGTAGGGCGAGGTACGAGGAAAGATCCTTGCTACAAGGACTTTGGTGAAAGGTTTCGACGTCGAATACCGTCGGATACCACGCGAAGGGAGTAGGTCCGAGAAGAGATCCTTCAAGAATTTTAGTGTATGGTTCCGGCATCGGATGCCACACAGAGGGGCTTCATCCGAGGAGAGATCCTTGCAATTGTTTTGGTGCAAGGTCTCGGCGTCAGATACCACACCGAGGGGCTACATCTGAGTTGATACACTTGTTTAATTTGAAATGAATCTTTATTCGTTGGCTAGCGAAAGGTAAGCACTTATTACATTTGTTCGTCTTTTGGGCCTCATTACAATTTTCGACCGCTAGGTTCCTTTATGAAAATTCATCAGTGTTTTGCGTTTCAGGTTCACTTGACTACCCTACCCCCGAGTCTTCAAGTCGGTAAGTTCCAGGAAGGACTGCTTTGGAGACCTGATATGGGCCTTCCCAGTTGGGAGCCTGTTTTTCCTTTTTGCTCGGCTCGGAGATTTCTATCCTTCCGAGCACATGGTTGCCTTCTTTGATATTGGCCGGTCGGACCTTCTGATTGTAGAAGCGCTCAATTCGCTGCTGGTAGACATTCCTCTTGATAGTAAACCTTTCGCGAACCTCGTTAAGGAGGTTTAGGTTGGCCCTGAGGCTGTCCAAATATAGATCCTCATTAAAGCTCAAAATCTATGGTGAAGGCAATCCGACCTCAAGGGGCATGATAGCCTCGGTTCCGAAAGTCGGGTTGAAGGGTGACTCTCCCGTTGGAGTCCTCTTGGTTGTTCGGTTAGACCACATCATGCTAGGTTGCTCTTCGACCCATAACCCCTTAGGGTATTTGTCCAACCACTTCTTAAGGCCCTCGAGGATCTGACGATTGGCATTTTCGGCTTGGCCGTTAAATTGGGGATGCGCAATTAAAGAGAATCTCTACTGAATCCCCAGGTCGTCACAGAACTTGCGAAAGCCTTTTCTCGCGAACTGGGTGCCATTGTCGGTGATAAGGATCTGAGGGTTCCCGAATCAGAAATAATATGTTCCCAAAAGAACTGTTGGGCCTGATGTTCGGTGATGGTTGCTAGGGGCTCTACTTCGACCTACTTCGTAAAGTAGTCGATCACCACGATTAGGAAATGCCCTTGACCAGTCGCCTTAGGAATCAAATCCATCCCCCACAATGCAATTGGTATTCGGCTTACCAGCGACTTGAGCTCGACTTGGGAGACATGTTTGATTGAAGAGAACCATTGACACGGGCCGCATCTTCTGACGAGGTCCTAAGCATCTTGTAACAAAGTTGGCCAGTACTACCCATGATTAAGGACCTTTCTTGCAAGCGACATGCTGCCCATGTGGCAACTCCTACCCTTCCGTGCATTTCCTCTAGGGCGAATTTAGTCTCCTCAGGTGTTAGCATCGGAGGTATGGGCGTCCTCCGGCCTTAGTGTTTGACCGCTTGAAGAGCACATCATCGACGGGTACGAACCTCTCGACCCTGACCCAGGCCTTTATTGCTTCTGATAGATCTTGTGGCAGTTTGCCACTTCTCAAGATCTTTTAGATCAGATCCATCCATGTTGCTGCCTGTGTAGGTGGATCGAGGTAGAGGACCTCAGGATTCTCAATGCTTGGTCAGACAAGAACCTCCACAAGGTTTGTGTAGTCGAGCCTTCAGGGGAGGCAGACATTAGCTTGGATAGAGCGTTTTCCTGGCTGTTCTATTCTCAGGGGATACGAATGACAATAGAATCTTTAAAATTTGTCAAGAGAAGCTTGACGTGTGCCAAGTATCGGATCATTCATGTATCAGGAACTTCAAATTCTCCGCATGCCTATTTAGTTGCTGGCTTTTTGTGTAATGCCCAGGATCCCCATTACCGGACATCCGTGACGCAACCAGAATCTTTGTCTTCAAATGTATCTCAACACAGTAATAACACGGAAATTTAAAAACTTTTTACTGCCAAATAAGGCCAGGACATCTTCAATTACAACCAATATCTCGTTCTTGAACCCGAAGTACAAATTACATTAACTCATTACAATTTTACAAAATATTCACAGACTCCACTTGTAAGGCTTCCAGCTGTCTCTTGAAATGGTAATCGACTGATCACCGCCGAAGCTCTACTAAGTGATCAATCTGCTTTCCTAGGGCTTCCTCCTCAGCTTGAGTCTTCTGCTGTGTGACTCTGATATTCCTGCACCTGCTCGAAAGGTAGGACCGGTACCTGAAAGATGGGGAAAGTCAGTACTTAGACTGACGGAATGTTGATAAGAAACAGCGATCTTCAAACTGGCAACCACAAACCATCTTGAATGTGAAAAGAAACGTGCATCCTAATTTCCTAGTGTTCATGTATGCCATGACCTGAAGTCTAATGCATAATACAAGGCACAGAACAGATGCACTTAATCTAATGTCAGCAAAACTCTGGATACGCATGCATCCCATACTACATACGCTCCAAATCAAGCCGTCTTCTCCCAATTCAGGGTTTCGAACCCTCGCCATGAAAATGCATTTAACTATTGTACTCAACCTGTTCCTCATAGATACCACATGGTTGGTTAATCCTATAGTTATTACTGCTAACACAGTGGTGTCCCCGTTTGCCATGCGTGCTCAATCTGGTCTGGATCACACCAAATACCGTGATGATCTTACAGATATGCGTTCTACATATCCATGGCACCGAAGATCCATGAGACTACCGGCCCTTATGGTCCGTTCGTGTCCACCAACATAAGAACATGATGGCCTCAAGAGTCTAAGCCCCCTAGCCGACAGAGTTTCTCTTCATTCTTACCACGGTACTTCAGGAATAAACAGAGCGAGATACGACTTTCGTGTGTTCAGCTAGTGAGAGAACACAGCCCATATTCCTATGAAAGGAAGAGAACAACCCTGGTTACCACCGCCTAGTGCTGACCCTCATTAACAAGTCGAATTATAGGGAATTACCCCTAATACCCACTTGGTCCTTAAGCGGAAGTAAGAAACATAATTAAATAACAACTACTAAAATATGCTTGTCATCCAAAATCATGTATGTAGTTCTATCGAACAATTGATCCCCGACTGGTTCGCCACAATAATAATCTGGCGAGTCGATACTTATTAGCTGCCACACTCCTGTTTGTCCTTGACCACTTCCCGGCCCATGATCCTCAGCGAGTGTTACAACGGTGTGCAAGAAATGTCTTTTACAGGCAATGCTTTCAATCATAACACCAAACTATTGATAGACCAAGGAGATAAACACAATCAAACATACCCCAAATGTGATAAGGTCGATTCCTTGAGTGTTACAACGCTACTAGCCATAAGTCCATAACTTCTAATCCATGTACTGGGTTTGCAAGAATATCACCTATTACCCCCAAAAGCAAGTCCATTAACTGTTATCTACAAGAGGGGAAGTAGTACTTTCAACACTTATTCAAAAATCATGACTAGCCAACTACGTTGCTTCTTCCTGAAACTTAGAAAGGTCATATCTCCCAAAATACAACTCAGATTTGGGTTTTCAAGCCCAATATGGAAAGTTAAAGACCTAGGCTACAACTCTCTAGTAGATCTTCACCTCAGATTTAGTCATATAAATCCTCAAATTAGTCTCACAAACCTCAGTCTGTGTACTTCCTGTACACTGGCTGCACCTTACCGATAGCACAAAACCTTACCTGCTCATTAGAATGACACAAATCCAAGTTCTGTGGAAAGGTGTGAGTGTCATTTACAACTTCCTAGTTGATCACCAATCCAAATTATACCATTTGATCACCCTAAAACAGACATTACTATCAGGTATACAGAACCACACACTAAGCCTTACTCAAACAGAGCCTTCAGCTCAAAACATGGTTTCTGTCCAAACTTGCAAAAATCATATTTAATAATATTCTCACAGGAATATCTTCAAATAAGGCTTGTTGAAAATCTCTTGATATCTACTACAATTTCCTAGTATAACACTTTCTCAAACTCTGCTCTTAAAGAGCCCCAAGAGCACCACCTTACCAAAGTGTCCATTCTGACTTTGTTATGCACAGTACATGCTAAAATATTCATCATAAATCACATACTGATCAAATGGTCACCAAATTTACATTACAGAAACTAGACATCATCATGAACAACATGCGAAATGATTCATATCCAAATTCCAAGTAGTCAATGAGTTCTACCTGTTATAAACATGCATAAAAATTCTGTTGTTCTTTAGTTACAGTCTTGACTACTATTGACTGATTAATTTTGAACATGCATCAAACTTCATCCAAATAATTTCATGATTTTTCCATAGTGTCTAGCTACATGCAAGAAATCATGGTAAATATTTCAGAATTATATCATGTGTTAATTAATTATAAGAATTCCCACAAACTCAGTTATCACAATAGACAGATCCTGTTCCTGCCTTACGGCTCAATCCTCAAAATGGATTTTATTAAAACATCAAAAATCATCAGAAAATTCTTAAATAAATCATGCATCTTCTAGACATGTATGACATCATCCTGTATAAATTTCATCATCAAATGCAAAGTAGTTTGTTCTCTAGAAATTCGGAAATAAGGCATGCAGATCATGGGTTCCTGTTTTAGTTTCAGATTTCTAACAATCTACTCTTAAACAACCATTCTCATACTACTACTACTCATGGTAAAAAATTAAATAAGAATGAACATGAACAAGTTCACAGAACTCCCCACCCTTGGTTGGCTTGAGAAGATGTGGTTTGCCTTGAGCTTGCTCCTTCAAAATCTAGCTCCAAAGCTTGAGAACTTCCCCTTCTTTCTTGATCCTTTCACTCTCTCCTTTCTTTCCTTTTCTTTTCTAAAATTTCAGAACTCAAGAGGTGGGAAAGGAGGGATTTTATCAAGAGAGGTGTGAGGACAGAGGGGGGAAGGCCGGCCATAGGGGTAGAGGGTAAGGTGAGGTGGCAAGGTGGTTTTTGCAAAAAACCATGGTCTAGCCCCTTGTTTCTGAGACAAGGTTTTGGCTGAAATTTTGGATCTTGATCAAGCTCTAGATGAACCATCCACATAAAGTTCCCGCATGGGCTCGTCTTCTCGAGCTTTGGGAACTTCCGAGATGGTACACTCAGTTATGAACTCGACAAAGGCTTGCCCCTTGATGGCGGTCCTCGGCTTACAGCTGATGACGTGTTGACTCAGCTCGATAGACCAATTGATTAGTTGACCAGAGTTCTCCAATTTGTTAAGGACCTGCTTAAGGGGCCAGTCCATAATCATCTGAATGGAATGAGCCTAGAAATATGGGCGGAGCTTCTACACAACCATGACCAAGGCGTAAGGGACCTTTCCACTTTTGTGTAGCGGAGCTCGGGATCGCAGCAAACTTTTCTGACGTATTAGATGGCTCTTTGAGATCCATCGTCTTCCCAGATTAGTACGATGCTAAGGGAATTTCCTCATGTGGCCATGTAGAGGTAGAGGATCTCACCTGGTTCAGGTTTACTAAGGAGAAGGGGATTGGCGAGGTACTACCTCATTTGGTCGAAAGCCTGTTGTTGGGGTCCTCCCCATTTGAAGTTCTTTGCCTTCCTGAGGGCTTTGAAGAAAGGAGGGATTTCTCTCCCGATTTCAAGAGAAAACAACCGATGGCTGCGAGCCATCCCCTGAGCCTTTACACCTCTTTGACGTTCTTAGGAGGAGACATGTCCAAGATGGTCTGGATCTTCTCGGGGTTCGCCTCTATTCCCTATTGGCTGACCATGAAACCGTGGAATTTTCTCTAGGTGACGCCGAAGACGCACTTAGAAGGGTTGAGCCTCATGTTATGCTCTCTCAAGACTTTGAATGCCTCTTCCAGGTTCTTCACATGATCTCCTCCTTGAAGGCATTTGATGAGCATGTCGTTGACATAGACCTCCATGTTTTGGCCTATTTTCTCCTTAAAAGCTCGCCTAATCAGCCTCTGATATATGGTCGTTACGTTCTACAAGGTCGAAGGGCATGACTCGATAGTAGTACAGCCCTAGGTTGGCCACAAAAGCCGTCTTCGAGATACTGAGGGGGAACATCTGAATCTGGTTTTACCTCGAGAAGGCATCCATGAAGCTGATTATCTTGTGCTCGGACGTCGCATCGATGTGTGCTTCGATGATCGGTAGGGGAAAGGGGTCCTTCGGGCATGCATTGTTGAGATATGTAAAATATATACAGATTTTCCACTTGCCATTGAACTTATTTACCATTACAAAGTTGGCCCACCACTCTGGATAGTTGATCTCTTGGATGAAAGAGCAGAGAGGAGCTTCTCCACTTCTTCCTTCATTGCCTGCTGCCTCTCAGGGGAAAATTTCTTATGCCTTTATTGTACTGGCTTAGATTCTAGATGGACGCTCAATTTATGCATAATGAGATCTTCTGAAACCTCGGGCATATCCGAGGGAGTCCAGACAAATATGTCTGGGTTTCGTCGAACACAGCAGATGACGTCCTCTTTTAGGCCATGGGGGATGGACTTGCTCACTTGGAACCATTTAGCTGTGTCTGCCCCGGAGAAGAGGACCCCCTCCAACTCGTTCACTGGCTCGGAATGGATTGAACTCTGATCAGAAGGGAGTTCGACTGCATGAACGAGCCTCCACTGTGGCCGTATAGTACGCCTGGTGCGGCCTCTTGGTTGCCTTTGTTGACCCTGACCTCGGACATAGTGGGGAACTTCATCCTCATGTGGTAGGTCGAGGGAACTACTTGAAGAGAAGCGGGGTCGGGACATCCAAGAATGGCATTGTAGGCGACCTTGACATTGATCACCAAAAAATCCATAGGCTTGGTCAGGCTAGTCGGGGGACTTCCCTGCTGCAACATCTAAGGTGATGATCCCCTCGATCTTAATGGTGGCACTCGAGAAGCCATGAAAGGTGTAGCCGGTGGGCTTTAGTCATTGCGGGAAAGCTTGAGTCCCTCAAAGGCAGCGAGGAACAGTATATTGCTCGAGCTTTAGTTGTCCATCAGAATACGACGGACCTCATGGTTAGCCAGGCCGAGGCTAAGGACCAAGGTATCGTAGTGAGGAGTATGGGCACCTATGTGGTCCTCGTTCAAGAATGATACTAAGAGTCCATGACCCCGGGCGAGGGGACAATTGTGGACAGGAATGGCTTCCTAGACGGCAGCCCTACGGGCGGAGTTTGATTTCCCCCTCTTGGGTCCAATGTGCATGTAGTGGAGAAAGGCCATCCTTTCGAAGTCCTGGGGTTCAGATTCCACTTTCAGATTCTTGTTTGTCCCTCAGGGCAGAGGAGAGGCACTCGGATCATCCTTAGTGAACTTAGACAAGTACCCCCTTCGGATAAGGGCTTCAATTTAAGCTTTAAGTGTTCGACAGTCGTCGGTCTCATGGCCATGATCTTAATGGAACTGATAGTCGAACCTTTGTCTCTCTTCCTATTTTTATTGTTGGATCGAGGAGGGCTTTGGACTATGCCATTGCCCTATATCTCCATGAGAATGGTACAACACTAGTGTTGAGCATAGTGAATTTGTCGAACCAGGGCACTGGAGGAGGGTGCCTCTGCCCGAAGGTCTCCTTCTGAGCCTTTTTCAGTTCCTCAAAACCGTCTGTCTTCCTCTTCCCCTTAGCGGGGGATTCCTTCCGACCTCCTTGGTGCAAGGCCTCTTTAACCCGGATACACTTCTCGCTTCGGAGAAGGAGGTCGGGGAAATCGATGGGTGGCTTCTTATCCAAGGAGGCCTTTAATTGGTTGTGCCGGACATTGTACTGAAAAGAAACGGCAGCGACCTAGCATCAAATGAGGATATGGATCGGGATTCAGCCGTGAACCACCAAACATAGTCCCAAAGGGACTCGCCTTCCATCTACTTTAGATCAGGCAAAAAGGCACTCGTCCTCTCAGTCCTACGGCTAGTCACAAAGTGAGCGAGGAAGCTCTTCTCGAGTTGGTTAATTGAGAAAATGGAGTTAGGAGCGATTCAGTAGTACCATTCCTGAGTAGGTCCCCGTAGTGTGGTGGGGAACATGCGGTAGAGGAGGGTATTCAATGCGATGTAAATCATCATGAGGGTTTTGAAGTCCTCAATGTGATCAGCTGAATCCAAGTCTCCGTTGTAAGTCTCGAAGGCAGGAGGCTTGAACTTCCTTGGGATCGGGGCCTCGAAGATGTAAAAGGAGAAGGGGGGTCGGACCAGGAAATGTCCCCGGTTTGGCTTCCTCTCACCCTCCCCTATATAGGCTAGGCAATCTTCCATCTCTTGCAGTCATTTGAGGACTGCATCTTCACGTCCCTCGGATCGGGTTGGCCCGTGGGACTCTTGATTCTCGGTTCCCCCGGTACGAGGGCCATGAGTGCGCTCGTCCAGAGTCCCACCTCGGAGGGCCTGGATGACCATGTCCTGAATCTCTTGGAACTGGGCCCTCGTCACGTGGCCTCCTCCTCCGCAACCATTTGGGGGTCGGTGATCCCCTGGGGAGTGGCTGCGCTCCCTCTCCTCTCTGTAGGAGTGGCGACTTTGGCTCGGACCGTGATTCGAGGGTCCTTCGTTCCTAGAGCGGTTGAAGCGATGGCAACGGTCTTCCTCGTTGCCGATTGTTGATGATATTTCAGAGATATGAAACCACTCGATGTTTAGCTCTTCTTGCGATCGACGGTGAAGCACTCGTAACCGGTTCCTGCAGGCATTCCACCCGCCGATGTTGTGACCCCTGAGTGGCTTGACTGTAGGATGGACGAGGAAGATGAGGTGGAGGACGACCCACCATAATAGTATTCTTGGCCTTATGGGCCATAGGAGAAGATGTCTACGGGCATAAAGTTTGGGTCGGAGGCTGAATCTGTGAGTTCCGACAGACGACACCAATCTGATGCTGCTATTTTCTGGGTGTGGGAGCAACAGATAGTGAGTTCTTTTGATGGAGAGAAAACTCAGATCCCAGCCATAGATTTGGCCATGATGTGAGGCTAATATGAGTGGGGTGTTTAAATACAATGACAGTCGAAGACCTGCAAAAAAGTGAGACACGGGGAGGATTTTGGGCGACAGATCCTCTAATGATCAAGTCTGTAACTAGTAGATTGAAGAGGGATTAGGTGGTAAAAATGTGATTACTTGGTAATTGTTGATGTGGGGCTGTATTTATAGGCCAGTGAGATCTATTAGAAAATATAATCCAGTCGTTAATCCCCTCATTCTAGGGGATTTGATTACTTGCCATGAATGGTAGGTTAATTTCCCTGCCTGGGCTGGACTCCTGTCATGGGCCTGTGGATAACCCATGAATCGTACGACGTAGATCACCCGCGATTTTCACTCCCATCACTTCCAAAGCACGACCCATTGATAGACTGATTGAATATTTTGTATTCTACATTCTTTTCTGGTTGAAACTTCTTTCAGCTCGTTAAAAAGAGCAAGCTTGACTCTCCCGATTTGTTGCTTACTGAATTGAATATTACTGGTATCTTTAGCTAATAATTTGTTTTCATTGTCTCTATTGATTCATGGCTGCAGTATTAATTCCTGTCATTGGTTTTCGAAGTTTTTGTTGTTGCCTAGGTGATTTTGTTGCTATTCTGCTGTGTGAGTTGTTCTTATCATGCTTGCAATGTTGTTGTAATCTTTTTTGGGTTGTTGTTTCTTGATGTTCAGGTGTTTGAACTGGTTCCTTTTGCTGCGACTGCTTTGCTGCTGTTACGTTGGTGTAGCATTCAGTTCAAATGATGCTTTTTTTGTTGTTGCAGAGGGATTTTTTGGTTGTTTTTCAGACGATGTTGGACTTGTGTTGTATATAGCCTTTTTAAATCTGGTAACTTTTGAGTCTCTGGCTGTTAAGACTATGGAAACTTTTTGTTATGTTTGTTTCTGTACATTTTTCTTATGTATATGATATTGTGGCTCTAGTCTTTCGACTCAATCCTTAGAGCATCATGTCACGCCCTGCTTCCCAAAATACAGAAGTACGGGTACGCAACTAAGGCCCAGCGAATGATATAAGTATACACCCTCATATCATCCATAAGCTGTACAATACCAGTAAACTGAACAATACAAGTAATAACAATAATCACACGAACAATAATAAAATGAATAACCAATACCTGGAATACGAGAACTTCGGGTCAAAATGCCCAAGAATATACAATGCAGTGGATGGTTTGCTACAATTAGTAGCGACAGAAAAGAAGAGCAATAGCAGTAGCAATTCCATCATGGCCGTCTGAAAAATGATCATCAAGTTCCTTTGGTATCTCGTCATCTGTACCTATATAAACATTAACTAAAATAAAGGGTGTCCGTCAAAGCAAGCTTTGGACAACAAGTAGTAATAAGCAGTGAGACAAGGAAGTACGATATAACAATAAACAATGAACCAAGGAACTAGAACGATACAAATTATAACTGTAAACTTGTAAATGGGAAACATGAAAACAAGACTTCAAGGTATAATAAATCAATATGCAGTGGTCAAGAGTCGATAGCAGGATTAATAGTCGATAAACAATATAGTCAATATTCATTAAAACAATAGTCAATACAATGGTTGGTAAGCAATAGTCGGTAACAAGAACAATAGTCGGTAATCAATGGATCGGGAATCAGTAATCAAAAATCAATTATTCAGTAATCAGTATTGAGTAACAGTGTCAATATTTACTGTCAATCTTACGTTTATTAGTCTGTTATTAACCTATATGTAACCCTCGTTCCCGTAAATAAATATTTTCTGAATATTTTCTGTATTTTGATTTTTTTTATAAATTCGTTTTTGTTTTTTTTTAATTCAATTTGGACATTCTATTAAAATTTTTTCGAATCAATAATTATATTTACTTCGGATAATGGTATATTTTAACTTTATTTTTGTATTCATAATTGATCGACTATTTATATTTTAGCCCAAATCAAATGTATTATTATTATTGGATTATTTTAATAAAATTGTAAAACCCGGATACTATTTTGTTGTATGATTTTATTTTTGTTCTGATTATAATTATTAATTGTTATTTATTGATTATTTACTTAAAATTCATCTATTGAATTATTTCATTATTGTACCGGATCTGATTTTCTTGGCGAATTCCAATTTATTTTCAAGCCCAATTTATATTCTATTCATTTGTATTATTTATATATTTAATTGGATTTAAATTTTTGCTCATGAACTATTTTCTCATTTTGTTGGGCTATATATCTTGTGGATCTTATTTTATTGGATTATGGTTATTTTAATTGAACCCTATTATTGTCTTCAAACCCATCTCTTGTTGAACCCAAAACTTATTTTTATTGGATCCTAATCATTAACCCAACATCCTAATTGCACTTTATAAACACAAACCTATTGCAAACCCTAAATTACATAAATTTGAAACCCTAATTGCAGCCATCTATTCACTCTCCTCTCTCCACTTTCTCTCTCCTCCCTGTTTCTCTCTGTCACGCCCCGCTTCCCAAAAGAGAATACGGAATACGGATACGTGACTAAGCCCAGCGAATGACTTTCGTCATCCATAAGCTGTTCAGAATCTTTACAATATCTCATAGAAATAATCAGAGTCGGAAGCAAGAGAATCAACCAAGTATGCATAATCGAATCAAATATACCAACAGAAATTTACTTGCAACCAAAATATAATATAATCTCAAACAAATCAGATCTTAATAAGTTAATATCCTAGGTCACACTGCCCAAATACAAATAAATCCAAGTATCAAATACAATTGTTCCAAATTAAGCAACAGAAATAACAATAAAAACTTCATCACTAATATCTCATATCACCAACTCCATCTGGCAACTGGTCATCCTTATCTGCAATTAATAAATTACAGGAAAAAGGAAAAGAGAAAACAAACTCCCGTCAGTGCAAGTTACTGGCCGCTTGTAGTGCAAGTTACGGGCCGCTTGTAGAGTAGGATACATGTACATGGGATAAATAACAAATATAAAACAACAACAGAACAAACATAGCATGGTATAGATATGTCAATAGAAATGTAATATCTAACATGAATCAGGAAAACAAATCAGATAGCATGGTATACTAACAGATACAGATAACATGTGTCAAGTGTCAGATGGTATGCAGTCAGATATACAGATGATAGTATCAGATTATAGTCAGACAGATAACAGATAATCAGATAACAGATGTCAGATAACAGATACAGATAACAGATGTCATATTCTTATAAGTCTTGTGTGATTACTATCTAGGTAGCACTTCATGTGCCCCAAATTTTTATCACATGGTTGCTACATTCAAACAGTTTCGTTTAGATTTCGTAGTGGAGTCCATAGGGCAGTGTAATCAGGGATCAGACAGACAGATAGAACCTATGGGTTCTCTTTTGAGTACACCTTCCTATAGGAAGTAATGTAGTCAAGGTTTCGATAAACAAAGTCGTGTATCATGTAACCATGAACACATAACAGATAGGGAACACGGGCCCTCTTCTCAGTATACATTTCTATATTTTCCACTACTAGATCTTTTCCTTAAACCCCGACTTGGTTAATTTGTTATTATTATCAGGCAGACATGTATGTGCAGAAACAGAGTGAGTATAGCATGGTATTAAAAGGTAACGGGTTCAGATTGAAAGATAAACATATACAGGTGAAAGATAACTCATAAAAGAATAGAACAACGAGAACTCTAGTTCAGGACAGCAAGACAATACTACACTAAAATTTAGATTTCAGTTGCTACAAAAATACAAATCTGGATTTGTCAAAGAATTTGGGAAATAGACTTCTAGCCGAATCCAGCAAATATATATAAGTCACATAGTATTTCACAAAATCAAGTCTCAAAACAGGTTTGAACCAGAAAACACATTCAGTCATAAATCAGAAAGTTGTATTCAAAGTCAGGAAAACAGCATGAAAACTCATTAATTAAATCCACGAAAAATCTGGGGTATTTCCCTATATGTGTAGCATCAAAATATAAAGTTTCATAATTTTATAATATAATTAGTTTAGTCAACAAAACTTAGAAAACATCAAGATGCAGTAGTTTTGTAAATCTGGAGTTATAAACACTGCAGTACGAAAACAGCAATATCTCACAAACCATAAATCAAAATCCAAATCCGTCGAAAGGGTAATAAATTAGATACAGTAGGCTAAATTTCATATTCATAGTTGAAAGTCAGGTTCTTTACAGAACAATAGTAAAATTATGCATGTAAAATCTTTATTTGCAAGCATGAAAAGGTTTGTAAAACTCCTCAAATAAATCCACCAAAATTCTGGGTAAACCCCAATCAAGTCGAGAAGTATTGAGCACAATTTCAGATCAAAATAATAATTTTAACACCAGAATAAAAATATATTACTCTTCAGAATTCATAGAAAATGCAGTCTGGAAATCTTTATACACCTCAGTAGTAAAATACGCATAACTCACAACTCGTAAATCGAAACTGAGATCCGTCAACAGGTTTAAAAAGTAGAAAGAATCCTCTAATGTTCATGTTCACAAAATATTTTTAAATACTGACCTTAATAGGGTCTAAATTCCTGAATAATATCGGGGTAACAAAAAATACAGATTTGTTCTTCTTACTCAAATCAACATAGATCACGCAAAATTCATCCAAATCAACCTAAACATGAAATATAGTGTAGTAGATGTCCAAACAACATGGTATAGGGTATTTTGCAAGTATTCGACAAGTATGTCACGAATAACACATCAAGCACAGATATCACAAAGTAGCATGAACATATACATCAAACGTGATCAACCCTAGGTTAATTCATGTCATATGTGTCCTAAGGCAACTATGGTCAAATCATCACAATAGAGACAATAGATAACAGGAAATTTATACACAAATTGTCTCTAGAACCTAACTACACTATAGGCGGTATTTAGTACTTGTATTTGCACAGGAATTTAATACAAGTTACTTGCCTTAACCGACGACAAAAACCGACGAAGCAAAATCAAGAATACTGAGAACGGATCCCGACACGAACACGAACACAACTAACAAATCACAAACCAATCACGAACACATGATCATGATCAAAATCGCGATCCCCAAGCACGGATCTCGATGGTCATGATGATCAAAATTGATCGGACGACGGAGATCGAAGATCAGGATCAAGATCAACAAGAACTGATGGTCCAGATCAAGGTGATGATGAAGTAGATGATGATCGCGATCGAATGGCCTAAAATCACTCTGATCAAAACTCACTTGATTAACAGCACACCCATGCGGCTACACTATAGGGGAGTCGTAAGGTGCACGGGGTGGCAGCACGGCAGCTGGACGTTGTTGTTTGACGTCGAAAAAGCCCACAGGGGTGCTACCGGAGGGAGGAAGCACAAAGGCGTTGCACTGGGCTGCTGGCTGTCGGAGACGGGCGGGAGAAAGGGGGTATTGCCGCTGTGGTGGCATTGTGGCTGTCAGAGACGGGCGGAAGGATGGAGGAGCGATGGAGCACTTGGCAGGGCTGGTCGGCGAGCGGAGACAACGCAGGGTAGATGTGCTGTAGGAGGCACGGCACTCGGGAGGAAAGGGAAGGCAGAAGGCGACTTCAACGGCGGCGGCTGTGTACAGCGTTCACGGTGGCTGGCTGGCAGCGGGGTGGAGGACGGTAGCCAGGGGACACGACGGCAATGCACTGTGCTGTGCGGTGCAGCGTCACGACATAAGGAGACCAGGGCAGCTATAGAGTATTGGGGTGGCATCGCGATAGGGGGGTCGCGACTGGCCGCGAGGCTGCTAAAGCGATCGCCGAGAGGAATGGGGTCGAAGAGGAGGTCGGAGGTGCACACAGGTAGAAGAAGAGAGAGCGGGAGGAAGCACATGGATGGGTTGATATGCGACTAGGTGTGGGGAAGGTGAAAAGGCAGATGCATATAAATATGCAGATAGTAGGGTTTTGAGATATATGGGTGGCTACCAGGTTGAGGGTGTAAGGGCTAAGTGAGTTTCGGGTTGGGGAGCAGCCGGGTCTTGGGTAGTATAGGGTAAATGGGGTTTGGAGATTAAGGGTATTTAAATGGGTATTGGGTTTGGGTAAAATCCAATAGGGGAAAATAGGGTATATAAATTCAATAAAATAACAAATAAAAATATTGTTTATAATAAAATGTAATTTGTATTACAATATAGAATTTATTTGAAATACTACACATACAATTAACAATAGAAATAGATTTAATTCATCAATCAAAGGTAATCATAATAATAACAATAATAACAATAATCATAATAATAATAAAATAAGAATAACAGTAATAATAATAATACTGATAAAAATAATAATAATAATACGAAAAATGGTAAAAGATAATAATAGTAATGGTAACAATAATAGAAATCAAAGTAATAATATCAATAATAAGATTTGTATAAAAATTAAATCAAATTATTGATCGAAAATAGATTTTAATAGAAGATCCAACAATACATTTAGACAAAAAATTTTGAAAGCGAAAAAACTAATTTACAAAAATTTTAAATACAGAAAATAAACCAAAAATACGTTTTTGGAAAAACAGGGGTTACAAATCCTACCCACCTTACAAGCAAATTTTGTCCTCGAAATTTGCTTAGGCGGTACATAGGATAAGGCAAAAGCAAACTGGGGGAAGGATAACGAAATAGAGGGTTAAAGGGGAAGGAGCAAAGCAGTGGCAACACCAGAATAAGAAAAAAAGTTGGATAACAAAGATGTCAAATGGAATGCAAGAAAAGAAGCAAACGGTATCAAAAGGAGAGAAACAACACATGATAACAAAGAAAGATAAGGAGTAGGTAGAACTTGAATCAAAGAGAGAAAAGACAGGGAAAAATTGATTCAAATAATGAATTGGTGTATGATGGAAAAATGGAATGCAGGAAAGAAGTAACCGGTATCAAAAATGAAGAAGAACAACACAAGACTTGCAAGATAACAAAGTAAAGAGATGAAGAAATAAATAGAGCATGAATCGAAGAAATGATGGACAAGAAAGAGATGAACCAAGCAAATGAGTCAACGGATGAAGACGAGTACAAGAAATAGTGAAAGCAAACAATACAAAGGAGGAGAAGCGACAAGAGGATCCTAGGACCTGTGGGTTTTGGGCCCACAACACTTCCACTGCGCCACTCTGATCGGGAAGACTCTGCAAATAGCATCCAGTGATGCCGACCAATGAACCAAGCAGAAAGAAAAGAATGGATAACACCAAAATTAAAAAGATATGGGTACGAAAAGAATGAATTCATACCCACGAAGAAATCAACAAATGAGGATGACTAAAAGAGACGGAAGAATCAAGGATTCAAAGGATTGAATAAGAAGGGATCAAAACGAATGGAATAAGACTTGTATCCAGATCAATGTTGATTATAATTCATTCATGCATGCATGGTCTGTGTACTGTTGTGCTGCTCCTTGATCGAGCCAAGCCTGTCTAATATAGGAAACTAATACATTAGCCAAACCTGGGCTCTGATACCACTAAGAACCTTATCACGCCCCGCTTCCCAAAAGATAGTACGGAATACGGATACGTGACTAAGCCCAACGAATGATTTTCATCATTCATAAACTATTCAGAATCTTTACAACATCTCTCAGAAATAATCAGAGTCGGAAGCAAGAGAATCAACCGAGTATGCATAATCGAATCAAATATACCAACAAAAATTTACTTGAAACCAAAATATAATATAATCTCAAATAAATCAGATCTGAATAAGACAATATCCTAGGTCACACTGCCCAAATACAAATAAATCCAAGTATCAAATACAATTGTTCCAAATTAAGCAACAGAAATAACAATAAAAACTTCATCACTAATATCTCATATCACCAACTCCATCTGGCAACTGGTCATCCTTATCTGCAATTAATAAATTACAGGAAAAAGGAAAAGAGAAAACAAACTCCCGTCAGTGCAAGTTACTGGCCGCTTGTAGTGCAGGATACAAGTACATGGGATAAATAACAAATATAAAACAACAACAGAACAAACATAGCATGGTATAGGTATGTCAACAGAAATGTAATATCTAACATGAATTAGGAAAAAAAATCAGATAGCATGGCATACTAACAGATACAGATAACATGTGTCCAGTGTCAAGTGTCAGATGGTATGCAGGCAGATATACAGATGATAGTGTCAGATGATAGTCAGACAGATAACAGATAATCAGATAAAAGATGTCAGGTAACAGATAGCAGATGTCATGTTCTTATAAGTCTTGTATGATTACTATCTAGATAGCACTTCATGCGCCCCAAGTTTTTATCACATGGTTGCTACATTTAAACAGTTTCGTTTAGATTTCGTAGCAGAGTCCATAGGGCAGTGTACTCAGGGATCAGACAGACAGATAGAACCTATGGGTTCTTTTCTGAGTACACATTCCTATAGGGAAGTAATGTAGTTAGGGTTCAGATAAACAAAGTCGTGTATCATGTAACCATGAACACGTAATAGATAGGGAACACAGGCCCTCTTCTCCGTACACATTTTTATATTTTCCACTACTAGATCTTTCCCTTAAACCCCGGTTTGGTTATTTTTTTATTATTATCAGACAGACATGTATGTGCAGAAATAGAGTGAGAATAGCATGGTATTAACATGTAATGGGTTCAGACTGAAAGATAAACATATACAGGTGAAAGATAACTCATAAAAGAATAGAACAATGAGAACTCTAGTTCAGGACAGTAAGACAGTACTGTACTAAAATTGGGATTCCCATTGCTACAAAAATGCAAATCTTGATCTGTCAAAGAATCTAGAAAATAGACTTCCGGCCGAATCCAGCAATCATATATAAGTCATATAGTATTTAACAAAGTCAAGTCTTAAAATAGGTTTGAATCTAGAAAACACGTTCAGTCAGAATGTTGTATTCAAAGTCAGAAAATAGCATGAAAATTCATTAATTAAATCCACAAAAAATCTGGGGTATTCCCCTATATATGTAGCATCAAAATATAAAGTTTCATAATTTTCTAATATAATTAGTTTAGTCAACATAAATTAGAAAACATCATGATGCAGTAGTTTTGTAAATCTGGAGTTATAAACACTGCAGTACGAAAACAACAATATCTCGCAAACCATAAATCGAAATCCTAATCTGACGAAGGGTAATAAAATAGATACAGTAGTCTAACTTTTATATTCAGAAATAATATTTTACAAATAGTAAGTAAAATTAGGTCGAAATTCAGGTTCTTTACTGAACAGTAGTAAAATTCTGCATGTAAAATCTTTATTTGCGAGCATGAAAAGGTTTGTAAAATTGCTCAAATAAATTCACCAAAATTTTGGATAAAACCCAATCAAGTCGAGAAGTACTTAGCAAAATTTCATATCAAAATAATAGTTTTAACACCAGAATAAAAATATATTACTTTAGAATTCATAGAAAACGCAGTCTAGAAATCTTAATACACCTCAGTAGTAAAATCGGCATAACTCACAACTCGTAAGTCGAAACTGAGATCCGTCAAAATGTTTAGAAAGTAGTCAGAATCCTCTACAGTTCATGTTCACAAAATATTTTTAAATACTGACCTTAATAGCGTCTAAAATACTGAACAACATAGGGGTAATAGAAAATACAGATTTGTTCTTCTTACTCAAATCAACATAGATCACACGAAATTCATCCAAATCTACCTGAACATGAAATATAGTGTACTAGATATCCAAACAATATGGTATAGGGTATTTTGCAAGTATTCTACAAGTATTCTACAAGTATATCACGAATAACACATCAAGTACAGATATCACAAAGTAGCATGAACATATACATCAAAAGTTGTCAACCCTAAGTTAATTCATGTCATATGTGTCGTGAGGCAACTATGGTCAAATCATCACAATAGAGACAATAGATAACGGGGAATTCACACACAAATTGTCTCTAGAACCCAACTACACTATAGATGGTATTTAGTACTTGTATTTGCAAAGAAATTTAATACAAGTTACTTGCCTTAACCGACGATGAAAACCGACGAAGCAAAATCAAGAATAACAAGAACGGATCCCAGCACGAACACGAACACAACAAAAAAGTCACAAACCAATCACGAACACACGATCACGATCAAAATCATGAACCCTAAGCACGGATCTCGATGATGATGATGATCAAAATCGATCGGACGGTGGAGATCGAATATCAAGATCATGATCAACAAGAATGGATAGTCTAGATCAAGGTGATGATGAAGTTGATGATGATCGCGATCGAACGACCTACAATCACTCTGATCAAAACTCACTTGATCAACGGCACACCCACGGGGCTGTACTGCGGGGGAGTCATACGACACACGGGGTGGTGGTAAGGCAACTGGATGTCACTGTCTAATGTAGGAGAAGCACATAGGGGTGCTGCCGGAGGGAGGAAGCACAGAGGTGCTACACTGGGCTACTGGTTGTCGCAGACGGGCGGGAGAACGGGGGTATTGCCGCTGCGGTGGCGTTGTGGCTGTCAGAGACGGGCAGAAGGATGGAGGAGCGACAGAGCATGGGGATCACCGGCAGGGCCGGTCGGCAAGCGGAGACAGTGCAGGGTAGCTGTGCTGTAGGAGGCACGACGCTCGGAAGGAGCGGGAAGGCAGAAGGTGACTTCAAAGACGGTGGCTGTGTACCGCATTCACGGTGGCTGGCTGGCGGCAGGGCGGAGGACGGCAGCCAGGGGAGACAGTGGCAATGCGCTGTGCTGCACGGTGCAACATCGCGACAGGAGGAGATAAGAGCAGCTGCAGGGTGGTGGAGCAGCATCGTGGCAGGGGGGTCCCGACTAGCGACTGGCCGGGAGGCTGCCGAGGGGATCGCCGAGAGCAACAAGGGCGAGGAGGAGGTCGGAGGTGCACACAGGCAGAGGGAGAGAGAGCGGGAGGAAGCACAATGATGGGTTGATAGGCAGCTAGGTGTGGGGAAGGTGAAAAGCCAGATGCATATAAATTGCAGATAGTAGGGTTTTGAGATATATGGGCGGCTACCGAGTTAAGTTGTAAGGGTTAAGTGGGTTTCGGGTTGGGGAGCAGCCGGGTCTTGGGTAGTATACGGTAAATGGGTTTTGTGGATTAAGGGTATTTAAATGGGTATTGGGTTTGGGTAAAATCCAATAGGGGAAAATAGGGTATATAAATTCAATAAAATAACAAATAAAAATATTGTTTATAATAAAATGTAATTTGTATTACCATATAGAATTTATTTGAAACACTACACATACAATTAACAATAGAAATAGATATTTAATTTATCAATCAAATGTAATCATAATAATAACAATAATATCAATAATCATAATAATAATAAAATAAGAATAACATTTATAATAATAATACTGAAAACAATAATAATAATAAGAAAAATGGTGAAAGATAATAATAGTAATAGCAATACTAATAGAAATCAAAGTAATAATGTCAATAATAAGATTTGTATAAAAATCAAATAAAATTATTGATCGAAAATAGATTTTATTAGAAGTTCCAACAATATATTTTGACAAAAGAATTTGAAAACGGAAAAACTAATTTACAAAAATTTTAAATACAGAAAATACACCAAAAATACGTTTTTGGGAAAACAGGGGTTACTCTCTCTCCCGGACTCCTCTTCTTCCCACCTAATTCTGTGCTGCCTTCTCTCGACCGCCGGCGATGCACCATAACATGACCCTATCTGCTCTCCCTCCAGCGACCCCCGTCGGCGTCGCTTCTGTCCCTGTTTCCCGTCGCCGAGAACCCCAATTGCCGCCATTCGATGCTGCAAAATCGAGCCCCGTTCCAGCCGATTGACAGCACCCAATCCAGTCGCACCGCCCAGTCCTGCCTTTCCCTGTCGAGCCATCGACCCCCGTTGACGCCGAGCCCCAGATTCCGAAGCCCCTTACTTACTGTTGTCGTTGATTGCTTGCTGCCCTTGCTTTTGCTATTATTGCTGTGTTTTTTTGTGCGTAGTTTGCACGTATTATACACATGCTAAATTGTGTAAGTTCTTCGGTTCATTGCTTCGGGATCCTTATCCCGTTACTCTTGGTGTTTAATTTTGTCATCCAAAAGGCAAGTCATTTTTCCTCTTGAATTGTTATTGAATCAAATTCAAGTATTATTGAAATTCCGCAAGTAGATCTTAATCGTTTATCGTCTCATTGTATTGATTATCCTTCGTTGTGTCTATTGAGGGTTTAAACGATCTAACCCCAATATTCTTGACTTCGTGCTACTTTTGACTCCAAAAATTGAATCTTTCATGCATTCATGTAGAATTGATAATAGGATTAATCATATAATCATTAAACAATTAATTATTGTTGAGATAATTGCTAGGTTGTATGTTTGATTGATCGATTGATGTTGGATATTGTTAGAATTGTGTACGTGTTAATTGTATTTATCGTGCTATTACACCTTTTATGTTGATTACATAATTTATTGACTATAGAATTGATATCCATCATGTTTAATTAATTTATTTCCTGAAAAATATCCAAAAACCTGTATGTTGCTTGCTAGCTGTATTTTGTCTGCTATTTTCGACCTAGTAAATGATCTTAAAATTAATAACTTTTTGAATAAGAATTGTAGCCTTATCTTTCTAGTTTCCAGAACATCTTGAATTGCCGAATTCCGAGTTGTGTAGTAAATGTTATGATTATTTTACTACAACTATATTTTTATTTCTAGATTTTCAGATTCTTATATGTTTGATGTTTAAAATGATAAAAGGCTAGTCAAATGTTAAAATTTTGCTCTGATAATTTCCAGAACATTAGTTAACATGTTTAGGAGTCTAATAAGTATTTTTAATGAATTTATTATCGAGTTTTCGCTGATTCTAAAAATATAATAACTAAATGTCGAATTTTTGTCTGAACAAGAAATCTGTAAAGAAATATGTGTTTGACCTAGCTACGGTTGTCGAATTTTTAATTTTAAATATACATTGGAACCGTGTTGAAGTTTAGTTTCTAGAACTTCTGAAGGATTCCGTTTTTGAGTTGTGAAACAACGGGAAATTGCATTTTTGTATAGATTACTCTTGCTGTTCAGAATTTCACTTTTCAGTTTTTAATAGATTAATTATTCCTATATCGCAATATTGCATGGATTAAAGTATGTATGTTGCATTGAATGATCCTAATGAGTTATTGTCATCATTCTAATTGTCCTATTTTATGTTACCATCCTATTGTTCCCCTATTGATACCATTGTTCATTTCATGTCTCAAATTATATATTGTATTGTTACATCGATAAAAAAGTTAACAAGCCGGGGTTTAAGGGTGGACTCTAGTAGTGGACAATATAGTGACTGTACTCGGAGGAGGGGTCCATGATTCCCTAAATATTGTTAGCGGCTATTGTTTTATCGGTTGATTGTGGCTTACGACGGTAACCAAATCTATCGTGTATTGTATTGTTGCCAAATTATCGTATTGTGCATTGAATATTGAATCATGACTATTGAATATTGATTATCGTTGCCAAGTACATGATCTATAAAATCCACCACTGTGTCTAAATGTAACTTGTTTTTATGTAGCAAGCTTGTGGTAAATAAATGGGACACATGAAGTGCTACATTAGTTAGGATCAAAATGATTAATAGACTTAAGGATCACACAACATCGACATTGCATATTGTACATCATTATTCCTATTGATATCGAATATGGGCTAAGTGTTATTTTTATTGGTCATTAAATATTGTTATCGAGTATTGAATCATTGTTTATAACTATTGCATCAATTACCATGATATTGATTATTGTTATTGTTCCATGTTATTGATTTCTATCGGTCCATTGAATTCATTGTCATATCGTTATTCCATTGCTCTTTGCTTTCTCTACTTGTTGTCCATAACTTGCTCTAAGAAAAAAATTTCTCCTTTTTTTAGATGAAGTGTTTACAGGTAATGAAGGAGAATTGCCTGCTGGAATTGGAGAACAAACATTCTGAAGATTTTATGTTTTCTAGTTGTTTATCGTTTGATTGAAATAATGTATTGAGACATATTAATTATTTGTGATTGGATTTATTTTGTATTGGGCTTATGACCCGAATTTTATTATTTGTTTCCAATATTGGTTTATTGTATTTGGATATTTCATTTTGCTTCATTCTGAGAATTATTGTTAATGAGATTATTATTATTACCTACGCAATTGTTCTGTATTGATTATATTGTTGAGTTGATCGGATAAACAGCTTATATGCGACGTTAGTTATTTGCTGGACCAATGTCATGTACTCGTATTCCGTATTTTTGAGAAACGGGGCATGACACTATCTAACGCACGCAATCATGTGTCCCATACCATAGGTTCGTATGCATAACAATCAAGTGAACATTTTGACTCTACTGGTGAATTTTATAAATCATGTATTGGGGAAAACATGTAAACAGAAAATATGATTTAGTTGTTTTGTTATTAAGTCATTCAGTTATTCAGTAATAGTAGGAAAACTACAAGCTCCCTTCCGAGTACAGTCCTCTATATTGTCCACTATTGAGTACTCGTAGCATTATTACCCTGGCTTATTATTTTTTACTGTGATCAATCGTGAAACTTGCAGTCAATATACAGGCAGTCGGTATAATCAGTGGAAACATTTGGGATCAATCGTTTACATACAATCAGTGTAATCAATAGAAATAGTTGTATTATAAGCCATACAGTACATGGTATAAAATCATTCGATCTATCTACTGTACCAATTCAATTCATTAAATACAAAAATAACATGTTCATATCCTAAAAAAACATAATTATACATTTCTGGACAGCAATATGTTGTTGGACAAAAATTGTCTATCCTACTGCTATGGAAAAGCAAATCAGGTTTCGTCAGGGGTTCCAGAAACTAGACTCGCTTTCGGTTCTAATGTATATTCACACGACATATTATGATCCCAGTAGCTATGTGTATAATTTCATTCTTTACTGGTTTCGTGTTCAGGCAGCATGTCAAGGTCAAATTATTATATATAAAAGCTGACTTAAATTCATTTAAAAATCTCAAAAAATTTATAAATTAACTCTAATCATGCCCAGTAACATCCTAGTAAATCTCAGTTCTTAACTCTACTGATAACACATTATTTTAGTTACTTAGTCATGCCGATGTACTCCTAAACAGTAATCTGAAATTAAAAACGTTACGGTAGTAATGTCAGTGTATCTTGCAACCTACAAGTCAGATTCTAAATCTGTCAATTATTCTAGATTCTAGACACAGCAGGATACAACTTTTATTTAATAAGTTCTAATTTATATTAACAGTAGCTAGGGCAAAATCTCACTGTAATCTGGAGTAAATAACATGACAGCAATATAATAATTGTAATTGCAACGATTGTGATTTTAAAATATGTAGTTAATACCTAGAATTGAACATTCATTTACATCTAGTAACCAGAATGTATTCCTATTGTTAACATGATGAGAGTTATATTTCTACGATTTTAAACTACACAAAATATAATATTACATACAATCAAAATTCCTTCAAATCACTACAATTATCTATATGCACATATTCATATATGATTCTAGTTCGTGTTCATGCAATGTATATGGTGACAATGAAATCTATAATTTTTTGGTGGGCATTGAGTCAACAGAGGCAAATGGAATGATTCAACGTATATAATGATTGATTTACACATAGAACGATCACAAGGCATGCAACGATATTATAGTTCAACAGTTTAGATCTACAAAGGATATTTTCATAAACATGGATGATAACGGATTCCAAGATACGATAATCAGTAGAGATACTACATGCGAGATATCAAGGAATGCTTGCACAATAACAAAAAGAGTGTATAAGAGATGCTTACCTTAACACGTGATGATTATGATGGATAAAAGAGAATCAAAATGGCAATGGGTGGTGCACGACAGTGGGCAACAAGTGAGAGAACTGCAACATGACAGCAAGAGAAAGTGAAACAGCAAGAGTGACATAGTAACACAACAACAATAGCAACAAAGGCAGCGGGCACGACAACAACGAGCAAGGGTAGTAACACACAACAGCAACAAGAACAGCAGCAAGATCAGCATGGACATAAACAATATTGGTGAGAGAACAGCAGCCTGACAGCAATACAACGAAGAGGAGAGGAAAAGCAGTAAGTCGGAGAGCTGCCTGTAAAGGAGCTCGGGGCTGTAGTAAGGGGATGTAGTGGGTTTTTTGGACTTTCATGTATGCAGTGGTGGTCGATGGTAGTGGTGAGGCAGCAAGCAATGGCAATGGTAATGGCAGAGGGTGACGAAGATGGTGGTACTGTGGTGGTGAATGGAGTTCGGTGGAGAGCAGCAACATGGCGGCGGCAGGGGCTCAGAAGCGTGGTTGTTAGGGACAGCAGTCACGATGGTGGTGCGAGGCAGCAAGCGGTGGAGCAGCATGGTGATAGTGGTGGGCTGTCAGGAGCTGTGGAGAGATGGAGGTGGTGCTTGAAGCAGCAGGTGGAGTGGTTTGATGGGTGAGATGGAGGTGAAGAGTTGCAGGGCTCAAGTCGGCGTCGGGGGTGCATGGGTTCGGTGTCAAGCAAAAGAAAGAAGAAGATGAGGAGGTGGCTCCGGATTCTTCTTCTCTTGGGGCATCCATCCTGGCCTTGACTGCCATGGTTGGCTCGAAGGATGTCAAACTTGAATTTTTCCAGTTCGGCCTTAGTGACTTGGATTTCTTTCTCTCTGTTTCTCTCGAGATGCTTTTGAATCTCACGAGTAGGGCTTCTTTCTGTAGTGCCCCCCTATGAAAGGAAGAGTATTTTTATCTCTGCCTAGGCAGAGAGTTGCTTCTTTGGTTCATTTGACATTCTGGGCGGGAGGCCACTGTTTGTGCGTGCCTCTCATCCAAATGGATCTGTAGATCAGTTCCTTGTTGCCTAGTGCTGATGATTTGATGGAGATCTTTTGACCCCCAGGGACCTCGCTAGTGTATCGAATCACTTAAAGGATTATAGACTGAGATATGGTCATGCATAGGGCATTGTTCATGATGGCTTTTTTGGGAGCCCCTCGGTTGCTCACCGTTAATAGGAGCTTTATTAGGCTGTTGGGGTGGATCCAGCTGTTGAGGAGGAATTGGGTTTTCCACGGGATGAGCTGGTTGATGAAGAGAATTGGTTCGACGGTTTGAGGACATTGCTCTCCCTCTTAGTCTTGCTGGTATGACGGTAAATCTGATCTGTGTAGTATCCCACAGACGACGTCAATCTGTTGATGTTTATTTTACTATGAGAGCAAACAGATAGTGAGTTAATATTTTAAAGGAATTACTAAAGATCTGACATTTGATCGTCGTCGCAAAAAATGGTTGGATCCCCCGAGATTGAATCTGGATCGTTGAAAGAGCACATTAAACTGAATCTGTCGGTTGCTGACGCGGCCGATGGACCTGCAAAATGCCTGAAACACCGACGATGGCCCCGAAGACAGAACCTCCAAAGCTCAAGTCAAAACTGGAGAGAGAAATTGCTAATTTATTAATTACTTTCTGACTAGGGAGGGGGGTGGTATTTATAGGCATGTGAAACAGTTTAGGATATTGAGATGAATCCGTTAGACTGATATGAATCCATGTAACCCTCGTTTCCGATTGTATGGATTGTATTTACTTTCCTTTTCTTCGTATTCTTGTAATCCAGTTTTCTGAAAAAAATCATACTATTCTTTTGGAAATTGATTTCTTTCTTTTGGATATTTAACTATACTGTTAGAACTAGAAATTTCAATCTATACTATTATTATTATTATTATTATTATTATTATTATTATTATTATTATTATTTTTGTAAAATAAATCCAGGCCCAATTCTAATCTGTACTATATTTATTATCCTAGCCAACATATGATTTGATTATTTGATTGTTCGTTATTCGTCAAGCCAATTATATTCTTACTAATTTGATTTATTAATCAAAGCCAAATTCTTTAGCCCAAGATTAAATTCCAATATCTTCTATAATTATTTATTTTATTTTGTGTAAGCCCAAACCCAATGGCACATTCGTATTTAATTATTTATATTAAAACCCAAGCCCACATATGTATACCCAAACCCGTTAACCCATTAGACCTACCCTATCCAAATTCAACTATTAGTATAAAAATCTCCTAAGATCTCTCCACTACCCCCTTAATCTCCTTAACTGCCAACTAATTGCTCCCCCACTATTCCCTACTAGTTACTCTAACTAATCACCCCCAATCCCCACCTAATCTGTTAGACCCCCCTATATCTCTCTCTCTCTCTCTCTCTCTCTCTCTCTCTCTCACTCACTCTCTGTTTCGAAACTTGTTGCCTCCATCCCTGAGCTCCCACAGCATCATCTTCGAGCCCCGAGTGCCGATCATCCTCTCCACCGGCGCCATCACAGCTGCCTTCCACCAGTGCTGAACTCCTCCATCACCGCCATTGTACCCCCGACATCGACTTCCTCCTCCACCCATCGAGGCCGTGACTGCGCTGCACTTTGCAGTCACCCCAAGCTCGCAAAGCTCCACCACTGCTACCTTCATCCACGGCTATCGTAGCCACCGCAAGCTAATCATCTCCTCATCTTCCCCCTCACGCGCAACCGAAGCATCTCCTCGTCCTCCACCGCATGACCCCCGACTGCTGCGACCTCCAAACACCCATCAATATCATCTTCAACCTCCTGCCAACTACATCCCTTGCTGGACCCCGACCCTTCACCTTCTTCTTCCTTCGCCTGCTCCAACCACCTCCATTACAGCCACCTTCGCTGCCTCCTCGCATCCACCTTCGTCATCCTCCCCGCAACTGCCGCCGAGCTCCCCTGCTACCAAACCCATCTCCTCCAATACGGTTCGGCCACCGCAACCCCCCCTCACCCAGTCTCACCCACTGCTGCACCCGAGCGTCACCTTCACAGACCCTGATCGCTGCTTTTATCTCCAACAATTCGCACCACCTTCCACCGCCTGAGCACCACCGCTCGCACCTCTCCTCCTTATCGTCGCCTGCAGCCTGCATCCCCGTCGTCTCCGCGTCACTGCTGTCGAGGACCACTCGATCCCTACCACCATTAGCCACTGCCTCGCTATTCCGACCACCCTGCCTTGCTGTCCCCTCGACTGCCCCGCAGATACACCACTGCCGACCACTGCTGCAACCTGATCGCAAGCCTCCTAGACTATTCAATGCACAGACCCGAGCCCCGTTACTTGCTACCGCTTCTAGTCGCTGTTGCTCTCGCTATTGTTGCTGTTTTCCCTTACTGTGGTTGCTTCTATCCCTGTTGTGTTTGCCATGTCTTGCACGTGCACCCGCTTGTTGTTGCCCAATGTTGCACGTGCCCTAGTGGTTTTGTTGTTCACACGTGCTCTCGTTGTTTCCGTCGTTCGCACGTGTTGTCGTCGTCGCTCGTCTCGCTTTCGTTCATCATCATAAGGCAGGTACCTTGTACATTTTATTGTTTTGTACAAGTATATTGTTTGATCTCCCACAATTAGTAATTAGATCATCGCATTTAAAATCTATTATTCTTGTAATATTCATGTTTCGTGATGTTCCCATATCTAGATTTGCAGTTATATTGAATCAAATCAATTCTTTTGCTTCCATGATTCGATGCCATCAAAAGATCGTAGTTTTCCATTGTCCCCACATTCATTGCACAAACGTGAATTTGAAACTATATCTTTGCAAGTAAGAACCGTTACAATTTGAATTGGCAAGTTTCTATCTTGCTGTTCCTGTAACTTGTAGCAAGATTTTGACCTAGCTACTATTCAAATTAATTAGAACTTTATGCACAAGAGTGGTAGCCCCGTGAATCTAGTTTATGGAACATTCGACGAATTCAAATTCCAAGTTGTAGATAACGAGTTATCACGTTTTCCGTACTGCTAGGTCTACACAATCCAGATTGTTACTTATAGCACATCGATATTTTTCACAAATTAAAATGTCATGTTAATAGGTGAAATAGGACTTTATATTTATCATCATACTAGTAGACAAGATTAGGTGTCACCTCATAATTTTTATAAGATTTTTAAATGAATATCCAGTCACTTTATATATATAAGAATTTGACCCTGGTCCGCTGCCTCAAAGGTAGATCAGTGAAGAATTATCTGATTGACCTAGCTATTCTATATAAAATGTATCGTGTGAATATCCGTTGGAACCGGCATGAAGTCTATTCTCTGGAACCTCTGGCAGTACCTGATTCACTTTCATGTAGCAACGAGAAAGTGTTTTTCTGTACAGCATTGTATTGCTGTTCAGAATTGTAACTTCTTGTCCTTGATTGTAAATATATTTATTATTGCATTTAATTAATTGAACTTGCATATCATGTAGTGCACAGCATTGATACTCCTTGATCGTGTCCCGATACTTGTTCTCATTGGACATGTTCATGTTTAATTATTGCAAAAGTATAACAATCCGGGGTAATAAGGGAAAGACCTAGTAGTGGAAATATAGGAGAGTGTACTCAGAAGAAGGCTAGTGTTTCTAGTAATAGTGACTCCTGATTACATGATTACCTATTTTCCTGTTTACAAGATTATATGGAACTAAGTGCCACGTCTAGAGTCGACGGGGGCCACCTCTAGACTCCAATACATGATTACATAATTACATGATATGATATGATTTCTGGTTGCATGATATAATTTCTGATTACATGATATGATATGATTCCTTTTAATGTCACTGGAAGATCTGAGTACATGACCCTATAGAATTCACCATTAGGGTCTAAACGTTAACTTGTTTGTATGCACCCGAACATGTGGTTTGGGATGCATGATTGCGTGCATTAGTTAGGATTTATCAAAGATTGCTAAACTTGAGACTAACACTGAACACATGTATGAATCATGATTCCAGTTACATGTTACCTGTTACAAGTTTACATGATACCTGTTTCCAAGATTACATGATTCATGTCTGCAAGTTACATGTTACATGTTTATAAATTGCATGATTTCTGTTTACATGACACATTTCTTGTTACATGATTCATGGTTCCCGATTGGTTATATTTTGAGACTTATTTCAGTTGTTACTTGCATTACACTTGATCGTGTTGTATTAGATTTACATCGTCAGTTCTTATTTTCCTTCTTGTCTGGTTCTTTTTCTCCCTTGTTATATATATTGTTTCTCGTTATCATGGTTGTTCCACATTTGAATTGCCATTTCTTATTGCTCCCCAGTTATGCCTTGTTTCCTGTCCCTATTTTTGCTTGTTACTACTTGTGACACGTAGCTTGCTCTAATGGGTACCATCTATCTTTCTTTTGAGTTAATCTTATAAAAGTACAACGATGGGATACTGAAGGAACTTGGCAAACTACTTACAGGATTGTTTATTCTCGAACTTATTGTAAGTTCTTGTATCTCAGATATTGGTTATTATATTAATTATCGTTTCTGTAATTATTACTGTATTTTTGAGCTTGCTGATATTGTATAGCTTAAGGATAATATGAGTTCGCATACTTATATTATTCGTCGAGCCTCACTTACGCATTTGTGTTTCCGTATAATGGGAAGCAGAGCGTGACAATCCATTATCTCCTGTTGATTCTCCCCCTTAAGAGATAAGGCTCTCTTGTCTAGGGATAAAAGATTTGACTTACAGCCCTCATGGGCTGTGTAACGCCTCCGAATTCCAAATACATGTAATTCTTAGCATAAACATGATCGTTTACTTCAATTCGTACAATTTTACAAGAAAATTAAAACTTTTATTATACAACATTGTCTTTTACATCAACGCAGCGAAATTTAAATGAATACAACATGATATACAACTTTAACATTTCAACAATTTTAATCTGGAAATAATCATTAGCATCAATTCATTTTTATGCCCTCTTGCTATTCCAAGTCCTTTACTTGAAAACTGTGGGCATGTCAGTTTCATACAACTGACGCAATGCTATAAAACAGCAATTCTTTTACTTTAGCAAACACAAACTTGAAGGCACAATAAAGTGTAAAAAGTAACTATCCTAAACATGTCAGCATATGATATGAACTTAGATGCCTAATGCAGATTTACACTACGATGCACTAACGCATACTTCAGATTCTATGCATCCCATTTAACATAGGTCCAAGGGAAAGCCCTTATTGTACTCCTCAATATTGGATTTAATCCCTTGCTATGAAAATACTACTACAGTGACTAATGTAAGGTTTGATATCCTGTGAGTATCTAGTACCACCCCGATAATTCTTAAGTATCGCTCTCCCACCGCAAGTCGTAACCCCGATAATTCTAGAGGCGAATACCCACACCGCGAGCTTTGACCTCGAGAATTCTTGAGCGTTATGCTCCCACTGCGGGTGATTTTTGGCCATCACGCCTCACACCCCAATAATTTTGGAGACGAAACCCACACTGCATTGTCACCGGTACCTCATCACACAAATACCCCATGAGAGTCGCCTCGATCCCGGTAATTCTGAAGGAATATCTCTCACCGCGAGCCGCAACTCCGATAATTCTGGAAACAACCTTCCACCGCGCTATCAAGGTCCTCATACTCATGTTTGCCCATACTTCATCACATCTCCTTGTAGTGTCTGTCCTTAAGTTTTAATTAAAAATTATCACAACCTAGAGCTAGCTCACCCTACTGGACTTATATCAACACTAAAGAAAGTTAGCCATACTAGCTACTCCTCAAATTTTAATTATTCACAAAAATGCCGGTTAGTATGGTCGCGCCTAGCCTCTAGATTCCAACAACCATCTCACAAGAGATCACATAGGATATATCCAACCTCAACATAAACATTCTAACCATTATTCACCATTTCCTCTTTAACTTCTTTCTTTATGTTTATAAACCATGAAGTATTCAACTTCTCAAGCAACATTCGATAACAATTTACCTGTCAAATTCTTATAACCATTTTGTGGCTAAGCAACCAACTATTCACTTCAAGAATTTTCAATGTTTTGTTTAATCACTAGAGATTCTCAATTTTAATCTCCTAATCATGTGTTTGATTTTATTATCAACCAACTCTTAAAATCTTTGATCATATACATTTTCTTGAATTCCAAACTCATCTAACACATGAATATGATTTTAAATTCTCAAAATATTTCTTAGAATATTATAAAATAATTTCCAAGAGATCTAATAATATTTTAGAATAATTCTATGAATTTTCCCAATTTTTATAACTTGAAAAAGATCACAAAATAAAAAACTCAAAAGTAGTTACCTGGATTCGAACCCCAGACCACAAAAACCCCCCAACAGTCGGCCAACTAGTGAGCCACTCACAAATTCTGATACCGAATCTACTGAGTTGTTTTTATACCCAAACTTCTCTTTCATTTTTATTTCAAAAAAAATAAAATAAAAGAAAGCAGAGCCAACCATGCTCGAACCCGCGACCAAAGGAACCCCCAGGCGATACGTGGAGGCGCGTGGCCCGCTGGAGCCTGTGCTAGCCACAAGGGCCAACACCACAACTGATCATATAGTGGTTTAAAACTTTATAACTCGGCTCTCTGGTAAATCTCATTTTTTAACTCTTCCAATCATTTTCAATTTCTAATCTCTTTTCTGAATTTAATTGTTCATAAAAAAACATTCCCAAGTTTCCAGAAATAATTGCTCATTAATTTTATTCATATTAGCATAAAGTTATTCCCCAATTAACTCAAATAATCACTTTTATAAATCTAGTACTCGTATGTTTTGATTAGAAAATTGATCAAGAATGTATTTTCTTTTTAGCAATTCACCCCTCCCATCGATTTTATAATTCACCCATAATATTTACACAATTTCTTAAGCACAAATTAACAACTTTATCTATTCATATACATAATTCATACAATCTAATCACGGCTTATTATTTGTGCCTACCAACACTACACCATGCTTTAAATAAATTTCTATTGACAACCTATCAATTCTATAATGAAACTTTCAATTAGAAACCAATAATTCTCATTACTACTAACAATTCTAACAACACAAAATGCATCACAAAAATAATTGAAGAATTCATACTAATTATCAATTTTAAGCATAAATTTCCTACACACGCATACTACCATAATTTAGAAAGTAAAAGAGACACCGACCTTGTTTTGATGCAAATTGAAATTAGAACTCCTAGAAAAATTGCTCCAAGCTTCAACACAACTAGCCTCCTACTCTTTAGCACTATGAAAACCGAAGCTCCTTCTTGCCAAAGTTCCCAAGCTCTATCTTTCTTTTCTCTCTTTTGATTCTTTTGATTTTGACTCTAAGTGTATTGTTCATGTTAAAGGATGGGGGTAATTATAGGAGTATTGTGTGGTTGAGAAGACTCTCACTACTCAAATAACTACCCACTCTCACACATTCTCCCTCCACTCTCGCCTCTCTCTTTGATGGCCGGCCAATACCCCCTAGTGCACACACGTGCACGTGCACATAATGTGCACACACTTCTCATTCTTTTTATTAATTTCTATTAATTTATTTGAAAGTGTTTGTTACATGACAAGTGTGTAGGATTTAATGTGTTCATTCAAAAAAATAGAATTAAACGTGGGCTTCATTTTTAAATTCACTTTTTAATGGGCTTTGTCACGCCCCGCTTCCCAAAAAGAATACGGAACACGGATAAGAGACAAAAGCCCAGCGAATGATTTCCATCATCCATAAGCTGTTCAAGAAATCTTTACAATATTCACAAGAATCATCAGAATCGGAAGCAAAAGAATCAACCACATGCACATATGAGCCAAAATACCAACAAGAATACTTGAAACCAAATATATAAATCTCAAATAGTTATGATCTGAGTAAAATAAATATCTTGGGTCACATTGCCCAAATACAAGAATAAATCCAATTCTCAAAATACAATATTGTTCAAGCAAGCTACAAGAAATAATAATAATAAAATTCAGCACTAATACTTCATGTCTCCGATACCATCTGGAACATGTTCTCCAAAATCTGTAATTCAAAAAATGCAGGAAAGAGGGAAAGAGAAAAATAAGTACCCGTCAATTGCAAGTTACGGGCCACTTATAATGTAGGATACAAGCACATGGGGAAACTAACTAGCAACATGGTGTAAGTATGATGTCAACATAAACAACTAGCATGGTAAAGTGAACAAAGGTACATGGCATAAATCAAGTATCATGTAAACATGCATCAAGTGTCAAGTATCATGTAATCATGTATCAAGTGTCAAGTATCAAATAAGCCTGTATCATGTTCAAGTATCATGAGCAAGTAGCATGTATCAAGTCTTATAGTGAATTACTATCTAGGTATCACTTCATGCAGCCCACCTTACATGGTTGCTACAACAAACAATTTCACTTTAGATTTCATAGTGGACCATTGAGGGCAGTATACTCGGGGACAAGTTAAGTAATCGAGCTCCAAGCTCCAAATATCATGTATCATGTAATCACGTGTCAAGTTGTGCAAGTGGCAAGTATCGTGTCTTGCGTGCAAGTATCAAGTAATCACGTGCCAAGTATCATGTCTCAAGTAATTACGTAGGATCAGTGGATTCCCTTCCGAGTACACATTTCTGAATTGTACACTATTTAATCTGTCCCTTCAACCCCGGCTTGGTTATTTATTATTATTGTCAAACAAGCATATATATGTGCAAAATATATCAAGAATAACATGGCATGATCATGTGACAAGTGCAAGTTACAAGATAAACATGTACGAATGCAAGATATCTCATAAAGGAATAAAATAGACAAATCTCAAGTTCAGGACAGCAAGACCATACTGTAGTAAAACAGTAATTCCCATGGTTACAAACAAGAAAATCTAGATCCGTCGAAGGATCTGGAAAATAGACTTCCACACAAAACCAAAGAATATAAATAAGTCATATATTAATTCACAAAAATATAGCTCAGAACTGATTTGAATACAGAAAATAGGTTCAGCCAGAAATCAGGAAAACGAATTCAAGAGCAGGAAGACAGCAAGAAAGCACAATAAAATAATCCGCGAAAAATCTAGGGTATTCCCCTATATGTCCAGTATCATAATATAAATTTTAATAATTTTCCAATGAAATTGGATCAGTCATCAAAAATAAGAAAACATCAATAAACAGTAGTTTGACAAATCTGGAATTCCCAATACTATTGTACGAAAACTATGATATCTCGCAACCAGTGAAACGAAATCCAAATCCGCCAAAGGGATATGAAAATAGACAAAATATACTAACTTTCCTATTTCACAAACATTTTTCATACAGTAAAACGAATCATAGTGAAAATAAGGTTCTTTACAGAACAGTGAGCGAAATACAGGAAGAATAGTTTTCATAAACGAGCATGAAACAACACATAAAACTCATCAATAAAATTCACCAAAATTCTGGGTAATCCCTAACTAGATAAAGAAACATTGACCAAAGTTTTGGATCAAAATAATATATATAGTATTAGTATCAAAATCATTTAGTCAAAATATCGAAAAACAAAATCTAGAAAAGATCTACACCTCTGTAGTAAAACAGTCATAACTCACTCATACGAAAGCGAAATCAAGCAAGATCGGAGGGGTTTGAAAATAGACGAAATTCTCTAAAACTCATGTTTTATACCGAAATTAAGATACTGACTTTAAGACAGTCAAAAATAGCAAACAACACAGATCAGCGACAAAATACAGATTTTCCCCTTTAACAACAACTCAACATATATCATACAAAACTAGTTCAAAACACAAACAAACATGAAATCGGGTCTACCAAGTGTCTAAACATCATGAATTAGGGTATCTAGCATGTCCACATCAAGTATATCACATGAGTCTCAACCAAAATACGAATTCTCACAAAAGTCTCACATACATGATCAAAATCAAGAACGGGTAAAACCTAAGTTGATTCATGTCCATATTGTATCGTGAGTCATCTATGGTCAAATTTTCACAATAAAGACAAAACTCATCAAGGATAATACAAACAAGAGTCGTTTCTAGACCCAACTACACTATAGGTGGTATTTTTTAACTTGTATCAAACAAAGGAATTGGAGTACAAGTTACTTACCTTAACCGAAGATGAAGAACAACGAAAACCAAGAGTACGAGCAAAACCCACGAACGAAAATCTGCGAATCAACGAATCCAAGAAACTAGAGCAAAAATCTCCACACGAACAAAACTCCACAAAGCGAGAGGATCCAAGCGGCATGATGACAATAGTGGCTAGCGGCCACAAGAGAACACCACGAGAGAGAGACGAGGGGTTAAGTGGTGGTGCGAAGGTGATCGAGATGATCAAGGAGGGGATCGGGAGTAGGGTGAAGGTGATGGGTCTCGGGTTTGGGTGTTGCCAGGATGGATGCAGGCCGGGAAGGGTAGGTCAGCCTGGAGGGGAGCTCGGCATGGGCTCGGGGTTGGCTGGGTGCGGGTTGCGGTGCAAACAAGCAGGAGAGAGAGGGAGAGATAGGGGGCCGGGATAGAGAGGGAGAGAGACTAGGGTTAGGGTTTAGATGAGTGAGGGATGCATTTATATGAGGGGATTAGGGTTTAGAAATACAAGTTGGGTTAATAGGTATTTGGGTTGTGGGTAATTAGGAGTAGTAATAGGATTTGTTTAATTGGGCTTCAAATAGGATACAAATGTATAGGATATCAAATAGGATTGGGGATAAATAGGATAACCAAATCACCACCATCACAAACACCCACAAATAAAAAATAATAATAATAAAGAGAACGATACCAAAATGAAGGAAAGATCAAATAATAAAAGGAAGAAACAAAAGAGACAATCAATCAAACACAAAGAACTCAAAATGAAATAAAACGAATATATATTGAAAACAAGTCCAATATACGGTTCAGAAAAATACAAGAGAGAAAATACAACAAAACGAAAAATACACAAAATGAAAAATAGGGATTACAATCCTCCCCACCTAAAAAAAAGAATTTCGTCCTCGAAATTCAAAAAGAAGATACCTAGGGTAACCCCAAAACAAACCAAAGAATAAAACAGAAACTACTCAAACTAATGAGGAAACTTCTGTTGAATCTCCTCCTCCAGCTCCCAAGTCGACTCACCAGGTGAGTGAGGATCCCAAGCAACACGAACCAACTTGATGACCCTGTTCTTAAGCACTTTCTTCCGCCGATCCACAATAGCAACTGGCAGAATCTCACAAGTCAAATCCGGCCGAATGGTCAACTCAGAATAGTCGATCACGTGGCCCTCATCTCAGATATATCTCCTGAGTTGTGAGACATGAAAAACATCGTGCACTCATGATAACGTTGGCGGCAATGCAAAACGATAGGCCACCTTGCCTACTCACTCCAAAATCTCAAACGGTCCAATAAACCTAGGGCTAAGCTTGCCCCCACCACCGAACCGAATGACACCGTGCGACGGCGATACCTTTAGGAAAACATGGTCACCAACACCAAACTCCAATGCTCTCCGATGGACATCAGCCCATCGCTTCTGCCTATCCTGAGCTGCCTGCAAATACTTCCTGATCTGAACCACTGCATCAACTGTCTTGGTGATCAACTCCGGACCCAACAACTTCCTCTCACCAATGTCATCCCAGCACACTGGTAATCTGCACTTCCCCCATAGAGTGCCTCGAATGGAGCAGCTTTAATACTGGCTTAAAAGCTGTTATTGTATGAGAACTCTACGAGATGCAAATGATCCTCCCAAGACCCACCAAACTGAAGCATAAGGACCTCAACATGTCCTCGAGAATCTGAATAGTCCGCTCTGACTGTCCATCAGTCTGGAGATGAAAAGCTGTATTGTACTGTAATTTACTCCCCAAACTGTTCTGAAGACTCTCTCAGAACTGAGATCTGAATCTTGTATCACTGTCGAATACAATACTGATTGGAACCCCATGAAGTCTAACAATCTCTTACATATACCTCTCAGCTAGGCTCTCAGTAGACTACCCGACACGAAAAGGAATGAAGTGAACACTCTACGTCAAACGGTCGACAATCACCCAAATGGCATTATGACCCTTAGCACTCCTCGGCGAAGCAGTCACAAAATCCATAGTGATATGTTCCCACTTCCACTTAGGAATAGGAAGCGGTTGAAGAAGTCCAGCGGTTCTCTGATGCTCTGCCTTAACTTGCTGGAAGATCAAACACTGAGCAACAAACTTAGCCACAACCCTTTTCATACCCTGCCACCAGAATTGAAACTTCAAATTCCGATACATCTTAGTACCACCAGGATGGATAGAATACGAAGACGGATGGGCTTCCTCAAGCAACCTTTGACGAACATCACCTTCCGTGACACATAATCTGGACCCAAAACGAAGCGATCCATCCGAATGTATAACCATGTTTGTCCTGGACCCAGACTCAACCTCAGCTCGAAATCTCTGCAACTGTGCATCACTAGCCTGCGCCTCTTTAATCTGATCAACAAGAGACGACTGCAGCTGAAGCACCAAACAACTCCGATCAAAACTTGGCAACAAAACTTCCAACTCCAACCTCCTCATCTGCTCAATAAGATCCCTCTGCTGAGTCAAGAACATAACTGTCAGTATCCTGCTCAAAGCATCTGGCACCAAGTTTAATTTACCAGGATAATATTGTAAACTGATGTCATAATCGACCATAAGCTCCAACCAATGCCTTTGCCTCATGTTTAACTCCTTTTGGGTGAAGACGTACTTGAGACTTTTGTGGTCTATAAAGATCTCCACTCGGTCCCTAAGTAAATAATGTCTCCACGGCTTCAAAGCAAAAATCACTGCCACTAACTTCAAGTCTTGAGTAGGATAGTTCTTCTTATGCGGCCTCAACTGCCTCGATGCATACACAACGACTCGGCCCTTCTACATCAAAACTGCTCAAAGACCCTTACCAGAAGCATCACAGTGAGTTAAAAATCTGCCTGAACCATTGGGAATAGTCAACACAGGCGCTAACGTCAATCTGTTCTTCAACTCAAGATAAGCTCCATCACACTCATCAGACCAACGGAACTTCTGATCCTTCCCAGTCAACTTAGTCAATGGTCCTGCTATCTTCAAAAAATCTTGGACGAACTTCCGATAATAGCCAGCCAAACCAAAAAAACTCCTGACTTCTAAAACTGACTTGGGAATACGCCAATCCTTCACAGCTTCAACCTTGGCAGGATCCGCAGAAATACCATCACCTGAGATAATGTGCCCCAAGAATGAAATCCTGTCAAGCCAAAACTAGCACTTGCTGAGTTTTCCATAGAGCTAATTTTCTCTCAAAGTCTGCATAACCACTCTAAGATGCTCAACATGATCTTCCCGATTCCGAGAATACACCAAAATATCATCAATGAAGACTACTACAAATCTATCCAAGAATTGAGAGAAGTCCCGAATCAAAAGACTCATGAATACAGCCGGCGCGTAAATTCGAACGACATCACAAGCTACTCATAGTGTCCGTATCTAGTCCTGAAAGCAGTCTTCTGTATATCTGTAGCCTTCACCTTGACTTGGTGATACCCAGAACGAAGATCCAACTTTGAGAAAATAGCAGCCCCACTCAACTAATCAAACAAATCATCAATCCTGGGCAACAGATACCGATTCTTCACAATAACTCTGTTCAGCTCTTGATAATCATGCACAGTCGACGACCACCATCCTTCTTGTTGACAAAAAGGACCGGAGCACCCCAAGGCGAAACACTAGGTCTGATAAAACCCAAATCAAGCAACTGCTGAATCTGCATCTTAAGCTCTGCTAGCTCAATCGGTGCCATCCTGTAGGGACTCTTCCATATCGGTGTCGTTCCAGGCTGAACATCAATACCAAATTCCACTTCCCTATCAAGGGGTAAGCCAGGAAACTCATCTGGTAAAACATCCAAGAAATTTCGAACTACTAGAGGTGCAGCCTCACAGCCTGAATGCAACTCCATTGCACAAATCTCCTGATCAACTGCAGCTCAGCCAAGGGAAGACTCTCCGGCATGGAACTCAAACTCTGTGCAATCTGGAATTCGGAACACAACTTTCTTGGCACAGCAATCAATAATGGCATGGGTTTCACCCAACCAATCCATAGCCAGAATAACGTCAAACCCCGAATTCCCAATTACAATCAGATTGGCTTTGAACTTTGCGCTGCCAATAATTACGGGACACTATCTGCACTCCCGAGAACAAATGACAACTCCACCACCTGTCACAATATTCCAAGCTTCTGACATGTTGCTGCACTCCAACTGATGACGAGCAACAAATCGAGAGGAGACAAAAGAATGGGTTGCCCCAGAATCAAACAGAACATGAGCAGGGCAAGAGCACACAAGCACAACACCTAGGACAGAAAGCAAAAGAGACAAAGGAAAGAATGGTTGAACAGAGGTGAGGAAAAACAAAATGCAGAACACAACAGAAAGAAATAAAGCAAGGAAAATGGAGAAAAACAAAGAGAAACAACAAACAAAAAAAGAATAAAACAAAATATACCTGCAACCACACCCTCAGCTGACTCAGCATCTGCAGCAGTCAGGTTGAAAGCCTGATATCTCCTTGGAACAGCAGTCCTCTGATCGATAATCTGATGCTACGGGGAAAGCGGTGGTCTAACTGGACCATAAGCTGCGGCAACTGGCTGAATAGGACCCCTGGGTGGAGGAGCCAACCGCGGGCAGTCCCGCACCGAATGATCAGCAGCACCACATCCAAAATAGCGACGATTGGCACGTCAGCAATCCTTGCGCTCATGCCCTGGAAGATGGCAAAAGTCATAGAAACCAACTCTCGGAGGACCCGCAGAAGAGTAAGGAGCTGCCCTGACCGCAGGAGCTGGAACAGGTCTCCGAATAGACCCACCAGAAGACCTAGCAACTAAGTGCGGAACAGTCCACTAAGAAGAAACCAGACCACCACGAGCCTGCTTCTGGGCTCTAGCTATCTCAAGAGCCTCAGCATAGGTACGCAAGCAAAGAGAGACAAGCTGCACCTTGATGTCTCGCTCAAGCCCCAAAATGAACCTACGAGCCCTATCCTCTTCGTTCGCCACAAGAACGGCTGTGAAGAGGCTAAGTCTCATAAACTCAACTGCGTACTCATCCACAGACCTGGAGCCATATTTCAAGAAAGTCTTATGTTACAACATTGCATGACCAATATGTAACAAAATTCCATTACTAGAAATAATGACCAACCTGTTTCAGGGCTAAGAATTGTTGCTCCATCTCAACTCTGGTGCTACTAGGAAAGAACTTCTCCAAGAAGTTCCTAGTGAAAGTGGCCCAAGTGATCGGTCTTTCAGACCTTTCGGACTCGGACCTCCACCAGATATGAGCCAAGTCCACCAACTGGATGGTAACCACATCCACACGATCTGCATCAGCAACTCTAGCTGCCAAAAGTAGTTGCTCTATCCGATTCAACCACTATTGAGCCTCCAAAGGCGTCTCAGTGCTTGAAAACCTGTCGGGATGCAGCCTCATAAAGTCTGTACCGTTCCCGGATGGGGAAGAAGAACATCCTGCCTAGGCGCAACAGGAGGAGTAACTCGAGCAGCTTCCAAAGCAGCCATCACCAAATCACTATGGTTATGCTGCTGATTAATCAAGTGCTCAAGCATAGCAGTGACAGCCTCAATCGGGTCACCCTGCGACTACTAAGTAGAACCTCTGCGAGCCATAGCCTACACAAAACCAAAAACAGTTAGCATTCAGATCAATATTGATAATATTTGATTCATTTATTCATGCATGGTTGGTGAAATATTGTGCAGATTCCAGTTCGAGCCAAGCTTGTCTAATATATTAGGCAACTAATACATTAGCCAAACCTGGTGCTCTGATACCACTAAAAACCCTATCACGCCCCGCTTTCCAAAAAGAATACAAAATACGGATACGAGACAAAAGTCCAGCGAATGATTTCCATCATTCATAAGATGTTCAAGAAATCTTTAGAACATTCACAAGAATCATCAGAGTCGGAAGCAAAAAAATCAACCAAATGCACATATGAGCCAAAATACCAACAAGAATACTTGAAACCAAATATATAAATCTCAAATAGTCATAATCTGAACAAAATAAATATCTTGGGTCACACTGCCCAATCACAAGAATAAATCAAAGTCTCAAAATACAGTATTGTTCAAGCAAGCTAAAAAATAATAATAATAATAAAATCCAGCACTAATACTTCATGTCTCCGATACCATCTGGAACCTGTTCTCCAAAATCTACAATTCAATAAATGCAGGAAAAAGAAAAAGAGAAAAACAAGTACCCGTCAATTACAAGTTACGGACCACTTATAATGTAGGATACAAGCACATGGGAAAACTAACTAGCAACATGGTGTAAGTATGATGTCAACATAAACAACTAGCATGATTAGGTGTACAAAGGTACATGGCATAAATCAAGTGTCAAGTAAATCAAGTATCATGTAAACATGCATCAAGTGTCAAGTATCATGTAATCATGTATCAAGTGTCAAGTATCAAACAAGCCTGTATCATGTTCAAGTATCATGTTCAAGTAGCATGTATCAAGTCTTATAGTGAATTACTATCTAGGTAGCACTTCATGCAGCCCACCTTACATGGTTGCTACAGCAAACAGTTTTGCTTTAGATTTCATAGTGAACCATAGAGGACAGTATATTAGGGGACAAGTCAAGTAATCGAGCTCCAAGCTCCAAGTATCATGTATCATGTAATCACGTGTCAAGTTGTGCAAGTGGCAAATATCGTATCTTGCATAAAAGTATCAAGTAATCACGTACCAAGTATCATGTCTCAAGTAATCACGTAGGATCAGTGGATCCCCTTCCGAGTAAACATTTCTGAATTATCCACTATTAGATCTGTCCCTTAAATTCCGGCTTGGTTATTTATTATTATTTTCAAACAAGCATGTATATGTGCAAAATATATCAAGAATAAAATGGCATGATCATGTAACAAGTGTAAGTTACAATATAAATATGTAAGAATGCAAGATATCTAACAAAAGAAAAAAAAAAAAGACAAATCTCAAGTTCATGACAACAAGACCATACTGTAGTAAAACAGTAATTTCCATGGTTACAAACAAGCAAATCTGGATCCGTCGAAGGATCTGAAAAACAGACTTCCACACGAATCCAGCGAATATAAATAAGTCATATATTAATTCACAAAAACATAGCTCAAAACTGATTTGAATACATAAAATAGGTTCAGCCAGAAATCAGGAAAATAAATTCAAGAGCAGGAAAACAGCATGAAAACACAATAAATAAATCCACGAAAAATCTGGGGTATTCCCCTATATGTACAGTATCAGAGTATAATGTTTCATAATTTTCCATTGAAATTGGATCATTCATCAAAAATAAGCAAACATCAATAAACAGTAGTTTGGAAAATCTGGAATTCCCAACACTGCTGTACGAAAACTATGATATCTCGCAACCAGTGAAACGAAATCCAATTCTGCCAAAGGGATATGAAAATAGATGAAATATACTAACTTTCATATTTCACAAACATTTTTCATACAGTAAAAGGAATTATAGTGAAAATAAGGTTTTTTACAGAACAGCGAGCGAAATACATCAAGAATAGTTTTCATAAATGAGCATGAAACAACACATAAAACTCATTAATAAAATTCACCAAAATTCTGGGTAATCCCTAACTAGATAAAGAAACATTGACCAAAGTTTTGGATCAAAATAATATATGTAGCATTAGTATCAAAATTATTTAGTCATCAAAAATATCGAAAAACAAAATCTGGAAAAGATCTACACCTCTGTAGTAAAACAGTCATAACTCACTCATACGAAAACGAAATCAAGCAAAGTTAGAGGGATTAGAAAATAGATGAAATTCTCTAAAACTTGTGTTTTATACCGAAATTAAGATACTGACTTCAAGACAGTCCAAAACAGCAAACAACACAGATCAGCGACAAAATACAAAATTTATCCTTTAACAACAACTCAACATATATCATACAAAACTTGTTCAAAACACAACCAAACATGAAATCGGGTTTACCAAGTGTCTAAACATCATGAATTAGGGTATCTAGCATGTCCACATCAAGTATATCACATGGGTCTCAACCAAAACACGAATTCTCACAAAAGTCTCACATACATGATCAAAATCAAGAACGGGTAAAACCTAAGTTGATTCATGTCCATATTGTATCATGAGTCATCTATGGTCAAATTTTCACAATAGAGACAAAACCCATCAAGGATAACACAAACAAGAGTCGTCTCTAGATCCAATTACACTATAGGTGGTATTTTTAACTTGTATCAAACAAAGAAATTGGAGTACAAGTTACTTGCCTTAACCGAAGATGTAGAACAACGAAAACCAAGAGTACGAGCAAAACCCAAGAATGAAAATTCGTGAATCAATGAATCCAAGCAACTAGAGCAAAAATCTCCACACGAACAAAACTCCACAAAGTGAGAGGATCCAAGCGAGATGATGACAATAGTGGCTAGTGGCCACAAGCGAACACCACGAGAGAGAGAGGAGGGATTAAGTAGTGGTGCGAAGGTCGTCGGGATGATCAAGGAGGGGATTGGGAGTAGGGTGAAGGTGATGGAGCTCGGTTTTGGGTGTTGCCGGGTTGGATGCAGGCCGAGAATGGTAGGTCGACTTGGAGGGGAGCTCGGCCTGGGCTCGGGGTTGGCTGGGTGCGGGTTGCGGCGCAAACAATCGGGAGAGAGAGGGAGAGATAGGGGGCCGAGATAGAGAGGGAGAGAGACTAGGGTTAGGGTTTAGATGAGAGAGGGATGCATTTATATGGGGGGATTAGGGTTTGGAAATACAAGTTGGGTTAATGGGTATTTGGGTTGTGGGTAATTAGGAGTAGTAATTGGATTTCTTTGAATGGGCTTCAAATAGGATACAAATGTATAGGATATCGAATAGGATTGGGAATAAATAGGACAACTAAATCACCACCATCACAAACACCCACAAATAAAATAAAATAAAAATAAAGAGAACGAGACCAAAATGAAGGAAAGATCAAATAATAGAAGAACGAAATAAAAGAGACAATCAATCAAATATAAAGAGCTCAAAATGAAATTAAACAAATATATATTGAAAACAACTCTAATATATAGTTCTGAAAAAGTACAAAAGAAAAAATACACTAAAACGAAAAATACACTCAAAAAAATACACAAAATGAAAAACATTGGTTACAGGCTTTAACAGCGAATTTAGGCCTATGGATTTAATTAAAATAAACAACACAATGTGAAAAATAAGATGAGAAGAAAAGTTGTGCATAACTCTTAGAAAATTTTAGGGACAAAAGTGTATAAATTGTTACGTGCAATGCACGTGCAAAATATAAAAATAAATTTTATTTTTCTGGGATGTCACATGCTGGGTGTCTCTCCTAGTGGGCCTAGTCGCTTTTAATGGGTTTGAAAGCAGCTCATATTCTTGTAGATGAGCCTGAAGAGGGTCCAGACCTGTTAAATAGGCCTGTTATGGCTAATCTGCTTATAGAAGTGTTAGGATCTGTGCTAGAATCGTACGGCCTTGATTTGCCGCATTGTATATGTATATATATATATATAAAGGCTTCTTCGGTTGCAAACGGGTCTGTGTGCACAGACCCGTGCGAACTTTGATCTGGGCCGTTGGATCTTATATTTTTTTATAAAATTTGGCCTTAACCTGTCGTTGGCAACGGCGGGTTATGGCTAAATTTTATAAAAAAGTATTGCCTTATCCCGTCGTTGCCAAGGACGGGTTAAGGAAAAATTTCAAATTTCAGATCTGTATACAGTTCTTCTTCCTCCTCGATCTGTCCCCACTCTCTACTTCATTTTTTTGGCCGAAAGCAAACCCAAGATCCCCAACCCTATTCTGAACTCCTCCGTTTGCTCCAACTCCTCCGTTTGCTCCTCCTCCTCCTCTTTCATTCTGATACTTTCTCTCTCTCCCCCAATATCTACACCGAAAGCCAATCAAAACCTTAGTTCGGCCACAAATCGAACTATTGGCTAAATTTGGTGTTATTTTGTAAGGTATTGACAATTCTTTGCCTTATTAGTTATAATTGTGTTGATTTTTCAAATTTTCCACAGTAAATTTTAGAAAGTGCCCAAAAATTTCTTTGCCTAAGTAATTTGTAGATGTAAAATTGTAAAGACTTTTAATATATTCAAGTGTCCCAAAAATTCATTGTCTTAGTAATTTGTAGATATAGAATTTGGAAGCCTTTAAATATATTCAAGTTCCCAAAAAAATCTACATTTAGGATTAATATATTCAAGTTCCCAAAGACTTTAAAAATTTGTAAATGTAGAAATGTTTGTCTTACCAATTTAGTTATATCTATTTTGATTTTTCACGTTCGATTTATACGAAAATAATTACAAATGTTTTATTACGGTTTCAATAGAAAACCGTGCAAATGTCCTCCAAAAATTACGAAACTTTGTGAGTAGGTTGGTCTCATGCAGCACAAGCCACCCCTACTTGTAGATATTAGTTTCGACTCACGGTTCGATAAATATGGGCGTGTACCATTTTTGGTTTAAAAAAAACTAATTAAAGTTGTATCCCACAAACCGTGAGTCGAAACTCACTTCTACAAGTTTGGGTGGCTTGCGCTACGTGAATTCGACCTAGTTGCAAAGTGTTAAAAATTTTGGATGTCATTTGTGCGGTTTTGTCACGTTCCTCTCATGAAGAAGTAATTGACTTAGAATTTTTTTAGCGCGGTTAGACTAGAAGACCATCCAAAAGAACTTCAAAAAATACGAAATTTTGCAAGTAGGTTGGACACACGCTGCACAAGCTACCCCAACTTGTAGAAGTGAGTTTTGGATAACGGTTCGAGAGATACAGCCGTGTGTCGCTTTTGTTTTAAAAAAAAACAAATAAAGCGGTACACGGCCGTATCTCGCAAACTGTGAGTCAAAACTTAATTCTACAAGTTGGGGTGACTTGTGGTAGGTGAATTCAAGCAATTTACAAAGTTTTATAAATTTTGGATGTCGTTTGTGTGGTTTTCTCACCTTCCTCGCATTAGAAGTAAATGACTTAGAAAGCGTTTAGTGCGGTTATACTAGGAAACCCTTAAAACGACAACTAAAAAATACAAAATTTTGCATCTAGGATGGTCTCACATAGATCAAGCAACCCCACTTTTAGAGGTTAGTTTCGGCTAACGGTTTGAGAGATACGTGCATGCATCGCTTTTGCTTGAAAAAAACCCAAATAAAGCGATATACGGCCGTATCTCTCCAACCGTGAGTTGAAACTCACTTCTACAAGTTGGGATTTCTTGTGCTAGGTGAATTTAAGTAAGTTGCAATGTTTTATAAATTTTAGATGTCATTTGTATGGTTTTCTCACGTTCCTCGCATTAGAAGTAATTGACTTAGAAAGCATTTAGTGCGGTTAGACTACAAAATCCTTCAAACAACCTCCAAAAAATACGAAACTTTGCGACTAGGATTGTCTCACGTAGCACAAGCCTTCCCAACTTGTAGAAGTGAATTTTGACTGACGGTTCGAGATATACGGGCATGTATCGCTTTTGGTTGTAAAAAACACAAAAGAAGCGATACACGGCCGTATCTCTCGAACCGTGAGTGGAAACTCGCTTATACAAGTTGGGATGGCTTGTGCTAGGTGAATTCAAGCAAGTTGCAAGTTTTGTAAATTTTGGATGTTGTTTGTGTGGTTTTCTCACGTTCCTCGCAATAGAAGTAATTAAATTAGAAAATTATTAGTGCATTTAGACTAGAAAACCCTCGAAACGGGTTCCAAAAAATATGAAACTTTGCGAGTAGGTTGGTCTCACCTAGCACAAGCCACCCCAACTTGTAGAAGTGAGTTTCGATTCACGGTTCGAGAGATACGTGCGTGTATCGCTTTTGGTTGTAAAAAACTTAAATAAAGCAATCTACGGCCATATCTCTCAAACCGTGAGTCGGAACTCACTTGTACAAGTTGGGATGGCTTTTGGTAGGTGAATTCAACCGATTTACAAAGTTTTATAAATTTTGGATGCCGTTTGTGCGGTTTTCTCATGTACCTCGCATAAGAAGTAAATATAGTTAGAACTTTTTTAGTGCGTTTAGACAAGAAAATCCTCCAAACGGGTTCTAAAAAATACGAAACTTTGCGAGTAGGTTGGTCTCACCTAGCAAAAGCCATCCGAACTTGTAGAAGTGACTTTCAACTCACGGTTCGAGAGATACGGGCGTGTATCGATTTTGGTTGTAAAAACTCAAATAAAGCGATACACAGCTGTATCTCTCGTACCGTGAGTCGAAACTCATTTCTACAAGTTGAGGTGGCTTGTGCAAGGTAAATCCAAGTAAGGTAGAAAGTTTTACAAATTGTAGATGCCGTTTATGCGGTTTTCTCATGTTCCTCGCATAAGAAGTGATATGGCTAAAAATGGGGTTAAATCAGAACCGTCTAAATCAGGAACGAATCTTAAAGCTTAGGGGTAAACTGGTAATTTCACCTACTAATGGGTCTGAAGCGGGTACTGGTTCTCCTCCTCGAAGACCCACTAACCTGTGAATGGATCCATCTCAACTGGGTGTGGGTTTCAACCCGCAGCAAACCCGGTCCAGCAGGATAGAATTAGCGTTTCTGATTAATCCTAATCCACGGCCCTGATTCATATCTATCCTTTCATTGAGAATTAGGGAGTACATTCCTTATCTAACCATAGGGATAACATTCCTAATCTGACCCCAACGGCGGCTATAAATACTCCCCATCCATCTCCATTAAGAGGTAATCAATCTTTTGCCAATTTACGCTCTTTCATAATCTCCCTGATTACTGACTTGAGCATCGGAGGGTGCGTCGCCGGGATTAACCCCGGTGTCTCGTACTTTTTGCAGGTGAACGGCGGGAGTCAACGGTCAAACTCCGGCAGAATAGGTAACAGGTTTGCTATTCAAAGTTTTCCAAGAATCCATAAATACTATCTGTTTTCCCCCACACCAGATTTAGCAGTAATAGATTGGCACCGTCTGTGGGAACCAAATGAATAGCAGCATCCCCTCTTCCCGTTGGTCAGATCTTCTCCAGCCATGCCTCCTAGGAAAGTAAGATCCAGAGGGTCCAACCGTGGACCCAACCCCGATCAGCAACAGGAAGTCCCCATCCAACCCGCTCAGCAGTAGGGGCAACTTCTGCCTCAAGCCGAGGACCCTCTTCAACAGGACCAGCCTCCTCCTCAGAATCAACAACCTCCTAAAGGTCCCCCCAGTCCTCAAAATGCCGGTGCGGGGGTCTCGCATCCCAACCCGCAGAAACAATCTCTCCATCAGGACCAAGTCTCAATCCACAATGCCTATTCGGATTCTATGGCCTCCCACAATCCCCGAGCTTCCGACCTTTGCAATACCATCCTCAATCGGCAGAACAATGAGGATCTTCGCCACCGTCTGGATGAAAAGCAGGCCCGAGAAGGAGCCTCCCGCCAACAACGTCCGGATGAGCGATCTCCTCACCGTCGAGACTACAGAAGGTCCTTTACCCGAAGGGGGCGGAGAGAGTCCCCCGAGCATCACAGAAGAAGACCCCATTCCCCTGCCAGTCGGCAACATCCAAGGAATGATGAGGCACCCATCACCCGTGCCGACTTTCAGCAATTCCAAGCAACCGTCCTACAAGCTCTCAATCTCTGTCCCAACAACACCAATGCTCCAAGGATTCCCACTCCTCCTCCGGTCCGAAGTCCTCGCCGACGGTCCCTAACTCCTCCCCCAGCTCCTAGCAACCCCCGGCACATTCCTAGTCCTCGCCGCTCCAGGAGCTATCATCGTCGTAGCCCCGCTCTCCCTCGTACGAAGACGAGTCTAGAGGCTCGGTTGATTACCGTCGAAGGGATGATGCTGTCTACCGCCGTCTCCACGAAATGGAGAGGCACTTGGGTCAGTTAGACCGAGAAGAAGAGCTTAGAGGAAGGACCCTTTGCCCTAGTCGACCCCCTTTTCCCCCGAACCATAATGGAGGCGCCCGTACCAATTGGCTTTAAACCTCCTCAATTCAAGACTTATTCCGGGGAGTCTTACCCCGTCGATCACATCAAAAGCTTTAAGACCCTCATGCTCATCCATCAAGCTTCCGATGCCCTGCTGTGCAAAACCTTCCCTGCTACTCTCAAGGGTCCGGCTCGAGAATGGTACTCTCGCCTTGCCCCATCCTCAATATTCTCCTTCGAGCAATTTGAGACCCTCTTCGTCACTCACTTCGTGAGTAGCCGCCGAACTGAGAAGACCAGCATTTCGCTACTCTATCTCAACCAGAAGAAGGGTGAAAAGCTAAGAGACTATGTGAAAAGGTTCACAGCGGAAGCCAGGTTCATTGCTTCCCTAGACCAGTCGGTCACTGCAGCAACATTCCAATCCAATGTCCTCAACTCCAGCCTCTGCTCCTCCCTCACCAAGAAGCCCCCGCAGAACATCTCTGACCTCCTCCTCAGGAGCAAAAAGTATATTCGGGCTGAGGAAGCTGAGCACCGCCCCAACTTGGAGGGGCCTTCCTCCGGATTCAAGAGAAAGGGAACAGAAGATGAAGGGGCCTAGAAGCTCCAGAAGGATAATGGCGGCCAGTGCCGACCTCCCCCCAGATTTGAAAAGTTTACTCCTCTTAACGCCAAAATCTCCACAATTCTCATGGAAGTTGAGAAGGAGGGGGTGATACCTCCTGCACAACAAATGAACACCCCTGACAAGAAGAGGGATAAAGAGAAATGGTGCCGCTATCACCGGGACCATGGCCACGACACCAATGATTGTCGGGCCCTAAAGAACGAGATAGAAGCCCTCATCCAGAGGGGGCAGCTGACCAGGTTTGTGAGAAAGGACCGAACCGATCTTCCTCCCCTGCCTCGGGGGGCTAACAAGCATCCTGAACGCGATGAAACGCCCGAATTCGAAGAGGAGCTTGTCCTGCACCTCATTCATGGGGGCCCAATGGGGGGCTCCTCCAACTCCTCTCGAAAGGCGTTCATAAGGGAAGCCAATTCGGTTCGTGCCACACCTCCTCCTAAAGGCCTCGGAGTACCCGTCACATTTTCAGATGAAGACCTTGAGGGTGTCCGAACCCCCCATTGTGACGCGCTTGTCATCAACCTCCACATGGCAAACTTTAAAGTGGAGAGGATCCTGGTGGACATTGGCAGCTCTGTTAACATCCTCTTCCTCGCCGCTTTCAAAGGCCTCAAACTATCTCGAGACAGACTCAAACCCGCTGGCTACACACTCCATGGGTTCACGAGAGTGCCAGTGACTATTGAAGGGGTGATCACCCTCGATGTAACCGCTGGCAAAACTCCTACTACCCGAACAGAGTCGATGGATTTTATGGTCGTGGATGTCCATGCAGCTTACAATGTCATTTTGGGTCGCCCCGGCCTAGCAGCTCTTGAAGCCGTCCCTTCTGCCTATCACCTCAAGATGAAGTTTCCCACTCGGGCAAGAGTAGGGGAAGTAAAAGGCAATCAGGAAACGGCCCGCAAATGCTACATGACCTCTACCCTGGGTCCAGTCCTCTCCCTCGAAACTCTGGAAATCCCCCAAGATGTTGCCCGACCAACGTCCGAGCCGGTGGATGAGTTGGAGGAAGTGCTCTTCCCTGAGCAGGATCCAAGCCGAAAGTTCTTTGTTAGCAAGACCCTCCCATCCTCCCTATGCTTCGACATAGTCCAGTGCATCCGAAGGAACCGAGACCTCTTTGCATGGTCGGCTGCAGACAAATCGGGAATTTCCGAAGAGCTCTTAGTCCACCACCTCAGCATTGCTCCGGGGTCCAAACCGGTCCAACAGAAGAGGCACAAGTTCGCTCCCGAGCGCCAGCAAGCTATAAAAGAGGAGGTGGACAAACTCTTGAAGGCCCAGTTCATACAAGAGGTAAACTATCCCGAATGGCTCTCGAATGTAGTAATGGTGAAGAAGTCCAATGGGACCTGGAGGATTTGTATCGACTTTACCGACCTCAACAAGGCATGCCCCAAGGATCCATTCCCTCTTCCAAATATCGATACTTTGATTGACGCCACTTCGGGCCATGAACTCCTCAGCTTCATGGACGCCTTCTCAGGCTACAATCAGATTCATATGTTTTCCCCGGATATCCCGAAGACCTCCTTTGTAACCGATCAGGGCCTTTACTGCTACAGAGTAATGCCCTTCGGTTTGAAGAATGCAGGTGCCACTTATCAACGCCTCATCAACAAGGTTTTTCAAGCTCAAATTGGCCGAAATATGGAGGTATATGTTGACGATATGCTTGTGAAGAGCATCCACGGGGCCAATCATGTGGCCGATCTGCAAGAGGCGTTCGACGTACTCAGGAAACACGACATGAGGCTCAATCCGAAAAAATATGCGTTCGGAGTCTCGTCGGGAAAATTCCTAGGTTTCATGGTCAGCCAAAGAGGAATCGAGGCCAACCCCGAGAAGATCAAAGCCATATTAGACATGGCTCCCCCGAAGAATGTTAAAGAGGTTCAGAAGCTAACGGGTCGCTTGGCAGCCATAGGGCATTTCCTTTCCAAGTCAGGGGAGAAGTGCCTTCCCTTCTTCAAGGCTCTCAGAGGGGCTAAAGGCTTCGAGTGGGGTCAGCAGCAACAAGACTCATTCGATCAGCTGAAGGCTTACCTAGTCAATCCTCCTCTCCTCAGCAAGCCTGTTCTCGGGGAAACCCTCTACCTCTACTTAGCCGCCTCCGAGCAGACACTCAGCGCCATCCTCGTAAGGGAAGAAGATAAGACTCAAAAGCCCATCTATTACGTGAGCAAGGTACTTCGGGATGCCGAGCTCCGCTACCCGAGGATAGAGAAGATGGAATACGCCTTAGTCATGGCCGCAAGAAAGCTTCGCCCATATTTCCAGTCCCATTCGGTGGTCGTTCTTACCGACCAACCGCTGAAGCAAGTTCTCCACAAGCCAGAGACCTCAGGTCGCCTCATGAAGTGGTCTATCGAGCTGAGCCAACATGATATAACATACCAGCCTCAGACCGCGATCAAGGCTCAGGCCTTAGCTGAGTTCATAGTTGAAAGCACCATCCCTGAGGTCAGCCAGGCAATGAGGGGACCTCCTATTTGGTCAGTATATGTAGATGGATCCTCTTGTAACGAGGGAAGCGGAGCCAGGGTCATTCTGGCCGGTCCAGATGATTTCATCCTCCAATACTCCCTCCGTATCAACTTCAAGGCCTCGAACAATGAAGCAGAATATGAAGCACTCATAGCCAGCCTCAGAATGGCTTGCAATGCAGGGGCACAGCACCTCCGGATCTTTAGCGACTCTCAGCTGGTCGTAAATCAGGTCCTAGGTGAGTATGAGGCACGAGATGACTGAATGGTTAAGTACCTAGCCAAGGTCAGGAATCTCATGGCCCTGTTTGAAGAAGCTCTCATCCAGAGAATCCTCCGAGAAGAGAATTCTCAGGCCGATGCCCTCTCCAAGCTAGCCTCCTCCTCCCTCCAAGGTCTCGAGCAGACCGTCTTGATCGAGGTGCTCCTGAAGCCAAGTATAGAGGATGAAACTTCCGACTCAGTGGAGTCCCTACTTTTCCTGCTTCAAGATAATTGGATGAAACCCCTCGTTGAATTCCTAAGGGATGGGCTCCTCCCCGAAGACCCTAAGGAAGCTCGCCGAGTGAGAACCCGAGCAGAGCGATACACACTTATCGAGGGCATCCTATACAAGCGCTCCTTCACACAAGTGGACGGCAGGCCTTATTTGAGGTGCCTCTCCCCGGAACAAGCCGATTACGCCCTGTAAGAGTTCCACGAAGGCATCGGCGGGGCACACTCAGGGTCCAGATCCCTAGCCCGAAAAGTGTTGAGTTCTGGATACTTCTGGCCCACACTCCTACAAGATGCCGAAATACACGTTCGGCAGTGTAGCTCTTGTCAGAAATACTCCAACGTTCGTCGCCTCCCACATGCTCCACTCACCTCCCTATCAAGTCCTATCCCTTTTGCTATGTGGGGGATGGATTTACAGGGCCATTCCCACCGGCTCCCGGTCAGTTCAAATTCTTAGTCGTGGCAATCGACTACTTCTCGAAGTGGACAGAGGCCGAGCCACTTCCCATCGATGAAACGGACCATTCCCACCGAGAACAAAGTACATCAGTTCTTCTGGAAGAACGTCATCTGCCGATTCGGTGTCCCTTGAGTCCTCATAACAGACAACGGGACCCAATTTACTGGGGCTGCCTTCCGAGCTCTATGTGAAGACCTTGCCATCCAACAATGTTTCTCCTCCGTCTCCCATCCATAGTCGAATGATAAAGTGGAGAATGCTAACCGACAGATCCTCTCCGGTATTAAGAAAAGGCTGAATAAGTGCTCCAAAGGCTTATGGGTCGATCAGCTCCCTAACGTGCTGTGGAACTACCGCACCATGAAACGGACCCCCACAGGAGAGTCGCCATTCAACCTCACCTATGGGTCCGAGGCTGTGATCCCATTGGAAGTTGGCATACCTTCTCCTCGCCTTCTTTCCTACGAAGAAGAACAGAATGCCAGGGAACTTCGGGCAAACTTAGACTTGGTCGACGAGCTAGTCTAAGAGCGTCAATCCGCCAACAGAGTTATCGGAGGAGGATCGAGTTGGCGTACAATAAGAGATTCCGTCCTACCAACCTCAAAGAAGGGGACTTGGTCCTCAGAATGTTAGTAATCTTTTTTCCTGGTCAGAAGAGTAAACTAGCTCCAAATTTGGAGGGACCCTACAAGATCACCAAAGTAGTTCGGCCCAGGACATATCGACTAGAAGACCTCGAAGGCAGAGAGATCCCCAGGACTTGGAATGCCGATCATCTTCTGAAATACCAAGAGAGAGCATTGATGCATCTCTAAGTATTCTGGGATGTCGAACCGTTCCTCTCCTTTTGTATTTTTTTTCTTTATTTCTCTCATGTAATAACGGCTCGCAACTTAGAAGCAGCAAACTATTGGTTATCAATAAAGAATGTTTTTTCATATTTTACTTGTAAAATTGCTTGTATCTCTCTACTTTTACTCTTCACACTAACGACGAGTTCGGAGTCCAACACTTGGCTCGACTCCTCTTCGCAAGCTCGCTCTTAAGCAGGCTAGAAAGGGTTCACCATTCGGAATTGCTCCCACAACCGTTGAACAAACTCTAACGACGAGTTCGGAGTCCAACACTTGGCTCGAATCCTCTTCGCAAACTCGCTCTTAAGCAGGCTAGAAGGGGTTTGCCATTCGGAATTGCTCCCACAACCGTTGAACAAACTCTAACGATGAGTTCGGAGTCCAACACTTGGCTCGACTCCTCTTCGCAAGCTCGCTCTTAAGCAGGCTAGAAGGGGTTCGCCATTCGAAATTGCTCCCACAACCGTTGAACAAACTCTAACGACGAGTTCGGAGTCCAACACTTGGCTCAACTCCTCTTCGCAAACTCGCTCTTAAGCAGGCTAGAAGGGGTTCGCCATTCGGAATTGCTCCCACAACCGTTGAACAAACTCTAACGACGAGTTCGGAGTCCAACACTTGGCTCGACTCCTCTTCGCAAGCTCGCTCTTAAGCAGGCTAGAAGGGGTTCGCCATTCAGAATTGCTCCCACAGCCGTTGAACAAAGTCTAACGACGAGTTCGGAGTCCAACACTTGGCTCGACTCCTCTTCGCAACCTCGCTCTTAAGCAGGCTAGAAGGGGTTCGCCATTCGGAATTGCTCCCACAACCGTTGAACAAACTCTAACAACGAGTTCGGAGTCCAACACTTGGCTCGACTCCTCTTCGCAAGCCCGCTCTTAAGTAGGCTAGAAGGGGTTAGCCATTCGGAATTGCTCCCACAACCGTTGAACAAACTCTAACGACGAGTTCGGAGTCCAACACTTGGCTCGACTCTTCTTCGCAAGCTCGCTCTTAAGCAGGCTAGAAGGGGTTTGCCATTCGGAATTGCTCCCACAACCGTTGAACAAACTCTAACGACGAGTTCGGAGTCCAACACTTGGCTCGACTCCTCTTCGCAAGCTCGCTCTTAAGCAGGCTAGAAGGGGTTCTCCATTTGGAATTGCTCCCACAACCGTTGAACAAACTCTAACGATGAGTTCGGAGTCCAACACTTGGCTCGACCCCACTTCTCAAGCTCGCCACTAAGCAAGCTAGAAGTGGTTTGCCCATAAGAAGGGAGGTTTGCTTCTGATTATGAGTAGTTGTCAAAAGTTGGAAGAGTTATACTTAAACTAATACCAGCCAACACAACATTCGAACATCAGGAGCAAAACAAACTTTTTTATTAAGAGCCCAGACAGGACTGACACTACAACAGAATTTTTACAATAATTGAAGAGCATAATACAACTTATTTAATGCTTCTTTGGAAGGGGAACGTTTCGATTCAGAGACACACGAGGGCGGCGTCGTCTTACCTCTGAGCTCGACTCTAAACTAGCGAAGCGAGAAGCCCCTTCGCCGCTAATTCTAGCTGTGGCCCTAACCGAGGCGCCACTAGACAATATAGCTACACCACTCTGAGCGTCAGCTGGGCTTTGCCCAATGGCAGGCGAACGAGTCGCAAGTTCGTAGAACGAGATACCACTTTTGCTCTCTTTGCGAGTACATGACGTACTGCGAACATTGATCCTTACGGGCTGAGGTTTCAGCGATGCAATCTCCTCCTCCAGCTTGACGATCCTGTCTCTCAAAATATTGTCCTCCGCCGATACTCGGAAACGGGGGAGTTTAGACGAGCCTGCGACGTTAGTGCTGTCGGCCACAATACGACGAAAATGAGTCACTTCGATACCCCTGTCGATCGTGACCCTCCTCAGTTTGTCAATTATGGCCGTCAACTCATCGCGCTCAGACATCAACTTCCCCACCTTCGAAGCTAACTCCTCTTCCTCCGCCGAGTGCTCTTTCACTGTTACCTTCCAGTGACGAATCTCTACCAGTAGCTCACTATTCCTTTGGTTGACATCGAAGAGCGCCTTACGGAGCAACTTTATCTCGCCTTCGAGACGAGTCTCTCGAGATTGCTTCCGCAGCTGCCTCAACTCGCGAAAATACCCTCTTGCAATTGCTTTGATGTCCTCCAATTTCAAGAAGTCGTAAAATGCTTCCTCACGACTGCGAGAAAGAGCCCGCTTCGTTTTCTTCAGCTCAGTACGAAGATGGGAGACCTCAGTAATCGGCCCAACTCAACCTGAAAACCGGAGAAATATCAAAAGAAGTCTTCGACACTTAAGGACACAATCCGTGAAAAAAAGTTGAATAACTTTGCGAAATTTTGTAATATTCAGCCAAAAAGAAACCATTTCATTAAAAGTCCAAGACCTACAAAAAGCGGTGGCCAGTCCGCAGTTAGGCATTACAAAAAAAGAGAGAAGAACAAGAAAATTAGAAGAGGCAAAAAAGTCAGGGGTCGACCTCATCATCGCTCAGCACAGCTACAATTGTACGCTCGGCACCCCCCTCGCCTTCGGAGTCTTCGCCCTCCGGCCTCGGAGTGAGCTCGGCCAAGGGCAGCTCTTCCTCACCCTCTACGGAGTCATAGAAGTAGTAGGACGAGACGTCGAATCCGGGGTTCCGAGCGATGATATGCTTCAACGCTCGGCCATACGCCTCCTACATGTTGGTCAACATGTGAGCCTCGGCTTCGTCCCGAACTGCCTTCTCCGCGGCCGCTACCTTCGACGCCTTCTGAGCCTTAGACAACTCCCCTTCGAGTCGAGCTGTCTCCTTTTCAAGGGTCTCGACCTTGGAAGCCTCGGTGGCCGAGCTCCTCCGTGCCTCGGCGAGCTGAGCCTTTAGGTCGGCGACTTCGGCCACGAGTGAAGTAGAATGCAACTGTTCGGCCTCCAGCTGCTTCACCGCCTTAGACCGCTCCGACGTTCCGGTCGTTCAAAACGGTCATCTCCTTTTCCTTGCTCGCGAACTCCTCAAGCAGATAATTGAAGTGGCAAAGGGTCTACAAGTCATACAAGAAACAGTCAAGCACGAGCTCAAAAACATAGAGAAATTTTGAAAAAGTCCTCTACTACTTACCGACATAGTGTTCCGAGCGATCTGCATCGCAGCGTCCCTAACTTCGCCCGCCTTGAGCACTGCTCGGTCTTTGGGGGTCGGCAGGTGCTTCACCGCCTGCATGCAAATGTTGTTGTCCCCTAAAAACCCATCGACCTTCATCACCCGCCAGTCGGGGACGAAGATGCGCTTGTGCTCTTCGATCAGGATCGCCTCTGCCTCGGCAGTAAGCGGCAGGACATCGAGAGCCAGTGCCTCGCTAATGTTGAATGCTCCGCCCGAAGGCCCTGGAGCATCTGTTCGCACCGTTGGGGTCGGCGCATCCGAGGGAGGTGGAACGGTCGGCACAACGAGGCCTTGTTCGGACTCGACCGGAGGAACCTCGACAACCTGCCGCTCGGGGGTCGGAGAGACCGAAGGGGCCTTGGGCGCTCGGCCTCCTTGGGGTCCGGACACGGTCCTCTTTCTCTTCCTCGTCTCCTGCTCCCTAGCCACTCGGGCCTTAGCCATCAGACCTTTGTAGTCCATGCTGGGAGATTCTGCACAAACCGAGTGAAAAAAGTTAGAAAAAATTTCCAAAACCTCAAAAACAAAGCAAGAATGGGAGAAGCATACTAGGTTCAATCGGGCTGAGACCCCCTCGGAATAAGGCCTCCTCGGTGATGTCTTTCCAACTAAGGGTCGGAAGCCCGAGCAACTTCTCCATGATTTCTGCCTCCTCGTTGCTGAGCACGGATTCTTTCTTCGCCCGTTTCGGAAGGCCGTCCCTCAACCACACCGTCGGGATCACCCATGGCTTGGGAGCTTGGATGAGGAAGTACTTCTCTTTCCAATGCTTGATCGAGTTCGGGTTCTCGATCAGCTTCACGCCCTTCCTCGGCAAGAGGTAGTACCTTTACTCATTTTTGTTTGGTTGGCAAGGACGGTAGAGACTCCGAAGGATGAACATGTTGGGCTGAGCGCCGACCTCCTAGAATTGAAGAACAAATGCCATAACGCGTTGCCAGGTGTTCGGCATTAGCTGAGCCGGACACGAGCTGTACCACTGTAGCACCTCGATCATGAAAGGGTGCAGCGGCAGTCGAAGTCCGGCATTCAGGGAGTCGGCAGGAAAAACGCACATATCGGTCGAGGACGAGGTGCACGCTCGGAAGCCAGGGCCAGGGAGAAGGAGCCCGTACTCCGTGGGGATTTGGAACCCACTCCGGATCCGATGCAAATCCGCCTCGGTCAAAACCGAAGAGATCTGATCCACCTCAGAGGTTTCCCTCGGCTCGTTCTCCTCGATCGACTTGGCGGAGCCCTACGTCACCTTCTCCAACAGATCTCCGGAGTAGCTCCGCACACCGCCAACGCTCGACAGAGTGCTCGGATGCCGACCCAACTCCCCTGCAGTCTTTGGGTGCTCGATTATCGTTTCCACACCCTTGCCCTTGCTAGATCGGACAACTACCTCTTGGAGAGGCTTGGCAACCTCCACATATATACTCGGCCGGACCATTGTCTCTTTGGTCAGCTCCACTACCTCCTTCCCTTTACCCTTGCTCGGATTGGCCACCCGACTGACGCATCGGTCCGAGGAGGGGGTCTCATCCGTGGAAGAAATCTTAACCATTTTACAAAGATGAGGAGAAAGACTGACCTTGAAGTGACTAGTATGGTCAGAAAAGATCGCCGGTGCTTAAAATGCCTTGCCGCGACAGCTAGCAGCGCCACTCAAGAGCTAAAAACTTCGCTAAGAAGTAAAAACCAAGAGTGAGAAAGTGAAAGTGAGAAATGAGGTGAAGTATTGAGGGAGTGAAAACTTATAGTAAAAAAGACGTCTCTTGGGCTTTGTAACGTAAGGGCGCAAATCTTGGGCCTCCCTTGAAGCGTTACAAAAGCCCAAATGAGTAAAGTAACGAAGAGCCACAACTGTTGGCAAAGGGAGCGACGTTTCTACCCAAGTAAAATAGCTCGGCACCTCGGATTCAAAACCCGAGCGACAGGCCATCCGAGCCATTTCGCTCGAAATCCGAGCAAGTGCCAATCCGAGCTACGAAATGGAGAAAAACGATTTTCCCCTCAAAATTCGCATAAGATTTCGATCAGACAGCCCAGATCATGCCAGCACCACTACACGACAAGATAGTGTTTTCTTGGGAACTGAGCCAACATCGAGATTTGTGCCATCATCCAACGGCTAGGATTGCCCCACGTCCCTTAGATTCAAAACCCAAGCGACAGGCCATCCGAACCATTTCACTCGGAATCCGAGCAAGTGCCAATCCGAGCTACGAATTGGAGAAAAACGACTTTTCCCTCAAAATTTGCGTAAGATTTTGATCAGACGGCCCAGATCATGCCAGCACCACTACACGACAAGATAGTGTTTTCTTGGGAACTGAGCCAATATCGAGATCTGTGCCATCATTCAACGGCTAGGATTGCCCCACGTCCCTCGGATTCAAAACCCGAGTGACAGGCCATCCGAGCCATTTTGCTCGGAATCCGAGCAAGTGCCAATCCGAGCTACGAATTGGAGAAAAACGACTTTTCTCTCAAAATTCACATAAGATTTCGATCAGACGGTCCAGATCATGCCAGCACCACTACAGGACAAGATAGTGTTTTCCTGGGAACTGAACCAACATCGAGATTTGTGCCATCATCCAACGGCTAGGATTGCCCCACGTCCCTCAGATTCAAAACCCAAGCGACAGGCCATCCGAGCCATTTCGCTCAGAATCCGAGCAAGTGCCAATCCGAGCTACGAATTGGAGAAAAATGACTTTTCCCTCAAAATTTGCGTAAGATTTCGATCAGACGGCCCAGATCAAGCCAGCACCACTACACGACAAGATAGTATTTTCTTGGGGATCGTGCCTGCCTCGAGATTCGCGCTACGATCCGACGGTCCAGATCGCTCCACGTTGCTCGGAATTCCGAGCCGAGCGACTAGCGATCCGAGCCACTCGCGCGAGGGAAAAACCGAGCCATTTCGCCCGGATTCCGAGCAAGTGCCAATCCGACCCTCGAAAGTGAAGAAAAATGCTACCGAGCATCCCCGACCGTTGGATCATTACGAAATTCGCACCTAAGATGATGGACGGTCCAGATTACGCCACGTCCACTAAACGACAAGATAGTGTTTTCTTGGGGATCGTGCCTGCCTCGAGATTCGCGCCACGATCCGACGGCCTAGATCGCTCCACGTCGCTCGGAATTCCGAGCCGAGCGACTAGCGATTCGAGCCAATCGCACAAGGAAAAAGTCGAGCCACTTCGCTCGGATTCCGAGCAAGTGCCCATCCGACCCACAAAAGCGGAGAAATTTCTGCCGAGCGACTTTGGCCATCTGATCTTTCAGAAATTCGCGCTCGCACAAGATCAACGGTCCAGATCGTGCCACGCCTTAATTCGGTATTTTATTTATTAAAATCTTTTTATTTATTCAAAAAATTGCGAAAAATTGGTTAAAAATTTGGGAAAACTAATTAAAAATCCTGGAAAATAATTATAAAGTCGGGGGAATATTTTTAAACCCCCGAGTAAATAATTATTGCCTAGGATCATTTATTAAGACCCCCGAACGACGAATCAACACTTCGCAAAATTGAGTAAATATTCAGAAAAAATAGATAAAAATCACCAAATGTCCGAAATAGCTCAAGAACAGCTCAGAGCACGCCACTAACTTAGAAAATCACCATACTACCTCCTGCAAAGATTCGAAACCTTCCATTTTGGACTCCAATACAACTCCGCTAGCCATTAAAACAGTAAAACTACTCCTCAAAGGCTGATCAAGTTCAGTCTTCGGGAGTGGGGGGCTCGTGATATGGCTAAAAATGGGGTTAAATCAGAACCATCCAAATCAGGAACGAATCTTAAAGCTTAGGGGTAAACTGGTAATTTCACCTACCAATGGGTCTGAAGCAAGTACTGGTTCTCCTCTTCAAAGACCCACTAACCCATGAATGGATCCACCTCAACTGGGTGTGGGTTTCAACCCACAGCAAACCCGGTCCAGCAGGATAGAATTAGGGTTTCTGATTAATCCTAATTAACGGCCCTGATTCATATCTATCCTTTCACTGGGAATTAGGGATTACATTCCTTATCTAACCATAGGGATTACATTCCTAATCTGACCCCGACGGCGGCTATAAATACCCCCCATCCATCTCCATTAAGAGGTAATCAATCTTTTGCCAATTTACGCTCTTTCATAATCTCCCTGATTACTGACTTGAGCGTCGGAGGGTGCGTTGCCGGGATCAACCCCGGTGTCTCCCACTTTTTGCAGGTGAACGGTGGGAGTCAACGGTCAAACTCCAGCGGAATAGGTAACAGGTTTGCTATTCAAAGTTTTCCAAGAATTCACAAATACTATCTGTTTGCCCCCACACCAGATTTAGCGGTAACAAGAAGTAAATATAGTTGGAAATTTTTTAGTGTGTTTAGACTAGAAAACCCTCCAAACGGCTTTCAAAAAATATGAAACTTTGTGAGTAGGTTGGTCTCACCTAGCACAAGCCACCCCAACTTGTAGAAGTGAGTTTCGACTCACGGTACGAGAGATACGGCCATGTATCGGTTTATTTGAGTTTATTACAACCAAATAAAGCGATATTCCCTCGTATCTCTCCACTCGTGAGTCGAAACTCACTTCTACAAGTTGGAGTGGCTTGTGCTACGTGAATCCGACCAAGTTGGATTGTATTGCTATTTTTCGTTGTCATTTGTGCCTTTTTTTTCATAATTTCGCTATGTTTATGGATGATAGATAAATGGATGTAACGCGTATGAACTAAGCTTAAATTTTTTTGTTCACAGATAAATGGCTAGAAAAAGGCAACCGAGAAGCCCTTCCGGTAGCGCTAGTGGCACAGCAATTAAAGAGGTAAGATTGATTATTATTATTAGTTTTAAATACGAATATGCAATATTATCTCAATAATAACAATATTTATCTTTGTTCGGATAGGTTGGTGGCCGTCAATCTACATCTGCTGAGGCAGGTCCTTCGTCCTCGATATATGTTACACCTCCTGGACCGTTGGACCCAAGCTTACTCACGTTGCAGGACATATACCGATCCGAAGCCGTGTGGAATGGGTTCGCTAAGAAATGTAACTTCCAGAAGCACGCGGTTCTTCCTTTTGACCCCCGTTTCATGCCTACTTGGTTGAGGTTGGTTTCTACGAAGCTAGATTCATGGGAGAAGTGAAACTGGATCGGCCGTTACTTACAACTCTTGTCGAGCGATGGAGGCCGGAGACACATACATTTTACCTACCCGTGGGTGAGATGACTGTCACTCTGCAAGATGTAGCTGTCATAACTGGGCTACCAATAGATAGGGTCGCCGTGATGGGGAACATAAACTTTGACCGAGTAGCAGTTGTTCATGATTTGCTCGGTATCGACCTACAGTTAAACTTGGCCCAAACAAGAGAGGACGTTGAAAAAGAAATCCTCGAAAATATTCCCTAAGATTATGATGAAGATTTATTACATGAACATATAGAAGCTGCGAAAGACAACGCAGAAAATGAATTTTGGAATGAAATGTTCGACGGGAAATCACTATATATTAGTTGGTTGAAATTGCAATTCGAGGAGGATTATTTGACCCCCAATTCGGACGAGGAAACCATAATCTACTATGCTCGTGCGTACATCTTTAGTATGATCGAGGGAGTGATCTTCCCTAACTCATCTGGTTCGAGCGTGCTGCTAATGTATCTACGGTTGTTGGAACATTTCGGTTATGCAGGCCATTTCAGTTGGGGGAGTGCGGCATTGGTGCTGATCTATAGAAATTTTTGTGCTACATCATTAGGTGTCGTACAAATGGGTGGCCCGATGGTACTACTATAAATTTGGAGTTGGGAATGGATCCACATCAAACGTCCCCGTATTATTGAACCGACACCGGATTGGTTGGTTGAGCCAGGGGTCCTAGAGATGTTACCTCTCTTAGGAGTATATTGGGCGGGGCAGCACACGTGGGTTGATAATCCACGTCAATCTCTTACCTACTATAGAGATGAGTTGGGCAACTTGCGGGACGAGTTCGTCAATTGGGGATCGTACTCGACCGCTAGGTTGGAAAGGGTTCCACCGGTTTGTTTGGTTGGTGCGCTATGGTTGACAGCCACACCACTTGTGAAATTTTCTGTTGTTGAGTTCCAGTATCCGGATAGAGTGATGCGGCAGTTCAGATATGAGCAGAAGATTCTCGAGGTTCGGGGTTATGATAAAAAAAGTTGCACTAGGTGAGAGGAACGGGTCGAGTGCCCAACTTCAATTGAGCTGATTTCCACTGGGTCCTTGTGGCCAACTGGAACACCATGCGGTATCAAATGACACCAAACATGATGTACTTCGCGATACCGTATTGTAGCACCCCGAATTTCTAATATAATATCTTAGAAAATACGTGGCACAATCCCAGCATCAACTTCAATGTAACATTAAACACAACCAACACCAATGAAATTTTCAACTTTTATTACAATAATCTTTTACATAGCACAGCGGAATTTAAAACATCTCAAATCATAATTTTCTTTTATTCACAACACAGTCTTTTTACAACACTGCTTTACAAATTTACACAAAACTCTATTAAATCAATTTATCTCAAAACTAACTCAAGCATCCACACCTCCAAACTCTAAGCAACAACCTGCAACACATGAGGCTAGAGATGATCGCTAACCCCCAAAACTAAAGGGGTCAGCCATAAATGGTGTGAGTGACATAAGAACAAACAAACAACATAAATAAACATTAAGCAAGGATTCTTAAACCACATGTAATAAACCAAAATATATAAAATATGAAGTAGCAAGAAATGTAAACAACAAGTGATACTAAACTAAGTGTCAAGTGTAGAAAACAGAAAAACCACGTGCATAAAACCGAGTCAGGAAAACACAATTAGTATATGAGGACTCTCTAATGCATACTTGTCGAAGTCTATGCATCCCACTCTACATAGGTTCGGTGCAACCCCTAACGTCTTCACTTCATAGGGTTCAATCCCCGCTATGCAACTAATCCTAACACGATAACTACTACGAGATAAAGATAAACTGTGAGCATTAGCCAATGCCCGATAATTCTGGAGATAAAGCCTACACCACAGGTATTTTACCTGGATAATTCCGGAGATCATCCCACACCGAAACATTGACACATCATCACACGAATACCACATGTGTGTCGCCTCGATCCCGATAATTCCGGAGATCAATTCCACACCACAAGTAATTACCTGGATAATTCCGGAGATATATTCCACACCACAGGTAATTTACCTGGATAATTCCGGAGATAGATCCCACACCACAAGTAAGTTACTTGGATAATTCCGGAGATTAAATCCCACACCGAAAGCCATACTGAGGTACATAACTCATGTTCTCGTTCATCATATCACCACTAGTGCATGTCCTTATTATTTTTGGGTTACTGAATTACTCAACGAATCTCCTAGAGTTGGTGTACCCTACCGGACTTAACTCAAAACTGAACAACTGAAATGTCTCAACAGGCCTCAACAAAATAACTCAACGCCGGTATCCTAGGGTCATACACATCCTCTAGAGACTCAAACTCAAATGTCTAAACCAACTTTCCACCATAAATAGCTCAACTGAATATCTTAAAATCATATGCTTAACAGAAGACAAAGTATAGGCTAAAATATCTGAAGACCTATCATTCGAAAAAACGTTCAAGTTTATGAAAACTCATCAGCACCAGTCGAGTAATACTGCAGTAAGTTGACTGTCCAGAGGGAAATATCCATGATTTTAAGAAAATAAGTTAAGTAATATAAGTCGACTTAAAAGCTCATTGGTCGACCTACCCGAGGTAAATTCCAGTAACTTTAAGAAATATTTTAAGTATTATAAGTCGACTTAAGGGGTCATAGGTCGACTGTCCAGAAAAGATACTGCAATAACTTTGCAAAATAAGTTCTAAGTACACCAGTCGACTGAACAAGGGTCTAAGTCGACTGTCCAGAGCAAATTTTCAAAAAGCTAAAGACACAGCAGCTGGGTCGTACCAGTCGAATGAAAAGTCTACCAGTCGGCTGTCGGCCTACAGTTTGCATAATTTAGGTCTGTATACAATAATCAAAATTTGAGTTTTTCTAAAGATTCATTGTTTATGAAAATAATTCGTATTCAGGTAAAAAATGACAATCTCAAAGTATCCTCATATTGGATACATTACTCAAATCAACCCATGTCTCAAAACTCAAGTTCTCATGTTCTAAATTCCTAATTCTTCCATTAGGGTTTCTCAATACTGAATTTCTTTCACAACTCAAAACCAAAATCTGATCTGTATCCACGAGATCAAGATGTTCATCCATCCAATACCTTATTATCATAACCATACTCATATCTTAAACATGCTTTCTAGCAATACAAATTTATAAACCAAGATCTACTAAACATTCATAGATTTCACATACATAATACGACAACAATCATTGCATCGCTCAAACAAACATGTCCAAACAAACTACGGAACGATCATTCACATAAGTAGAAACAACAACCAAATCTACAACATTCACATAAAGCAAACAACAAACAATTTTACATCACTCACATAAAACATTCACAAAGCAAAACAACATGTCACTCACCTTAGAAATGAAGAGATCCAACAAGAAAGCCTCTCCTTTTGCGAGATCCAATTCCTCCTCTTGCTCCTCCCAAGAAAAATCACAAAATTCTATATTGTGCAGCAAATGACGGCTGCAAATCCCTTTTAAATACCCGGAATGAAGTTTAGGGTTTTCCAAACACTTTTGCAAAATGATCCCTTCAAAAGACAACTATATATATATATAGCTCTATTCTTGGAAATTCAATAAAATTCATTTAAATTAGGATTTAAAAGTAAAATATAATCCTAAATCTCAGCCGGTACTGTTCAAAATGTCCAGAAAATACATTTTACATTTTAACCCCTAAAAATGACAAATTTGCAAAAAGGTCCTTCTTTTCTCAAAATTTGCAAATAGTTCCAATTAATTTCAGAAAAATCTGGAAAAATACTAAATAAATCTCAAATATTAAATAATAATTTTTCATGAAGAAAACTTGACTTTCAGACTTCTCAAGAAAGTATTTGCACGTATTTTGCACGTGTAAAACGATAAATTTTTCTGAAAATATTCGTAAATTCTCCAAAAATCATTTTAGTCATTTATAAACCTTTAAAAATAACATTTAAAAAAATACGGGGTTCTACATCACTCCCTCCTTAGAAGAGTTCTGTCCTCAGAACTACTACTAATGAGTCCAAACCACATACCAACAAAGAAAACAATATTTCATAAATGGAAACATACTCCAAACAATTGCATATGAGAACATTACCAAAATAGAAGGATTATAACTCAATCAATGGTACGATGATTCAAAAGAATTACAATCACATAATAGAAAAATACATTCATACAAAAAGCTCAGGAAAATCCTTCTGCATGCGATCTTCTGGCTCCCAAGTAGCCTCCTCGAACTGCTGATTCCTCCACAGCACCTTGATCATAGGTATCACTTTGCTCCTAAGAATTTTTTCCCTACGATCAACGATCTCAACAGGCTGTTCTTTGTAACTCAAGTTCACCTGTAGATCTTCAGGAATCTCTACCAACTGATGATTCTGATCTGGCACATACTTCCTCAATAACGAGACATGGAACACATCATGCACTTGTGCCAACTCCTCTGGAAGCTTCAATCTATATGCGGTCTTGCCAATCCGCTCCATGATCCTGTATGGCCCAATATACCTTGGCGCCAACTTGCCTCCCTTACCGAACCTGATCACTCCTTTGGTCGGAGACGCCTTGAGGAAAACTGCATCCCCAACCTCAAACTCCAAGTCTCTTCGTCGGGTATCAGCATAACTCTTCTGCCGACTCTGAGCCTCAACCAATCTCTTGCGAATCAACTCAATCTGATCTGATGTCTGCTGCACGATCTCAGGACCATACATCTGCCTCTCGCCAACCTCGTACCAACAAACAGGTGTCCTGCACCTCCGCCCGTACAAAGCCTCATACGGTGTCATCCCAATACTCGCATGGTAACTGTTGTTATAAGTAAACTCAACCAATGCCAAGTATCTCTCCCAACTACCACCGAAATCCATCACACAAGCCCTCAACATGCCTTCCAGCACTCGATTCACCCTCTCAGTCTGACCATCGGTCTGTGGATGAAACGCGGTACTAAAATTAGTTCTGGTGCCTAAAGCTGCTTGTAGGCTCTTCCAAAACCTTGAAGTGAACCTTTCATCTCTGTCGGATACAATCGACACTGGAACTCCATGAAGTCTCACAATTTCTCCAATGTACAACTCAGCCAATTTCTCCATCGACCAAGTAATCTTCATGGCTAGAAAGTGAGCCGACTTAGTCAAACGGTCCACGATAACTCAAATCGAGTCATTGCCCTTCGAACTCCTCGGCAAACCCGTGATGAAATCCATACTGATATTCTCCCATTTCCACTCCGGAATGGGCAACGGCTGTAACAAACTTCCAGGTCTCTGATTTTCTGCTTTGATCTGCTGACAAGTCAGACACCTTGCCACGAAATCTGCCACATCCCTCTTCATACCAGACCACCAAAAGTGTTGTTTGATGTCCCTGTACATCTTCGTGCCTCCAGGATGAACTGACAACAAGGTACTGTGTGCTTCCTGCAAGATACTATCTCTCAAATCTGCATTATCTGGAACACACAACCTCTCACCCAACCAAAGAATTCCATCTTGGACACGAAACTCTGATAGTCTGCCCTCAGAAACCTGTTGCAACATCTTCTGAATCTCTGAGTCTGATTTCTGACCTTCTGCAATCCTCTCTCTCAAGGAAGGTTGCAGCCTCAACTGAGCCAAACATGCTCCTAAACCCTGCAGCACCACCTCGATACCTGCCTGATCGAACTCTGCTGCCAACTCACTTCGAGTAGTGATCAAACTTGATAAACTACTCTTCCTGCTAAGTCCATCCGCCACCATATTCGCCTTGCCCGGATGATACTTGATCTCAGGACGAATGTCTTCCAAAACTTCCAACCACCTTCTCTGCCGAAGATTTAGATCCTTCTATTGATAAATGTACTTCAGGATCTTGTGGTCAGTGTACATGTTAACCTTCTCACCATAAACATAATGCCTCCACTGCTTCAAGGCATAAATGATAGCTGCTAGCTCCAAATCATGCGTCAGATAATTCTTCTCATGCGGACGCAATTGCCTCGAACCATAAGCAATAACCTTGCCTTCTTGCATCAAGACACAACCCAATCCTCTGAGAGACACATCACTGAAGATATCATAATCCTTTCCAGCTTGTGGCAAAGCTAATATAGGTGCAGTGGTCAACCTTTCCTTTAACTCAAGGAAACTCTCCTCACACTTATCAGTCCATAGAAATGCCACATTCTTCCGGGTCAAACCTGTCAAAGGAACTGCAATCTGAGAATAACCCTGGATGAATCTCCTGTAGTAACCAACTAAACCCAAGAAACTTCTGACTTCCTTCACAGATGTTGGCTTAAGCCAATCCTTCACTGCTTCAACTTTCTGAGGATCAGTGGCCACTCCCTCCTTAAAAAGGATATGACCAAGGAAAGCTACCTCAGGCTTCCAAAACTCACACTTCGACAACTTGGCATACAAGCTATGCTCCTAAAATTTCTGTAATACCGCTGTCAAGTGCATAGAATGCTTCTCCTCCGATTTCGAATACACCAAAATATCGTCGATGAAAACCACCACGAAGGAGTCAATAAATGGCCTCAAAACCCGATTCATCATATCCATGAACACTGCTGGCGCATTCGTCAACCCGAATGGCATTACCAAAAACTCATAGAGTCCATGACGAGTCCTGAAAGCTGTCTTACTCACATCTTCCTCCTTGACTCGAACCTGATGATACCCTGACCTCAAATCAATCTTCGAAAAAAACAGCTGCTCCTCGAAGCCTGTCGAACAAATCATCAATCCACGACAGTGGATACTTGTTCTGAATAGTCACCCTATTCAACTCCCGGTAGTCAATGCACATCCTCATTGACCCATCCTTCTTCTTGACTAACAACACTGGTGCTCCCCACGGAGAAGAACTCGGCCTAATAAGCTCCTTGCTCAACAGCTCCTCAATCTGCTTCTTCACATCATCCTATGCTACAGGTGCCATCCTGTACGGAGCCTTGGAAATCGGCGCGCTCCCCGGCTGAACATTGATGCAAAATTCCACATCTCTCTGCGGTAATCCTGGAAAATCTTCCAAGAACACCTTAGGAAAATCTCGGACAACCGGAATACCCTTGACTTCATCTGAAATTGCCATCTTGGATACCATTGCAGCCACCTTCGGAATCTTCTTCTTCCCTTGGAAAGTCACTGCAGGTCCACCTGGTGCTTTCACCAACACCTCCTTCTGCTTGCATTCAATTGTGGCATCATATATTGCCATCCAATCAATGCCCACGATGACATCCACACCCAAGACTTGCAGCTCGATCAAATCAATGCCGAACAACCTCCCACCAATCTCGATATCACAACCCTCGTAATATCGATCAGCGATCAATTCTTCACCTGACGGCATTGCCACTGACAATACCTTGCCTGGAAACAACTTAGGCTCCACACCTAAGATCTTCACAAAATTTGGCGATACAAAAGTATGCGACGAACCAGTATTAAATAAAACCTTTGCCTTTATTCCATTAATTAAAACAACTCCTGTTACAAGAAGAGTGATACTCAATCTCCTATTATTCTGAATAAAGGTTTTACTTATTACATTGATTTAAAAATAAAATCAGAATTCTTGCATACCCTGTATTACATCTTCCGAGTTACCCACATCCTCCTCGGTTAATGCAAATACTCGCCCTTGCCTTTGGAATTTGCTTCCACTCGAACCATCCTTCCTCAATTGTGGACAATGGGGCTTAGAATGTCCTGCCTGCTCACACTGGGAACAAATCTGCTTCGCCAACTTCGGACACGCTGACCTGTAATGTCCTGCCTCCTTACAGTAATAACAAGTCACTCCCTGTGTTGCAGGTGCCTTCTGCACCGGATCACTGAACTTGATCTGCTTCGCGGGGAATCCCTACCCACTCTGACCTGATGCTAGCCTCTTGTTCCGGTTCCATGTATCTTGCCTCTTCTGGAACCGGTCCATGTCCTCCTCAGTCATTGCTGCTCTCCTAACCAGCTTGTCGAACCTTCTGATGCCCAACGGGATCATCCTCGACCTCAAGTTTGGCCTCAAGCCCTGCTCAAACTTCTTGGCCTTCTTCGCCTCGTCAACGACCAACTCTGGTGCATACCTTGAAAGCTGAGCAAACTTGGTCTCATACTCCCGCACGGTCATGCTGCCCTGCTGAAGATTCAAGAACTCGGTCGCCTTCTTCTCCTGAACATCTAGGGGAAAGAAGCGATCCCTGAATCCCACCAGAAAAGCTTCCCAAGTCATCGACTGGTCTCCCAAAGTCCTCTTCAGCGATTCCCACCAGACACCAGCGTCCTTTTCCAGTTGCATAGTAGCCAACTTCACCTTATTGGCTACCGGAGTCTCCGATACCTCGAAGATTGTCTCCATCCTCCTAATCCAATCGTCAGCTGCGTTTGGATCAGATTTCCCCTAAAAAACTGGCGGCCTCATCCTCTTAAAGGACTCGATCTGCTTGATAGGATTGGCATTAACCAATCCCTGTCCAGCTCCATGATTTTGCTGCTGATTTTGCTGTTGATTCTGACTTTGCGCCAAATTAAATGCCATTAGCGCATTCAGAGTCTGATACACCTTGACGAATTCAGCCTCAAGATCGATTCCAGTTCCTCGAGAACTACCAGATCCATCCTCATTGTTACCACCATTCCTGGGCCTGGGTGCAACCCTTCTGAATACTGCAAAACGAGGGAAAAGTTAGAGCATCACACCCAATTCAAACTCACATCAATATCCTTTGGCAAAACTTCACTTGTATCCCATAGGTAAAATATCATGTTTCAGTTCTATGTGATACTCAAGTAATATATGTGACAACTATATATATATATATATATATATATATATATATATATATATATAGCTCTATTCTTGGAAATTCAATAAAATTCATTTAAATTAGGATTTAAAAGTAAAATATAATCCTAAATCTCAACCGGTACTGTTCAAAACGTCCAAAAAATACATTTTATATTTTAACCCCTAAAAATGACAAATTTGCAAAAACGTCCTTCTTTTCTCAAAATTTGCAAATAGTTCCAATTAATTTCAGAAAAATCTAGAAAAATACTAAATAAATCCCAAATATTAAATAATGATTTTTCATGAAGAAAACTTGACTTTCAAACTTCTCAAAAAAGTATTTGCACGTATTTTGCACGTGTAAAAAGATAAATTTTGCTGAAAATATTCATAAATTCTCCAAAAATCATTTTAGTCATTTATAAACCTTTAAAAATAACATTTTAAAAAATGCTGGGTTCTACACGTATGATGGGTCCTATCAACATATTTGCATGACGTGGTACAAGTGGATTACCCGATTGTAAGTTTCCCCACAGGCCACTTTACCAGCCGGTGTTCAGATTATAATTCCCCCAATCGAGGTAGAACCACCTCCGGCATATTCCTCTTTCCAGCCGATGTACCAACCAAAGGCTGAGGCATATCGAAACTTGGTTAGTCAAATTTTACCCAATTTCATATACTTAATATGCATGTATTGTTATTGGAGGAGGTGGGTGATATATTTAGTATGCATGTTGTTTAAATTGAAATTTTCAACCTAATATAGATAGAAAATACATGGGAAAATGTTCGAATAGCTACTCGCATCTTAGAGAGTAAGGTACCCAAGAGCGTTAAGGAGATAATGCGGAAGATGCTAAAGCCGTGCTGCCGTAGTCTTGAAGATGTGGGTGAAGATCTGCAACTTGAGGCGTATTTGAAAGCCAACGTGCCAACAACGAGTTCTAGGTGAAAGAGCGTGACAAGACAGGGAATTCACATCGCCGAGCCACAACAAGTGCAACAACAACAAAATCCTGAAGAAGTTGAGGAGGAGCTGTGGTCGGATGACCCTCAATCACCAGGGATACAAGGCAGACGGCGAAATCCTCAAAGAAAGTCGAACCCGCCCGATCAATTTACACCAAGCGGTCGCAAACTGCGTGGACGTAAAAGGTAGTATCTAACAATTGATTTGTTATTAGTAGTTTAGTATTTGGTTGATAATTTTATTCTTCAAATAACTAATGCATAGTTTGTTTCTATGTTGATAAATTATTGTAGATAAATACCGGGCATGCATGGAAGCCAACCTGAAGAAGCTGTTGATAAAGTTTTTTATAATTTAGAAAGTTTTGGGTTGTATAATTATTGTGAACATTCTTGAGAACTGTATTGATTTGAATTAGTCGTGAACATTATGACATTGTCAATTTTATGCTTTAAAATTATTGTGAAGTTATCTGTTCTATTATATACATTGATGTGAAGTGGATTCATGGCTTTTGGTCTGTGAATGAACGTTATTAACTTTTTGTGAATGAACTCATTATTGGAATTGATGTGAATTGTAGAATTGATGTGAATCATCTGTAGAAGTTGTTATGAATGAACAAATTTTCTGAAGTTGTATTTGTAACAACCAAAGCACATAGAGCCCACACATGTTGGAATTATCTACCAACCTAACCTATTATTGGGGATAATGGGTTAAGCTCACATAACCCGTTATCCTCAATAATGGGTTAAGTATCCCAGTACTGTCCGAAAATGGACATCAAAATTTGAAGATTGTATCACAAAGGAGAAGACACTGCCAATATCAATCAACATAACCCATTATTGTCGATAACGGGTTCAGTTATTTTAACCCGTTATCTTGAATAACAGGCCAGGTTTTACGATTTTGACAGATTTTGTCTTCAAAATGTTAAGTTTGTACAACAGAAAGTAAATACACTAGAATTATCTTCCTACCTAACCCGTTTTTGGAGATGACGGGTTAAGCTTACTTAACCCGTTATCTCCAATAACGGGCTAAGTATCCAAAACTGTCCGAACATTATCTTTAAATTTTGAAGATTGTATCACAAAGGCGAAGACACTGCAAATATCAATCTACTTAGCCCGTTATTGTGGATAACGGGTTAAGTTATCTTAACCCGTTATCCTAAATAACGGGCTAGGTTGGAAGATTTTGACAGTATTTATCTTCAAAATGTAAGTTACCACAAATTTCCACAAATAAAAAAAAATCCAACAGCATAGATATATTGCACAAATACACAATTTGCACAGATACATAAAATTCACAAACTTCAACAGAAATAAACATTCGCTAACCAATTACAACATCAACATCCACAACAACATATATGGTTCGCAAACACACAAAGTGCACACATACACAAATTGCACTCAGATTAAATACACCAGTAATATATTTATAAATCAAAAAATGTTTACTTGAGCATATACATACAATCTAAAGTGTAGAAATTTTGCAATAATTGATTCCTTCCATGGGTACGATCAGCTTATATTAATATAAAAACAAACAAACAAACGATAACGTTGAAATTAATAATTCTCTACACATCGAAAGACAAAAAAAAAGCAATTACAAAAAAGTTTATCTTTGAAGTTTAATATGACATACATAATATGAAAAAATACCTTAGCACGAATCTTCACCTTCATCGTCATCACTTTCTCCAGCATTGAAGCTTTTTCATTCGCTACCGATCCACTAAATAAGGAAGAAGAATGGGTAAGTGTCAACAACAACAAGTTCTGATTGATTGAGACAAATTAACAAATACTTAATTGTGGATATATTACCTTGCCATATTTTTTGAGCAATTTCTTGAATCGTGACATACGACATGAAGGCATGTCCTGCGAAGTCTAGGTCTCTTCATTTTTTGGTATTCTTTTATGGACTTCAACCTCTTCTTTCCAGGCCTCCCCTTTGTGGTGCATTCTACAAGATTCTCCACCGATACATGTGCATGTGCATGTCCATCACTCTCCGGTTGTGCGCTACCTTCGTGTGGTGTGCTATTCCCGGATTGAATGTGAGAAAAGCCTTCGATCCCCTTAAGCATGTGTTCGAGCATGTACTTGTAAGCTCCCTCTGAAGAACAACCAAGATCGACCAACTGTTTTGAGTGAATACTCAATTCACAATAACGAGAGGCAAAATTATCGCCCATACTATTGGGAACGGGTGTACTGCTTCTTGTCAGTTGATCCCGGGTCCATCATCTATAAATATATTGCTCCGGTAGTGCGGTGTGATCGGTGAACCGAAGAACCACCAGTAGATGTTTACATGGAATGCCTACGAATTCATACATGGAATAAGGGCATCTAGCCAATTTACGGATTTTGCAAAAAGAAATCACCTTCCCTGGTTTTGAATTTCCACAAATCATGACAGAAAAAGATGAACTATCCGGTGTACCTATACTTGCAATGACACTCACATTAAGTAATAAGCTTTTTATGAGTTCTTGTTGGAATTTGTAGAAACTTTTTAGTGTGTATGTTCCGGCCATTTGTTACTCCAACGCCCATTCCGTCTTTAATTTTGGCCTCTCCTCGCGATTACGATGAGTTTCTTTAAGTTTTTCGTGTCTGTTTTACTAAGACTCAGTCAAAGTTGACAGCAAATTCATGCAATGAGTATTTCTTATGAGTATGTTGCTTCAAGGATGAATGTAGCGATTCGCTACATTGGGTACTCAACATACTGTCCCAATATGAGTCTCTTGCATACATGAGAGCCCATTTCTCGCGAATCTCAAATTTATCGTTCAACTATTTGTTGCTCTCAAGTTTATGTTGCGAAATTAAAATTTTCCACTTCTGTTCAAATTCAGTTTTATATTCCATTTATTGATGATAGTCTTTAAAGCATCCCTAAACTCATCATTGTTATTCGACATACTCACTTCATGCGGTAACTTGTCCATAATATGCCAAATGCAATATCTATGATCAGTGGCTGGGAAGACTTTCTTAACTGCAGCACTTATTCTACGATCCTCATCTATCACGACACGCACCGGATCACAACCCATTACTACTCGCCACATTTCGAAGAACCACTCAAATGAGGATGCCTTCTCATTTGGAATGAACCCGCAACCCAGGAATATTGATTGCCAATGATGGTTGACTCCAACAAATGGTACGAATAGCATCCCATATCAGTTTGTGTTGTAGGTAGCATCAAAGCAAACAACAATCCCAAATACGTCAAAATTCTTTCGAGCGATACCATCCACCTAAATACAATGGGACAATTGCCCTTCGGGATCACATTGGTAATCATAAAAAAAATGAGGATCGGTCACCTTTTTGGATTCAAAGAACTCAAGCAGCATTTGCCCATCGTGTCCTTTTAAACCTTCCATCTCGTCTCTCCTTAGATTTCTAACATCAGTTTCAGTGAATCCAATTTTCTCATTACCTTCACTTGCACCTTCGAAGAAAAACATTTGTTTGCATATGGGGACATTAACTTCGGTAAGTTGACAAATTACCTTTTTATCTGTATTTGTCAATGCACAGTTTGTAGGTAGCAAGTGACTTCTATCGGGTGAAGTAAATTCGTAATTGTGTGCTTCATTAAATGAATAAATAATCCACGAATTACTTTGTGAGTTTAGTTTGACACAAACGAAAGCTTTGCAACCCGTTCTAGAAGTAGTTCCTCGTCTAGCTTCATTCTGATTATTCGGTGACTCCCCGGCTTTATTACATACATATGATTTATCCACTATATCATTTTCGTTGTATTTATTTTCACCCTTACGCATAACGAAACCCGCACATTTACACTATGATGAATAAAATTTTTCTGCTTCCTCTAAAGTGGGAATATTCATACCGATTTTCGGTTTTAGGTGCTCGTCAACATGAGGAAAAAACTCGCCAATTTGTTGTGCCCTCACAAATTTTTCTCCGGCAGCAGAACTTCCTTCAAAACTGTCTATATCTAAGAAAACAAAAGGAGAACAATTAGGGCTACTAAACCCATTACGGAATGTGATGAAATTTTTTTAACTTTATTTACTTGTTAATAGAGTAATATGAGAGAACCGAACAAAAGACATCAAAAATTTATAAAACATTGCAACTCGGTTCAATTCACATAACACAAGTCACTCCAACTTGGAGAAGTGAGTTTTGACTAAGGATTCGACAGATACGGGTGTGTATCGCTTTATATGGGTTTTATCAACTAAAAGAGATACATGCCCGTATCTCACCAACCGTCAGTTAAGACTAATGTCTACAAGTTGGGATTGCTTGTGCATCGTGAGACCATCCTACTTGCAAAGTTTTGTATTTTTTGGAGATCGTTAGAAGGGTTTTCTACTCTAACTGCACTGAAAAAGTTCTAAGTAATTTAGTTCTTCATGTGAGGAATTACCAAACTGCACAACGGCATTCAAAATTTATAAAACTTTGTAACTCGGTTGAATTCACCTAGCACAAGCCATCCCAACTTGTAGAAGTAAGTTTCGACTCACGGTACGAGAGATATGGCCGTGTATCGCTTTATTTGTGTTTTTTTACAACCAAAAGCGATACACGCCCGTATCTCCCGAACTGCGAATCGAAAGTCACTTCTACAAGTTAGGATGGCTCGAGCTACGTGAGACCATTCTAGTCACAAAATTTAGTATTCTTTGGATGTCGTTTTAAGGGTTTTGTAGTCTAACCGCACTAAACGCTTTCTAAGTCAGTAACTTCTAATGCGAGGAACGTGAGAAAACCGCACAAACGGCATCCAAAATTTATATAACTTTGCACCTTGCTTGAATTCACCTAGCATAAGCCATCTCAACTTGTAGAAGTGAGTTTCAACAAACGGTTCGAAAGATATGGCCGTGTATCGCTTTATTTGTGTTTTTTATAACCAAAAGCGATACACGCCCGTATCTCCCAAACCGCGAGTCGAAAGTCACTTCTATAAGTTGGGATGCCTTGAGCTACGTGAGACTATCCTAGTTGCATAATTTAGTATTTTTTGGAGGTCGTTTGAATGGTTTTGTAGTCTAACCACATTAAACGCTTTCTAACTCATTTACTTCTAATGCGATAAACGTGGAAAACCATACAAACGGCATTCAAAATTAATATAACTTTGCAGCTTGCTTGAATTCACCTATCACAAGTCATCCTAACTTGTATAAGTGAGTTTCGACTCACGGTTCGAAAGATATGGCCGTGTATCGCTTTATTTGGATTTTTTCAACCGAAAGCGATAAACGGCCGTATTTATCGAACCGTGAGTCGAAACTAACTTCTACAAGTTGTGCTTTCTTGTGCTAAATGAGACAAACCTACTCGCGAAGTTTCATATTTTTTGGAACCCGTTCGGAGGGTTTTCTAGCCTAACCGCACTAAAAAATTTCTAAGTCATTTACGTCTTATGCGAGGACCGTGAAAAAACCGCACAAACAGCATCTAAAATTTATAAAACTTAGCAACTTGCTTGAATTTACATTGCACAAGCCACCGCAACTTGTAGAAGTGATTTTCGACTAGCGTTTCGGAAGATACGGCCGTATATGGCTTTATTTGTGTTTTTTCGAAGCAAAAGCGATACATGCCCGTATCTCTCGAACCGTGAGTCTAAACTAACATCTTCAAGTTGGAGTTGTATGTGCTATGTGAGACCATCCTACTGGCAAAGTTTCCTATTTTTTTGAGGTCGTCTGAAGGGTTTTCTAGTCTAACCGCACGAAAAGCTTTCTAAGTCATTTACTTCTAATGCAAGGAACGTGAGAAAACCACACAAAAGACATCCAAATTTTATAGAACTTTGTAGCTTGCTTGAATTCACCTAGCACTAGCCATCCCAACTTGTAGAAGTGAGTTTTGACCCACGGTTCAAGAGATACGACCGTGTATCGCTTTATTTCGTTTTTTTTCAGCCGAAAGCGATACACGACCGTATCTCTCCAACCATGAGTAGAAACTAACTTCTACAAGTTGTGGTTGCTTTTGCTACGTGAAACCATCCTACTCGCAAAGTTTCGTATTTTTTTAAGGTCATTTGCAGGATTTTCTAGTCTAACCGCACTGTAAATATTCTAAGTAATTTAATATGTATGGGACGATTAAAAATACAACTCAGTCAACAGTATCGTCGACCAATCAACAACTATTGCACCGTGTAAATTCATCAAAATACTACTTAGAAATTTCTACATCTACAAACTTTTTAGGCAATTTTCATATTTGGTAAAATTTTTGAAAGAGACAAACAATTCAAAAATCAACATAATTACAATTACTAAGGCAAAGATTTAATCATTACCTTACAAAATATATCTGAATTTCACCAATGTAGGTCTCGTGGCCGAACTAGGGTTTCATTTTGCGATGACAGAGTTGGGTTTGGAAGTCTAGAGTAGAGATTGGGAGAGAGAGATTATATGGGGATCGAAGAGGAGGAGGAGTGGACTGAGGTGGAGGAGCGAACGGAGGAGGAGAGGTTTCAATTTGGGGAGCAATGGACGGAAGAGAGAGAGAGAGAGAATCGCCTTAATGGTAGAGGAGGGAAGTGAGAGAGGAGTTGCCGGAGTGATAAATTCACGATTTCGGAGATAAAACTGGGTGGGTTCATCCAAAAATGAAATTGATAATAGGGAGAAGTCGACGAGGAAGAAGAACTGTATACAGTTCTGATATTATATTTATTCCTTAACCCGTTCTTGATAATGACGGGTTAGGGTAATATTTTTTATAAAGTTTAGCCTTAAACCGTCGTTGCCAATAACGGGTTAAGGCAAAATTTAATAAAAAAATATATGGACCGTTGGATCTGATCCAACGGCCCAGATCAAAGTTCGCACTGGTCTGTGCACACAGACCCGCCTGCAACCGAAGATGCTTCATATATATATATATATATATGGGAAAAAGGGATATGAGCAACTTGCTCATTTAGTCAATGAGCAATTGATGATGTGGCATACATGTGATTGGAAAAGCCTTAAAAGAGTTAGTTGTCCAATGTATCACATGCATGCCACCTCATCAATTGCTCATTTATTAAATGTGCAAGTTGCTCATATCCCTTTTACCCATATATATATATATATATATATATATATATATATATATATATATATAATCACTTTTAGTATCTAATCACTTTTAGTATTTCCCAATCACATGCATGCCATCTCATCACTTGCTCATTTACTAAATGTGCCAATTGCTCATACCCCTTTTTTTCTATATATATATATATATATATATATATATATATCAATGCTCCATTGAAAACGCTACTGTAGTGTTGAAAACGTGAAAACAACATGAAAACAACCTAGGCCGTTGTTGGGAACAACGGCCTAGGTGGTTTTCACGAGTTTTCACAACATTTGTGTTTTCAACTGAGCATTACCCATATATATATATATATATATATATATATATATATATATATATATATATATATATCCCAATATTTTTACAAATGATGCCGTGATAGGATATAACCAAAACAAAATTAAAAACAACCCTCTAATAATTCTAAAAATAATGCGTAACCTATCCCGGTGTTTTAAAACTGTCGGGGTATATATATATATATATATATATATATATATATATATATATATATATATATATATATATATATATCCCAACATTTTTACAAATGATGTCGTGATAGGATATAACCAAAACAAAATTAAAAACAACCCTCTAATAATTATAAAAATAATGCGTAACCTATCCCGGTGTTTTAAAACTGTCGGGGTAGGATAATTGTTCAAATATTGTTGCTGCTTATTTTGGTGTGGGAGCAAACAAACAGTGAGTTTATATTTTGAAGGAAACTACTAAAGATGTCACATTTGATCATCGTCATAAAAAGTTGTTAGAGCTCCTGAGGTTGGATCTTGATCGTTGATTGAACACCTTGATCTGAATACGACGATTGATGAGTGTTCGATGAACCTGCAAAAGGCTTGAAACACCGGGGATGGCCCCGACGACAGACCCTCCGATGCTTAAGTCAGAACGAGAAAGAAAAAAGATTTAGAGAGAGGAATTGATGATTACCTTCTAACTGAGGGAGGGGGGAGGGTATTTATAGGCCTGAGAAACTGTTAGAAGATTGATACGAATCCATTATCTCCTATTAATTCTTCTCCTTAAGAGATAAACTCTCTTGTTGGGGATAAGAGATTTGATTCACAACCCTCATGGACTGGATGTCTTTCCTAGTAGGCCTAGTCCCTTTTAATGGGCTTAAAATCAGCCCATGTCTTGTTAATGAGCTTGAAGAAGATTCGGACATGTTAAAGAGGCTCGTTATGACCGTTATGGTTAATCTTCCTTTAGAAGCTTTAAGATTAGTGCTGGAATCATATGGCCCTAATATGTTGCGATTTTTACCATTATCAGGCCCGCACTCCCGGAAGACAATTTTCTTGGCTTTCGGAAAGTAGTTTGCCTTATTTCAGGGTTCTGTGGTACAATCTTAATATTCAGGGTCGATTGGAGATACCTGGAATTAGTCAGAAGCTGTTCGAGACGGCGAATAGTTTCCTGGACTTTTCTAAAAAAATTTAGAATTTTCCATAACTTTTTCGGATTTGTAACAGTTTTTCCCCAATTAATAATTACTTTTTTTGATATTTTTAATTAATAATTCTAATTTTTAATTATCTTTCTAAAATTTTAATTATTTTTTTCCAAATTTAATTATCATTTTTGGAATTTTAAATTAGAATTTGGAATTATAAATGATTTTTGGGGATTTTTATTATTTAATCTGACCTGGCACGAGATTTGGAACAACCACGAGCTTTGATCACAACTTGCCTCACCCGCTGACGAGTTTGAGCATCGGTGAAGCGAAGGCTGTGGAGAGGGGGTGACGTGGCTTCGTCTATTACATCGATTAGAGATGGCTCGCCTGCTGAGCGAGATCGAACGGTCGAGAAACCAGCAGAAGGGGATGGCGACATGGCTTCATCAGGCACATCGGTCACGGGGAGGCGAGCATTTCTGAGCTAGCCAATGGTTGCCGACAGTTGCAAGGACCCCTTGCCCTCCCAACCGTTTAGGCTAGCACTGTTCGTCTTCCTCGTTTTGTTCCTCTGGTTTTGGGCAACCAAGGCATTGGGTGACACCAATGGACTCATCGACCACTCTCCTTCGGTCGGGCAAGGCGTTCGTCGAGCATGCTTGCGTTTTGGTAAGCAAGTTCGGCGAGCAATTTCAGTGTTCATGCTCTGCTTCGTCGAGCTATGGCGACTAGAGTTCTTCGGCAGGCTAATGTGCAGCTGAGCAAGATTGTGGGTGATCACCCACTTCGTCGAGCTTAGTTTCAGGCGACCATGGTAGTGGGCGAGCAAGGTGGTGGTCGACCAAGCTTCGACAAGCAAGGTAGCGGTCGTCCAAGCTCGGCGAGCAAGTGTAACACCTCGGGCCTCACTCAGCTGCGAAAAATAGATCCTAACAATTGCCCACCAAAAACTTGCTTCACAAAATGTGCTATAACTATCCGGTACCCCTTGATCTTAGCCAATATTATATAAACTCTCATTTCTCACTTTATTGTCCGACGTGGGACTATAAATTTCCACATCCACCTATACTGTCACAATCTCCACGTGAGCTAGCCTTCCCCTATGCATGCACTAATCCACTCCCGGGCCCCTCACTTGCATACACAGCCCAGTCACCATTTTTTATTCTCTTTTCTGGGCCCAAGATTTAATAATTCCGATTAATCAAAGCCCACATCCACTCATGGCTCAACTACTATTAATATTCTTAATTTTATCATTATTATATATATATATATATATATATATATATTATTATATCGTACCAATATAATACTATATATATACTCTTAAGTAAGGAATATTACATGCACCCCACATTAAGAATTCAGCGTACTCGCAGATACCGGGACCCGCAAACTATTACAGGATCGTCATTCTAGTCGATGTGGAGAACAGTATCCTAATTCTACAAGTGTGCATCCCTATCTGGAACTCTGGCTACCCACCAATGTACACCACTAGCTCCATCTCAGTCGTACATCTTGCACACTATCAGTGTTGAAAGTTGACTCTAATATCATTTTGTAACGTTCCGTGCCTCGCTCAACTATGTATGTGCATGCAAAAAATAGATCATAACAACTATCCAGCACAGACTTGTCCTACAAAAAGTGTTAGATATTTAGTAACCCCTTAATCTTAGAATCTTAGCCAATATCATTTATACTCTCATTTCTCACTTCATTGTCCCACGTGGGGCTATAAATTCCCACATCCATCTATATTCTCACAATCTCCACGCATGACCAAGCCTCCCCCCATGCATGCACTAATCCACTCCCGGCCCCCCACTTGCATACACCGCCAAGTCACCATTTTTTATTCTCTTTTCTGGACCCATGATTTAATAATTTCAATTAATCAATGCCCACATCAACTCATGACCCAACTACTACTACTACTAATAATAATATTATATATATATATATATATATATATATATATATTATCTTACCGATATAATACTATATATATATATATATAAGTATGGGATATTACAACAAGGTTGTTGTCGACCACCTTCTTCGTCGAACAACTTTGGCCGAGCAATTTTGGCGACCAATCTCATCAAGCAAGTTTTTGGTCGAGCAACTTTGGGCGAGCAATCTTGGCGAGTATTGTTTCTCCTCTAGCAGGGTTTTGGTCTAGCAAGGCGAGCACCACTTTGAGCGAGTTTTCGGTCGAGCAATTTGAGCGACCAATTTCATTGAGCAAGTTTTTGGTTGAGCAATTTTGGGCGATCAATCTGGGCGAACATTGTTCCTCGTTGAGCAGGGTTTTGGTCGAGCAAGGCGAGCACCTCTTCGAGCGAGCTTGGGCTTTGAGCCGGCCTTTGTTTGGCTTTTGTTGCATGGGCCTCTTGCACAACCAGTGCTCCTCTAAGGCTTGGGGTTCAAAGTTGGAGTGAGGAGCTCGGGATTGAGTTTATGTGATGTTTCGGATTGTGTTAGTGAGGAGCTCGGGATTCAATTGACTCCGAGGTCTTTGTAGGGCTTCTCTATGGAGATTCATCTCCTTAGCTCGATCATCTTTTCGAGCTTCCCATTATAACCGACGTAGGGAGTAAGGACGCTTGGACTTGTTATGTCATGAGCTTATTTATCAATTTAGAGCTTTGTGTGGATGTTGGGTTTGGCCGAAAATGGGTGTTTTAGAGAGTTAGGGTTTGTATTGCATTGGAATTTGACCAAAGCTTGAGTTGTGTAGAGCTAGGCTTGAATCTTCGTATTTCTGCTTGTTGTAATATCCCGAACGGATATTACCTGGTATAAATTATTATTTTATTATTATTTTATTATAATTTATTATTATTTTCAAAATTAGAATTATTTTGGTGATTTTCACCCAGTCTGTTCATATACATTGTCTGTATCCAGATATCAGCCAGTATACATCCGTATCGTATCAAATTGATGTCGTGATCTTCCGAATTAATAATAGAATTTATTTTATTATTATTTCCGAGATTAAATTATTTTTATACGGATTATGTGAAGATTTTCGGTATACAGACATATATGCGCACATACGTGTAGTATGTCGATTAGTACATTGTACAAATTATGTGGTATGTATTTTATGGATAAAATTATTCTTCTAGTCATGACAACCTAATTAGATGGTTAGGGTTTGATTAGGAGGCTTAATCTAGGATTTTTTGTATGCATGAGAAGATTAAGTAAAAACCCTTCTAGAAACATTTTCTCCACCACACCACACCTCCACCACATCACACCTCCCTTAGTAAATTTGTCCCTTTTTTTGTGGGAGGTTCTTTTTGCAAGTTGTATGTGCAAATTTGCACTTCCCACCCATCTCTCCTCCTATAAATACCCTCCTTCTTCACCTTTGTCTCATTTTTAGAAAGATCAAAAGAAAGAAAGAAAGGAAAGGAAAAAGAAAGAGAGAACACTATGCTAATTTGAGAGTTCTCTAGTAGGTTTGGTAGAGATTCCTAAAGCTAGGGGAAGGAGAAGTTTAGCTAGCAAGTTCTTCCTACAAAGTAAAATAAGGTGGGGGTTTCTTCGTACTTCTTTCCTTGTTTGTTTGTTTGTTGGTTGTTTGTTTTGTTGTTTGACTTCTTCTTCTCACCTTCTTGTTTTGTTTTGTTTTTTTTTGGGTTGTTCTTATGAATGAGTGTGTGTATGTTGTGGTAAATAAAAGAGAAAAAGTAGTAGTAGTAACTACTAGCATATAAAGATCATAACTTTATTATTGTAGTTGTTGTTTGTATGTTATTGGACTAAGAACTCACATATTGCATAATGTTGGACATACAACCATGGTTGGTTGTAGGACTTGATTCACATAAGTATATGAACATTCATTTTACAACCATTGTGGGTTGTAGGACTCTTTATGAAACTTAGACTAATAAGAACATATGTTCTAATAAAAAGATATTTCCTTGTAAACACTAGTTGTAGAATTAATTAAAAAGATCTTTTATTTTAATCACTAGTTGTAATTAATTAAAAAGATCTTTCTTTTATTTTTAACCACTAGTTGTAGCTAATTAAAAAGATCTTTCTTTTATTTTTAACCACTAGTTGTAGCTAATTAAAAAGATCTTTCTTTTCTTTTTAATCACTAGTTGTAGTTAATTAAAAAGATCTTTCTTTTCTTTTTAATCACTAGTTGTAGCTAATTAAAAAGATCTTTTCTTTTAATTTAATCACTAGTTGTAGTTAATTAAAAAGATCTTTCTTTTCTTTTTAATCACTAGTTGTAGTTAATTAAAAAGATCTTTCTTTTCTTTTTAATCACTAGTTGTAGCTAATTAAAAAGATCTTTTCTTTTATTTTAATCACTAGTTGTAGTTAATTAAAAAGATCTTCCTTTTCTTTTAATCACTAGTTGTAGAAATAAAATCTTTCCTTTCATGTTTACTAGTTGTAAAGTAAAATAAGATAAAATGATCTTTCCTTTATCACTAGTAATCACAAAGATTAGTAAGTAACTAAGTAGTAGTAAGCTAAAATAATAAGTAGTAGTATGTAATAAAATGAAGTAGTAGTAGCATGTATGTTGATTAATAAGGTAGTAATAGTAGTAAGTTGTATGTTGTGATTTTTATGAGAATGAAGTAGTAGTAATAGTAGTAAGTTGTATGTTGTGATTTTTTTATGAGAATGAAGTAGTAGTAATAGTAGTAAGTTGTATGTTGTAGTAGTAGTAGTAGATAATTATGTTTTGATTAAAATAGGAGTAGTAGTAGTAGTAAAATGTTGTAGGATTGCTTCTAAAAATATTTAGAAGCCATTTTTATACTACTAATGTTGTAGGATTACTTCTAAAAATATTTAGAAGTCATTTTTATACTACTAATGTTGTAGGATTACTTCTAAAAATATTTAGAAGCAATATTCATGCTACTTATGTTGTAGGATCACTTCTAAAAATATTAGAAGCCATATTCATTCTCTACATGTTGTAGGATCACTTCTAAAAATATTTAGAAGCCATATTCATACTTTACATGTTGTAGGATCACTTCTAAAAATATTAGAAGCCATATTCATGCTTTACATGCTGTAGGATCACTTCTAAAAATATTTAGAAGCCATATTCATGCTTTACATGTTGTAGGATCACTTCTAAAAATATTAGAAGCCATATTCATGCTTTACATGTTGTAGGATCACTTCTAAAAATATTTAGAAGCCATATTCATGCTTTACATGTTGTAGGATCACTTCTAAAAATATTAGAAGCCATATTCATGCTTTACATGTTGTAGGATCACTTCTAAAAATATTTAGAAGCCATATTCATGCTTTACATGTTGTACGATCACTTCTAAAAATATTAGAAGCCATATTCATACTTTACATGTTGTAGGATCACTTCTAAAAATATTTAGAAGCCACGTTTTCATGCTTAACTAGTTGTAGGATGATTTCTAAAAATATCCTACCACGCTTTATGGTTAGAATGTTGTAGGATTCATTCTAAAGAATACCTAGCATGTTTAATAATGCTTAGAATGTTGTAGGATTAATTCTAAAATTCCTATCATGTTTAGATTAGTCTATTTATGCTTAGAATGTTGTAGGATTTATTCTAAAATTTCCTATCATGTTTAGGGATGATATTCATGCTTAGGATGTTGTAGGATTTGTGTTAAAATTATCTACCATGCTTGAGTTGGTAGATGCTCATGTATAATGATGTTCATGCTTAGATGATGTCCTTGCGTAAGTAGTGTAGGTTCGGGCCTAAACATTATCCAAGATCGAGTTAGAAGATACTCATGTTTAACAAAGGCCATGCTTAGGTTAAGGTAGGAATTAATCTACCATGCTTAGAATATTGTAGGAGTATTATAGTTAGTGGTTATGTTATGTACCATAATTAAATTGTCGTAGGTGGACACTCACAATTGTGTGCCATGCTTGAACTCCTATAGGTTAAGTAATAAGGAGAAATCATGTGTAATCATAGTAATAACTCCTTGTTATAGTTTATGTCAATAAGAAGCCATGCCGCTTCCGGTCTTCTCATTAATAGAATGCCTACCATAGTCTACTAATAGATCCTTCTGTTGCTTCTAAGTATAGAAGATCAAGTTTGTTAGTAAGCACGTTGGTTGCTTCTAGGTTTGATTACCTGTATGGTTGTTTTGTATGTAGTCGTCTCATACGTGGCTGACCCGGGCCGCATGTAACGATTGGTCTTATACGTAGCTTATTTGGCTCGTACGTAGGTATTGTAGGCTATGAGTAGATCCGATGAGGTCTTGCAAAGTCTAAGTTAAGGCGGGTAAATTGTTGCACTCTCTAGAAGAAGGACACGTGCAATGCTTTTTCATGTCGAGTTGGAAGCACAGTGCCGTGTCTCGCTTGTTTGGTTAGAAAAGGGACACATACGGTACTTTTTCATGTCTAGTTGGAAGTACAGTGGCATGCATATATATTCGTATTTGTCGAGGTCTTGGATCGATAAGCCACGAACCGGATTCCGAAGGGTTCTGGTAAATCTAGGTTGGGCAACCTAGTAGAGTTGTCTTGCAAAGTCTAAATTAAGGCCTAGCATATTGTGGTTATAATACTGTCCCCCCCCCCCCCCCCCCCCCCCGAGGAGTGTTCAGGGTTAGGGACATTATTAGGGTAGTGACTTATAAAGATCATTACTTAAAACCTTTGCCGAAAGAGAGGAGTCGGTTGTAGGGGGCACCTTACGACTCACTCGTCCCTGGAGGCAAACCAGGTGGTGTTATTGGGTTATACCTTCCTGTCAAAAGGGATACGTACGATGCCTTCTCACTAGTTGGGGACATGGGTTGCGTATCCTGATTGTCAATTCATGAATATGCCATGATAAGAACGAGAGGGTTCCTAGGGAATAGACCCTTCGACTCTGTTAGGTTCTATGCTTTCTCATGACCAGTTGAGGGCACGAAAGAAGGTTGCGAGTATCTTGTAGTTCGTGTTAGCTTTTGAGCGGGGTCCGGTGCAGCCGGGCAATAGTGGTAAACAAGGACACCACTATTGACTGCAGTAACGGGACTAGACCGTACCTGCAACTTCGCCAGTCATGTAGTATTATGTCAGGAACAGGTTGTGTACAATTAGAATTCATAACGCGGGTTCAAATCCCTATATGGAGAAACGGCTTGAGATGGGGCGCATGTAGTATGGGATGCATGTTGCTTCGGAGACTTGCTGACATTAGAATAGGAGCATCCTAGTTCTATTTAAATATCGCATTAGAGTCTAGTCCTAGCACTCACAAACACTTAAACTACACCAACATCATTGCTATATTTTGTATATTGTTTGGAAGATTCGCTGCTATATGATCAGCCTTTAAGCGTCAGTGAATACTGACGTCCCCACTTCCATAGGTACTGGATCGCCAAAGTACAAAGGCGAGGTTCAGGAGGACTCAAGGCAAGGAAAGCAAGGAGTCAGTGTTATGTTTAGTTCCGCTGCAGTATACATATTGATTATCTGTTAGTTGAGAAGTACTCAAGTGAGAGTTACCAAGTGTTGTCCTTCATTCTTGTACTCTGATGTAATTTGTTGAAGGTTGTAATACTTGGAATTGTAAAGGTATTATTGTAACACTATTGTAATGTATTGCGGTTGTATGATATTCGGACTTGTAATACATTGGGTGTTGAAAATAAAAGTTTTAAATTCTCCTGTTTTTCTGTGCATTGTGACTAATTGAAGAAAAGATTCTGGCTCGTGTCTCGGTTTCCCAGGAGCCAGAATCTTGAACTCCTATAGGTTAAGTAATAAGGAGAAATCATGTGTAATCATAGTAATAACTCCTTGTTATAGTTTATGTCAATAAGAAGCCATGCTGCTTCCGGTCTTCTCATTAATAGAATGCCTACCATAGTCTACTAATAGATCCTTCTGTTGCTTCTAAGTATAGAAGATCAAGTTTGTTAGTAAGCACGTTGGTTGCTTCTAGGTTTGATTACCTGTATGGTTGTTTTGTATGTAGTCGTCTCATACGTGGCTGACCCGGGCCGCATGTAACGATTGGTCTTATACGTAGCTTATTTGGCTCGTACGTAGGTATTGTAGGCTATGAGTAGATCCGATGAGGTCTTGCAAAGTCTAAGTTAAGGCGGGTAAATTGTTGCACTCTCTAGAAGAAGGACACGTGCAATGCTTTTTCATGTCGAGTTGGAAGCACGGTGCCGTGTCTCGCTTGTTTGGTTAGAAAAGGGACACATACGGTGCTTTTTCATGTCTAGTTGGAAGTACAGTGGCATGCATATATATTCGCATTTGTCGAGGTCTTGGATCGATAAGCCACGAACCGGATCCCGAAGGGTTCTGGTAAATCTAGGTTGGGCAACCTAGTAGAGTTGTCTTGCAAAGTCTAAATTAAGGCCTAGCATATTGTGGTTATAATACTGTCCCCCCCCCCCCCCCCCCCCGGAGGAGTGTTCAGGGTTAGGGACATTATTAGGGTAGTGACTTATAAAGATCATTACTTAAAACCTTTCTTTGGTTAAGTAATAAGGAGATTTAAATTCTCTTGCAGATCATTACTTAAAACCTTTCTCTTGCAGATTTAAATTCTCCTGTTTTTCTGTGCATTGTGACTAATTGAAGAAAAGATTCTGGCTCGTGTCTCGGTTTCCCAGTGTCGGAAATCGGGGCGCTACAGAGTGGTATCAGAGCTAACTTCAATTTACAGTCCAACACAGCAGGAAAATTTAAACTTGGATGCCTTTTAGGATTCAGGCGTTAGCTAGTTGTAGGCAATTATAATTCATATTGTTGTTCTTTCAACTTATGTCTTATAAATTTTCTATACCTTGGTTAATACCCATATTTATTGTCTTCCACCAGATGTCTCACGAAACCAGGAATGGTAGGAACAACCAGAGTGAGGGCGAGGGTAGTGGAGGAAATGGCACAAGACTGGATATAGGGGCGGAATTAGCTCGTATTTACCAGGCAATTGGAGACCTAGCCGAGGCGAACAGAAACACTATGCAGCAACAGAGAGCACCTGGAGGTAATCAGGGAGCAGCGGCTACCGACCCCATTAAGATGGTCGAATCATTCCGAAGAATGAGGCCACCTATTTTTGAGGGAAAGGCAGACCCGACAGCGGCTGACGATTGGATTCGTCAAGTAGAGACCGTGTTCGAGGTGATGCTGACACCAAATGAAAGCAAGGTCCGGTTGGCAAGCATTCTGCTGGAAAAAGACGCCGGGGTCTGGTGGCAGTCGGTGAAAAGGGGCATGGGTGAAGGACCCATTACTTGGGAAGACTTCTTGGAGGAGTTCAGGACACACTACTTTCCATTAGATGTGCAGGAGGACAAGGCTATGGAGTTCTTCAACCTGAAGCAAGGAAGCTTAACAGTTCGTGAGTACGAGACCAAGTTCACGCAACTGTCTCGTTATGCTCCAGAAATGGTAGAGGATGAGGTCAAGAAGACCAAGAGATTCGAGCAAGGGCTCAGACCTGCACTCAGAACAAAGATGGTGCCTCTTTGCATTCGGAGGTTCGAGAAATTGGTCCGCCGTGCGGCAACGACAGAACTTGACATGAACCGAGGACCAAATCTGCAAGAGAACATTGGGAAGTGGAATGAGGTAAAGAGATCTGCACCAGCATCAGGGATCGAGAACCAAGGGCGGAAGCAGAAGGTTCAGAAACCAGATGGCAAATTTGGAACTGCCAAGCCAGGAAGTTGTTTTCTATGTGGAGAGCAGGGTCATTTTATGAGCCAGTGCCCAAGGAAGGACCCTCAGATGGATACCCGTGTTTGTTACAAATGTGGGAAGATTGGTCATATCCGACCGGATTGTCCCCAGTTCCAGAAGAATAGCAGTAGATCGGCCCCAGGAGTAAACCACAAGGGAAAGGAGCCGCTTCGCCAAGGACGAATATTTGCGCTTGTAAAAGATGATGCCAATGAAGGCAAGAAAGTCATCACCAGTGTGCAAGGAAGGGGGTGCAACTAGAGTTGTATTTTGAAACTTGTTTTGGACTAAGGAGTGATGAATGATGTAACCCTTTTGAAATCAGTCGGATTTATATATATATGAAATCCAGGGAACTATTTTGTTCAAACCTCGTCCATCGTATTCTTTGTCTAAGGTTATTTTTCCAAGAGTTGAGGTGTGTGCGGGAGGCACCTCCAGAATTAGTTCTGTTGATTACAACATCTGGAGCGTCAACTGGAGCAAATCACAGGAGAAAATTCCGAATGTCGGAAGTGATGATTCATAGGTCATGTCCTATTCTAAGGAGGGAGTAGCTACCGAATTGCAAAGGTCGGGTTCTTCGGAGAACCGGTTCGGGGATGAGCCACTTGGGAGCCGGAAAGAAGCATAAGCTTTCTTCACCCCGAATCATTAGGGAAGGGATGTTTGACTGTTTCCTAACTTAACGTAGTTCTGAGGACAGAACTATTCTAAGGAGGGAGTATTGTAATATCCCGAACGGATATTACCTGGTATAAATTATTATTTTATTATTATTTTATTATAATTTATTATTATTTTCAAAATTAGAATTATTTTGGTGATTTTCACCCAGTCTGTTCATATACATTGTCTGTATCCAGATATCAGCCAGTATACATCCGTATCGTATCAAATTGATGTCGTGATCTTCCGAATTAATAATAGAATTTATTTTATTATTATTTCCGAGATTAAATTATTTTTATACGGATTATGTGAAGATTTTCGGTATACAGACATATATGCGCACATACGTGTAGTATGTCGATTAGTACATTGTACAAATTATGTGGTATGTATTTTATGGATAAAATTATTCTTCTAGTCATGACAACCTAATTAGATGGTTAGGGTTTGATTAGGAGGCTTAATCTAGGATTTTTTGTATGCATGAGAAGATTAAGTAAAAACCCTTCTAGAAACATTTTCTCCACCACACCACACCTCCACCACATCACACCTCCCTTAGTAAATTTGTCCCTTTTTTGTGGGAGGTTCTTTTTGCAAGTTGTATGTGCAAATTTGCACTTCCCACCCTTCTCTCCTCCTATAAATACCCTCCTTCTTCACCTTTGTCTCATTTTTAGAAAGATCAAAAAGAAAGAAAGAAAGGAAAGGAAAAAGAAAGAGAGAACACTATGCTAATTTGAGAGTTCTCTTGTAGGTTTGGTAGAGATTCCTAAAGCTAGGGGAAGGAGAAGTTTAGCTAGCAAGTTCTTCCTACAAAGTAAAATAAGGTGGGGGTTTCTTCATACTTCTTTCCTTGTTTGTTTGTTTGTTGGTTGTTTGTTTTGTTGTTTGACTTCTTCTTCTCACCTTCTTGTTTTGTTTTGTTTTTTTTTGGGTTGTTCTTATGAATGAGTGTGTGTATGTTGTGGTAAATAAAAGAGAAAAAGTAGTAGTAGTAACTACTAGCATATAAAGATCATAACTTTATTATTGTAGTTGTTGTTTGTATGTTATTGGACTAAGAACTCACATATTGCATAATGTTGGACATACAACCATGGTTGGTTGTAGGACTTGATTCACATAAGTATATGAACATTCATTTTACAACCATTGTGGGTTGTAGGACTCTTTATGAAACTTAGACTAATAAGAACATATGTTCTAATAAAAAGATATTTCCTTGTAAACACTAGTTGTAGAATTAATTAAAAAGATCTTTTATTTTAATCACTAGTTGTAATTAATTAAAAAGATCTTTCTTTTATTTTTAACCACTAGTTGTAGCTAATTAAAAAGATCTTTCTTTTATTTTTAACCACTAGTTGTAGCTAATTAAAAAGATCTTTCTTTTCTTTTTAATCACTAGTTGTAGTTAATTAAAAAGTTCTTTCTTTTCTTTTTAATCACTAGTTGTAGCTAATTAAAAAGATCTTTTCTTTTATTTTAATCACTAGTTGTAGTTAATTAAAAAGATCTTTCTTTTCTTTTTAATCACTAGTTGTAGTTAATTAAAAAGATCTTTCTTTTCTTTTTAATCACTAGTTGTAGCTAATTAAAAAGATCTTTTCTTTTATTTTAATCACTAGTTGTAGTTAATTAAAAAGATCTTCCTTTTCTTTTAATCACTAGGGTTAGAAATAAAATCTTTCCTTTCATGTTTACTAGTTGTAAAGTAAAATAAGATAAAATGATCTTTCCTTTATCACTAGTAATCACAAAGATTAGTAAGTAACTAAGTAGTAGTAAGCTAAAATAATAAGTAGTAGTATGTAATAAAATGAAGTAGTAGTAGCATGTATGTTGATTAATAAGGTAGTAATAGTAGTAAGTTGTATGTTGTGATTTTCATGAGAATGAAGTAGTAGTAATAGTAGTAAGTTGTATGTTGTGATTTTTTTATGAGAATGAAGTAGTAGTAATAGTAGTAAGTTGTATGTTGTAGTAGTAGTAGTAGATAATTATGTTTTGATTAAAATAGGAGTAGTAGTAGTAGTAAAATGTTGTAGGATTGCTTCTAAAAATATTTAGAAGCCATTTTTATACTACTAATGTTGTAGGATTACTTCTAAAAATATTTAGAAGTCATTTTTATACTACTAATGTTGTAGGATTACTTCTAAAAATATTTAGAAGCAATATTCATGCTACTTATGTTGTAGGATCACTTCTAAAAATATTAGAAGCCATATTCATGCTCTACATGTTGTAGGATCACTTCTAAAAATATTTAGAAGCCATATTCATCCTTTACATGTTGTAGGATCACTTCTAAAAATATTAGAAGCCATATTCATGCTTTACATGTTGTAGGATCACTTCTAAAAATATTAGAAGCCATATTCATGCTCTACATGTTGTAGGATCACTTCTAAAAATATTTAGAAGCCATATTCATGCTTTACATGTTGTAGGATCACTTCTAAAAATATTAGAAGCCATATTCATGCTTTACATGTTGTAGGATCACTTCTAAAAATATTTAGAAGCCATATTCATGCTTTACATGTTGTAGGATCACTTCTAAAAATATTTAGAAGCCATATTCATGCTTTACATATTGTAGGATCACTTCTAAAAATATTAGAAGCCATATTCATGCTTTACATGTTGTAGGATCACTTCTAAAAATATTTAGAAGCCATATTCATGCTTTACATGTTGTAGGATCACTTCTAAAAATATTAGAAGCCATATTCATGCTTTACATGTTGTAGGATCACTTCTAAAAATATTTAGAAGCCACGTTTTCATGCTTAACTAGTTGTAGGATGATTTCTAAAAATATCCTACCACACTTTATGGTTGGAATGTTGTAGGATTCATTCTAAAGAATACCTAGCATGTTTAATAATGCTTAGAATGTTGTAGGATTAATTCTAAAATTCCTACCATGTTTAGATTAGCCTATTTATGCTTAGAATGTTGTAGGATTTATTCTAAAATTTCCTATCATGTTTAGGGATGATATTCATGCTTAGGATGTTGTAGGATTTGTGTTAAAATTATCTACCATGCTTGAGTTGGTAGATGCTCATGTATAATGATGTTCATGCTTAGATGATGTCCTTGCGTAAGTAGTGTAGGTTCGGGCCTAAACATTATCCAAGATCGAGTTAGAAGATACTCATGTTTAACAAAGGCCATGCTTAGGTTAAGGTAGGAATTAATCTACCATGCTTAGAATATTGTAGGAGTATTATAGTTAGTGGTTATGTTATGTACCATAATTAAATTGTTGTAGGTGGACACTCACAATTGTGTGCCATGCTTGAACTCCTATAGGTTAAGTAATAAGGGGAAATCATGTGTAATCATAGTAATAACTCCTTGTTATAGTTTATGTCAATAAGAAGCCATGCTGCTTCCGGTCTTCTCATTAATAGAATGCCTACCATAGTCTACTAATAGATCCTTCTGTTGCTTCTAAGTATAGAAGATCAAGTTTGTTAGTAAGCACGTTGGTTGCTTCTAGGTTTGATTACCTGTATGGTTGTTTTGTATGTAGTCGTCTCATACGTGGCTGACCCGGGCCGCATGTAACGATTGGTCTTATACGTAGCTTATTTGGCTCGTACGTAGGTATTGTAGGCTATGAGTAGATCCGATGAGGTCTTGCAAAGTCTAAGTTAAGGCGGGTAAATTGTTGCACTCTCTAGAAGAAGGACACGTGCAATGCTTTTTCATGTCGAGTTGGAAGCACGGTGCCGTGTCTCGCTTGTTTGGTTAGAAAAGGGACACATACGGTACTTTTTCATGTCTAGTTGGAAGTACAGTGGCATGCATATATATTCGCATTTGTCGAGGTCTTGGATCGATAAGCCACGAACTGGATCCCGAAGGGTTCTGGTAAATCTAGGTTGGGCAACCTAGTAGAGTTGTCTTGCAAAGTCTAAATTAAGGCCTAGCATATTGTGGTTATAATACTGTCCCCCCCCCCCCCCCCCCCCCCGAGGAGTGTTCAGGGTTAGGGACATTATTAGGGTAGTGACTTATAAAGATCATTACTTAAAACCTTTACCGAAAGAGAGGAGTCGGTTGTAGGGGGCACCTTACGACTCACTCGTCCCTGGAGGCAAACCAGGTGGTGTTATTGGGTTATACCTTCCTGTCAAAAGGGATACGTACGATGCCTTCTCACTAGTTGGGGACATGGGTTGCGTATCCTGATTGTCAATTCATGAATATGCCATGATAAGAACGAGAGGGTTCCTAGGGAATAGACCCTTCGACTCTGTTAGGTTCTATGCTTTCTCATGACCAGTTGAGGGCACGAAAGAAGGTTGCGAGTATCTTGTAGTTCGTGTTAGCTTTTGAGCGGGGTCCGGTGCAGCCGGGCAATAGTGGCAAACAAGGACACCACTATTGACTGCAGTAACGGGACTAGACCGTACCTGCAACTTCGCCAGTCATATAGTATTATGTCAGGAACAGGTTGTGTACAATTAGAATTCATAACGCGGGTTCAAATCCCTATATGGAGAAACGGCTTGAGATGGGGCGCATGTAGTATGGGATGCATGTTGCTTCGGAGACTTGCTGACATTAGAATAGGAGCATCCTAGTTCTATTTAAATATCGCATTAGAGTCTAGTCCTAGCACTCACAAACACTTAAACTACACCAACATCATTGCTATATTTTGTATATTGTTTGGAAGATTCGCTGCTATATGATCAGCCTTTAAGCGTCAGTGAATACTGACGTCCCCACTTCCATAGGTACTGGATCGCTAAAGTACAAAGGCGAGGTTCAGGAGGACTCAAGGCAAGGAAAGCAAGGAGTCAGTGTTATATTTAGTTCCGCTGCAGTATACATATTGATTATCTGTTAGTTGAGAAGTTCTCAAGTGAGAGTTACCAAGTGTTGTCCTTCATTCTTGTACTCTGATGTAATTTGTTGAAGGTTGTAATACTTGGAATTGTAAAGGTATTATTGTAACACTATTGTAATGTATTGCGGTTGTATGATATTCGAACTTGTAATACATTGGGTGTTGAAAATAAAAGTTTTAAATTCTCCTGTTTTTCTGTGCATTGTGACTAATTGAAGAAAAGATTCTGGCTCGTGTCTCGGTTTCCCAGTGTCGGAAATCGGGGCGCTACACTTGTAGTAGGGGTGTCGTGGAGCTGGACTTGATCATCTTGGAGCTTGGTTGTACTGGGTTTCTTCTTGTTGATGTTGATTTTTGTGCGCACCTAGTGTTTTTTGATTGGTCTACCTTCACTGAATTCAAGACTCTAGTTGGTTGGAGATTCCTCAAATTTTTGCCTACCAAGTATTTGTTGAGTGGTCTATCCCATCGAATAGCTTTTTTGTCGACCAAGCAGTCATTTGCTTGTTTTGTCGATCAAACGTTTCGTTGTTGGCATATTGCTTTTATTGATTTGGGTGTAGAGTGCTTCAACAGTCGGATCTTGTGGATAGCTCAGATATTGCCACGTGGCAGTTTGATCTTGAGGCTCTATAAATAAGACTCAATTTCACCCTAACTTGCTAAATTACCTCATTCATTTTCGCACTCTACAATTTTTTGAGAGACTCTCTCTCTCTCGAAACTATGGTGGTTTACCAGGCGGTGCTGGAGGTTTGCCTGGTGTTTTGACAATGGTTCTAGTAGTCGTTCCAGATCCAGTGTTCTTTTGTATTGATCAGGTAACTCCCTTGCGATCGTTGTCTGTTATGTCTAGCATTCCTTCGAGCAATTCTTCTTCCGTGTCGGTTAGTTTAGAGGTACACGGTGTTGTTAGGTTTAACCGTTTCACTAGAGAAGAGAATGGGATGGATGTAGTCGGTCATTCCACTGTTGTGGAGAAGGTTATTGAGTTTGAGAGAGATAGGGGTGTGCACTTAAAACACCATTGTTTCTAGTTCCCAAACTGATTAGGGAATACCCCATAGTGGATCAAGATTTCCTTAGGAATGGCATAAAGTATGCTAAGCCAGACCCAGCCCACACCATTGAGGCTAATTTTGCCATCACTATTCTCACATGGGAAGAGCTTGTCGTGATTAGGGCAGCTTTCGGGATTCCCTTCTAGTACGGGTTACTATTTCTGGGTTCCGAAGTTAGAGCTTGTTACACTATGTCTGAGGAGTAGTGTTTCTTCCCTTGTTGATGCCTTCTATGCGGAGCTTTGTTTGCCTCTTCAACCCTTCGTTAGGGAGGTGCTCAATTGGTATAGGCTGTGTCCGATGCAGCTTATGCCAACGGCGTAGAGGCACATCGTGGGATTCATCATACAATGTTGTAGGCTCAGAGCTTAACCGAGTCTCACTGTCATTAGGCGACACTTCAAGATCACCCAACAGAACAAAATTATGGAACGATGTACCATTGCCCTCGTAGCAATCGAGTGGTGATCGAGGTTCCCGAATTGATTAAATGTTGGAATGAGAAGCTTTTTGTCGTTTACAGTGCTGAACCGTAGGGGATTCCCACGACATGAAGAAGAACGGTTCCATTCGATGTAGAGGGAGGAACTGGTGGTGACTGCCGTGGAGAAGAGTGTTAGTGATGCTCTTCTTGTGTTGAAGATGTTGGTGTGGCGAGATATCACCGACAAAGTACTCTTTGAATGTGGTCTTAGCTCGGTTGATCCTAGTACTGTTTATCACTTTAGTTTCCTTCGATGTGTTATTGCTTGGTTGATATATTTGCTATTTGTTGTTTGTTTTGGATTATGAGTTCTCATCTTTTCATGTTTGATCTTGTAGGGACAGCTGGTATGGATTTTCAAAACTTGATCGAAGATAGGGATGCCCTTAGCAACAAAAGGCCCGACAAACCAAAGAAGCACAAAAGGTCGACAACCCACCCCCTACTTCCACGGATCTGTTTGCTCCGGCTTGACTATGTGATGCCCCGAATTCCAAACACAGGTAATTCGTAGCACAACTAGGATCTTTACTTCAATTTCATACAAAAATATGGGGAATTTAATACTTTTTCATTACAACATTATTCTTCACAATACGCAGCGAAAATTAAATGTAAAATATAACTTATATCATCATAAATCTTCAATCTTACATCATCCCTCACCACTAGCTCGTGCTCATGCTACTCACTAATCTGAGTCCTGCAACACTTGAGAACTATGGGCACGTCAGTTGAATACAACTGACGCAATGCTAAAATAAAAGTGAACCTCAACTTTACAATCAAAAACTTGAATGCGTAGGAGAGTACGAAATGTGACCATCCTAAGTATGTCGGAGTATATCATGAACCTAGTGACTACTGCAAAACATTTATAGACACCGTGCAATTCTAATGCATGCTTGTTCGGAATCTATGTTACACATACAACATAGGTCTGATGGCAAGCCTTTAGCGTTATCCTCATTACAGGGTTTAATCTCTCGTTATGAAATCCTAAAAAAAGTGATATATTCCAACGAGTAATCACGTATAAGCAGCATGTAACCCTTGTTTCCCCTTTTCTGTATTTTGGATGTATTTTCATTTATTGGGTATTGATTCACCTTGTACTTTTCTCCGGTTCTTTTGAGCCATGTATTGGATCTTCAATTCCTTTCTATATTTATCTATTTGATTTTTTGCCTTTAGTTGATCTTTTAATTCAATTGTTTCATATTATTTTATCTCTGTTTGATCGGGCCATTGTTTTGATCCTCATTATTTTAATTGTTCATGCCCTATTTTATTTATTTATTTTTGTTCCTATTCTATTTTTTTGATGGATCTTATTAAACCCTAAATGAAAACCCTATTCTATTTAATCCCTATTGGTTCTTGGATCCACTACCCGTAAACCCGTTAGCCACCCCATCTAAACCCTAATACTCTCTTTGTATATATACTCCTGTATAGTTTTTTCATAAAGCCTTACCTAGAAGCTCTTCACCCTCTCAACCCTATCTCCGGACCTCCTTATCCCGTGCCTCGATCACCGCAGCGCCGCTCTTCATCCCAGTCGTGCCCCCCTGCACTGCCAGCTAGCCCGACCGCGACCCCTGTGCTGCCTCCTCCCGAGCGCCGCACGACAGCAGACGACAGCCCCATCGCTCCCTGCCCTGTTTCCCCATCTCGATGTCGACAGCAGCAGCCCTTGCTGTGTTTTTCCCCGATGCCTGCAACAGCAGCCGGACCCACCGCCGTCAACCCTCCCCCGTGCTTCCTCACTGCTGCCCTTGGTCCTTGGGTGCGTGTGTTGATTTTTGAGCACACCCCGGCTATTTCCCTCTCTTTTTTGTGTGCACATGTTGATCTCGGGCGTTGGATTGTATTCGTGATTGTGTTCGTGATCAGTTGTTCGTGGTTGTGTAACGCCCCGAATCCCAACACACTGAATTCGAGATGTTCTACAGGATCTTTTCACTTTCTTTGAGTACAATTTCACAAGGAAATTCAAATCTTTCTTTTTACATCAGAGTTACATCAATATTACACTTTTCTTTTGCACAGCGGAAGTAAAATTTACAACAATTAAACAAATGTACAACAACATGGTAAAATCTTTATGCATCCATTCCTCTTACACATGCAATTACCTGCATACAAACTGTCGGTACGTCAGTTTATTCAACCGACGATAATTATACATAGTCATCCTCTCTATGCCAGAAACAGTATAACGAATCTCATTTCTTAACAAATCACAAACTTGTTCATAGTAAGAATACAATTCAAAAGAGAACTCTTAATGATGTCGTGTCGTGATTGTGCACTTAATCCTTAATGCAATTATTTAATTCACATGACACTAATGCGCACTTGTTCGGATTCTATGCATCCCATACTACATAGGTCCGAGGGCAAGCCTCTTAACCGTTCTTCATTTTTTTGTAGGGTTCAATCTCTCGCCATGACTTAAGCTACTTCTGTAATTACAGTGAGTATCCTAGATGATCTATGAGTACAAGCACGTATCCTGGCCCCTGGAGTAGAATTCCGCGCCATGTCTTGACTCATCAAGCATGCATTCTGCGGCAATTCAGCCTCCTCCCTGAACACAATCCTCTTGCAGTCACCAAACACCCCACAAGCGTGACTAAAGTCCGATCATTCTGAGTTGTGCCCGCGCCATGTCTTGACTCATCAAGCATGCATTCTGCGGCTCACACACCCGCACCGTAAACTCTAGTTCTCATACTTATGTTTTTCTCTCACTTTCATCACCTCTTCACTATGTACTAAATATTAGAATCATGAAGAAAAATCAAAGCTCTAGAGTTAGCCTCTCCACCAAACCGGAGTTATCATTTCATTTCAATACATGACCATCCTTGGTCTTCTTTTCAATTTCATTTCATTTCCTTCATTTCACTGCCGGGGGAGACTTAGCTACTCTTCGTTTCAATTTCCAATTCACAATTTCTAATTGAGCACTTTCAGCTCATAATTCATTTAGAGTCACAGACTTTCTTATCATGATCTTAGTCTTTCATGTTCATTTAATTCTCAATTCCCATTTATGATTCATTTTACATAAATCCACACAGTCATAAAAAGAGTTCATAGATTTCAATCATAAAGTTCACAACTTCCAACAGCAATAAATAAAATGAAATCTCATACATATCATAGTCCACTCTGTACAGTCGACTTGGAAGGACACCAGTCGACTCATACAGTCAATACAGGTTCATCATAAATACTCAGGATAGTCGACTGCTGCACACGGTCAGTCGGCTGTCCCGCAACCTTTCATTTTCACGGTCATCCACGTGACAATCGACTGTTCAGCCACCAGTCGTCTGTCCTGGGATTTTTAACAGCACATTTCTAAGTTCAGCTCAGTCGACTGGCTACACGCACTAAGTCGACTGGACAGTTTCATAATTCAAAGACATAAATTATCTTTTCAACCGTTCTCACATGCATTTTCATTACAGCATACATACATTCACATTTCATAAACACCACACTTTTTACTTGTTCAGTAACATTGTAGTATGGAATTTCAAATTACTAATATATTCTTTTCTTTAAGGAAAACACTTTAAACATGCACTCACACTATTCATAACTTTCTTACGAAGATGAAGATGTAAATCTCAAGTCATTATACTAGGTCAACATAATGGAATATCTCATTTCATGGAATTGCCGAATATTCATACTTAAATCGATGCACCAGTCGGCTGAACAACTTGTCAGTCGACTGTACCGACAGTTCTTAGTTTTGTCAATCATCGCTAGTTCTTTTCATCCATTCCCTTCCCTCCATCATATGTGTCATAGGGAAAATATAAAATTAGTGATCACACGATTACGTCTATTTGCACATATGTTTATTACCACATCATGAAAAATAATTGTCTCGTACCAGTCGACTGGTTCATGCGACAGTCGACTGTACCGACTCATTCGTTCTTGTTATCAACAGCATGCTCAGGAAATTTCTAATACATTAAATTTACTTTTCATAACATGGCAGCAATTATAACAATCATGGTATAATTCCTACATTAGAAGTCCTGAGAAACACCCACCTTATTTGACGAAGTAATCGAATCCAGCAAAGTTCCTCAATTCGGTGCAACACTTCTTGCTCCTTGCTCCTTGTTCCACACCGAAATCCTTCAGAGTACTCCTCGGCCTTCACAGAAAAGCTCCCACACACAACTCTCACAAATACCTCTCTTATAATAATAATCTAGTGTAAAAGAAATAGAGAATAAGAGGGGGTATTTATACTAGAATATAGGTGGAATGGAGGGTTAGGATGCATTAGGGAGTTGGAGGATCAAGGGCTAAGATTGATAAGGGGGTTATGGAACTACCCACACCTTAAATAACCACCCACAACTCACTCCCACTACTCTACCCCATCCGGCCAAGCTTGTGTGCTTGTGCACGTGTACATAGAATGCACGTGCACACACAAAACACCCTACAAAATTTGTACATTAAATAAAAAAAGGATGTAACACATTGCAAGTTGTAGAATAAAAGGGGTTAAATTCATGGGCTTAAAATCAGTTGGGCCAAAAATAAATATTTTGTAGAAGTAAATATGTAAATTAATATTTGGGCTTTAGGATAAAGTAATTTATAAAACAATGCTCTTATTCATCATGAAAGTAAACAATTGCCAACAATGTTACACATGCACACCATATAAAAAAAAAAGTAATCTTCATATATATTAGGAAAATCGGGGTATTACAGGTTGTCCGTTCGTTGAGATCGTATTCATGTCCAGGAATCCATAACCGTTATTCTCATTCTTGCTTTGTCGTTTCGTCGTCATATAAGGCAAGTAACTTGTATTCTTTTTGTTGTATAATACAAGTACTATATACTGCCTGTAGTGTAGTTACTTCAAAATCTTTTTCCATGAATCCCATAATTGATCTTGTCTCTAGTGTTGATCTGCCCGTAGTTGTTAGCATTGGTATCGGGGCGGGTCGGGGCAGGTCCTTCACTACCCGGACACGGATCTGGTCCCCTACGGGTCCAAATAATGGACCCACACTCAGACCCGTGAAGACCAGGTCCGGGTCCAATTAAAGAATTCCTACCCGTTTGGGTAGGAGCGGAAGTGTGAGTGGCGAGCGGAGGCGGCGAGTTAAGGATTTAGAATAGAGGAGAGAAGAAAAAAACATGAATTTTGAGTTTGAAGTGGAAGATTTAGAATTGAGGAGGAAGGAGGGGAGGGATGAGAATAGAATATGTATTTTTATGTTGATTTTTTGAGTTTTTTTCAACGGGTCCGGGTCTGATTCCGGGTCCGGGTCTCTTTTGAGCGGACCCGGACCCGGACCCGAGAGTACAACGGGTCCCATTTTAGGACACGGATAGGCTGGGGCGGTTCCGATCCAATGCCGGGTCGGGGTTGGCTCCAGGTCGGGTCCTACCCGAACGGTAGTAGTTGTCACATCACACACACGACATGAAATAACTTAGATATAATAGACACTTGATATATACATGCATGTGTTCGTGATTATGAGTTATTGTATGATCTTGTATGCATGATGTGTTCGATGTAGCATAACTCGTTGTAGACTTGTAAAATACCCTATACCATGTTGCTTGGATATCTAGTACACCCTATTTCATGTTTGTTTATGATTTGGATGTGTTTCATATGATCTAGTTGATTTTATGCATGAAGAATATTTCTGTATTTTCTATTATCCCATTTTTGTTCAGTATTTTAGACCCTATTAAGATCAGTATATGAAAATTATTTGTGAAAATAAATTATAGAGAATTCTGTCTACATTCCAGAATTTCTAATATATCTCAGTTTCGATTTTTGAGTTGCAATTTATTGCAGTTTTACTATAGATGTGTAGGAAATTTCAGATCCAGTTTTATACGAATTCTGTTTGGTAATTTATTTTTCTACTGATGTTAAAGATAATATTTTGATCCAATATTTTGCTGGTCACAACTAGACTTGATTAGGTTTATCCCCCAATTTTTATGGATTTAATTGATAACTTTTACAAACTATTCTATACTTGCAAATAACTACTATACTTGCAGAATTTTCATACTGTTCAGTAAATAACCTTAATTTCGACCTGATTCTATTTACTGTTTATAAAAACTTTATGAATATGAATTGTCGACGGATCTGGATTTCGATTTATATATTGAAATCTATTAATGTTTTAGTACTGCGATGTTTATGATTTCAGATTTACAAATCTGCTACATCTTGCTATTTTTTTATTTTACTTGACTATTCTATCTATGTTGAAAAATTATGAAACTTTATTTTCTGATACTAAACATACTAGGGAATACTCCAGATTTTTTTTGGGTTTAATCAGTAAGTTTTTATGCCGTTATCCTGTTTATGAATACAAACTTCTAATTTCTGGCTAAATATGTTTTCTAAATACAAATCTGTTTTGAGACTTTTTTTTTGTGAAATACCATATGACTTATATATATTTGCTGGATTCGGCTGGAAGTCTATTTTCTAGATCTTCTGACGAATCCAGATTTGCATGTCCATGGCAACGGGAATGCCAGATTTGGTGCAGTACTATCTTACTGTCCTAAACTAGAATTTTCGTTGTCTTCGTCTACATGGAGTCATTTGTCACCCGTTCGTGTTCTTTATTCAACTTGTACTTGTTCCATGTTGTCTTACCATATTTCTTGACTTGTTTGTGCACGTCCATACTTGCTTGAATAATAATAATAAGAAAACTAAGCCGGGGTTCAAAAGGAAAGATCTAATAGTGGAAAATACAAAAATGTGTACTCGGAAGGAGATCTATAGATCCTACGTGATTACTTGATACTTAATACTTGGAGCTTGATACGTGATTACTTGATACTTGATACTTGAAGCTTGCTACTTAATACTTGATACTTGATACTTGATTACTTGATACTTGTCCCTGAGTACACTGTCATCTATGATCTACTATGAAATCTAAAACGTAATTGTTTGAATGTAACAACCATGTGGTAAAAATCTGGGACGCTTGAAGTGCTACCAAGTTAGGACTAGATACAAGACATGAACATGATCACTTGACACTTGCTACTTATTACTTGTACATGATACTTGATTCTTGACACATGTTCCCTGTTACTCGTTGCATGATACTTGTTTACTTGACACTTGTTACATGCCACTTGCATCCGTTCATCTAGCCATGCTACTTGTCCTGTTCTTCATTTGAGTTACTTCCTCTAGTTTGTTGTTACATCCTTTTCATGCTATTTTTGCTTCTGCTGTTACTCTATATTGTCTATTTGTCTTTCTTGTACTTGTGCATATACTACAAGCGGCCCGTAACTTGCAATGACAGGAATTTTGTTTCTCTTTCCTTTTCCTACAATTTTTTAAATTGTAGATTATGGTGATCAGCTGCCCGATGGAGTAGGTAATCTGAGATTCTAGTTAGCCGGAGTTATTACTATATCTATTTATTACTTGTTGCTTATCTTGAATAATTGTACTTGGTTACATGGATTATTTTGTATTGGGCTTTGTATCCCAGACTTGTGTTTTGTTCCAGCCATGATTATTTGAAATTCAGTTTTCCTGTTTCTTTCGAGTAATCTTGTTGACTATATTGATTCAATTATGCATGCATGGTTGACTATTCTTCTTGTATCTCTCTTGTTTATACTTGTGCTGGTTGTAAACATCCGGACAGCTTATGAATGATGAAAATCATTCGCTGGACTTAGTCACGTATCTGTATTCCGTATCTCTTTTTTGGGAAGCAGGGCATGACAAAGTTTTTAGTGGTATCAGAGCCCAGTTTTGGCTAATGTATTAGTTTGACTGATATATTAGACAAGCTTGGCTCGACCTGGGATTGGTTCAACAGTACTAAGACCATGCATACATGAATGAATTATAATCAACTGTGATCTGGATGCTAATTGTTTTTGATTTTGTGCAGACCATGGCTCACAGAGGTTCCACTTCTCATCCTCAGAGGGTTAGTTTTTGCGACTTTTGCTGACTTCCTGGGCATGAGCGCAAGGACTGCAGGCATGCTAATCGCCGCAGTTTTGGTTGTGGTGCTCCTGATCATGCTGTGCAGAATTGCCTACAGAAGACGATGGCTCTTCTAGCCAGGGGTCCAGTTCAGTAGGTAACCCTAGCTCGTGGTCCAGTTAGGCCACCGCTTCCTCCTCAGTGCTAGATTGTCAATCAAGGACCACTGCCCTCAGGAGAGGTCAGGCTTTCAACCTGAATGCTGTAGATGCTGAGACAGCAGTGGGCATTGTTGCAGGTATATTTTGCATTTTGTTGTTTTTATTGTTTTCCTTTGCTTCTTTCTTTCTCTTGCGTTATTCTTTCATGTTATCTTCCTGCATTGTGTTTTCCCCATCCTTGATCATCATTTCCTTTTCTCATGCTTTTGATTCTATCTTAGGTGTTGTCCTTGTTTGCTCTTTTCCTGCTCATGTTCTTTTTTATTCCGGGGCAACCCATTCATTCGTCTTTTCCCGCTTCATGGCTCGCTATCAGTTGGAGTGCAGCATCATGTCTGAGGCTTGGAACATTGTGACTGGTGGAGGTGTCATCATTTGTTTCCGAGAGTACAGGAAGAGTCGTATAGTTATTGGCGACACATATTTCAAGGCCGACCTGATTGTCATTGGAAATTCAGGATTCGACATTATTCTCGGTATGGATTGGTTGGGTGAATCCCACTCCATTATAGATTGTCGTGCCAAGAAAGTTGTATTCCGGATTCCAGGTCATGTAGAGTTTGAGTTCCATGCTGGGGAGACTGCAGTTGATCAGAAGGTTTGTGCGATGGAATTGCATTCAGGGTGTAAGGTTGCACCTCCAGTAGTACAGGATTTCTTGGATGTTTTTCCAGAGGAGTTGCTTGGCTTCCCCCTGATAGGGATGTGGAGTTCGGTATTGAAGTTCATCCTGGTACGGCACCCATATCGAAGTCTCTACAGGATGGCACCGGTGAGTTAGCAGAGCTTAAGGTGCAGATCCAGGAGTTACTTGATTTGGGGTTCATCAGACCCAGTGTTTCTCCTTGGGGTAATTCAGTCCTTTTTTTCAACAAGAAGGATGATAGTCGTCGTTGTGCATTGATTATCGGGAACTAAACAGTGTTACTGTGAAAAATCGGTACCCGTTACCCAGGATCGATGACTTATTTGATCAGTTGGGTGGAGCAGCTATTTTCTCGAAGTTGGATCTTCGTTCCGGGTATCATGAGGTCAAAGTGAAGGCGAATGATGTACAGAAGATTGCATTCAGGACCAGATATGGACACTATGAGTATCTTGTGATGCCGTTCAGAGTCACGAATGCGCCAGCTGTATTTTTGAGTCTGATGAACAGGGTCTTTTCCCAGTTTCTAAATAGATTTGTGGTGGTCTTCATTGATGACATTCTGGTGTATTCTCGGAATCGGGAGGATCATGCTGAGCATCTTAGGTTGGTTCTGCAGACTTTGAGGGAAAATCAGCTCTATGGAAAACTCAGCAAGTGTAAGTTTTGGCTCAACAGAGTTAACTTCTTAGGACACATTATCTCAGGCGAAGGTATTTCAGTGGATCCGTCCAAGGTTGAGGCTGTGAAGGATTGGCCAGTTCCCAAGATAGTTTATGAGGTGAGGAGTTTCCTTGGTCTAGCTGGCTATTATCGAAAATTCGTCCAAGGTTTTTCGAAGATAGCAGAACCATTGACTAAGCTGACAGGGAAGGATCAGAAGTTTTTTTGGTCTGAGGCTTGCAGTGAGGCTTTTGCTGAGTTGAAGAGCAGGTTGACGTTCGTGCCAGTGTTGACTATTCAAGATGGTTCATGTAACACCCCTGCCCCAAGCTCAGACAATTCTCCTCTACTTCTTTCTTTCTCCCCGTGAAAAGCCGAAGCCCATGTGCAGACCCCCACCTGGGGCCCCACACGCCAGCTCAGCAACGAAGAGAAAGCAGCAGCATTTGTTGCTCTCAAATGGGTAGGCCCCTCACGTGCCACGTCAGCGATGTGCTGACATCATCACACGAAACCAACAGCTAACTGTGTTTCTTCACGTGTGCCCCCCCTTTACTATTCATTTTCAACATAATTACATATCATACCATCAATCCATTTAATACACAAACTTATACTATATTATATAGTTTTTTGAAATTAGGGGGTGTTACACACACCCCCCCCCCTCAGAAATCAGTATCTTCGCTGACCACGGGGTATGCACAATCTAGTGCAAGATCTACTTTCTAGCCGATGTGGAGCATCTGTGAGCGTCGCTCTCGTCTTTGGAATACTGGAGACCAATCCCACTCCGCGGATCATTCTGTGGATCTTCTGTCCATCATCTCGGAATACTGGGGATTGTCTTACTCCGCCGATCATTCTAGAGTCCATAACTCACTGCTCTCCCACACTTGGTGTCGAAAGTCAGCTCTGATACCATTTGTAACACCCCTGCCCCGAGCTCGGACAATTCTCCTTTACTTCTTTCTCTCTCCCTGTGAATAGCCGAAGCCCACGTTGATGAACACATTATTATTCACTTTTTAGAGCAATAATCTTAATATAATTAGACATTTAAAAGCTCTATATATGGTATTTAACTCTTATTCTCTCTTTTCCATAGGAAACAGCGTAAAACAGCAAAACGAAGCAGATTCAGGACTTCAAAGATGATACACAGAAAAATGTAGAGGAACAGTCGACTTATTCCCAAGAGCAGTCGACTGGCCTGATCAAAGATGAAATCTACAGAAGTCTCGACTCAGTCGACTAGTCCAGAGATAAGTCGACTGGTCTGCGGCGGAGTAAACAAATTAAATCTTCAAAGATACACCTGCATCTAATTTCAAATCTATTTTGAATCAAGATTTTATGAAGCGAATCAAATCTAAAGACAGGGTATTTCCAAGTGGACGGGGTGAACGGATAAGGAAGGAAAGGAGAAAAGAGAAAGATATTAATCATCAAATCAAATAAAGAAGGATCTTCCTGAAAAAGTGGAAACCCTAATTCTCAGCCGTACTCTATATATATCAGAAGAGGTCAACTTAGAAAAGGGGATCATCATATATATCTCTGGGAAGCGACTCAATCACCAAGTTCCTGAACAAACATCGAGAGCATCACTCCATCAACATCGAAGAAGGAGAGAGAAGATCCAGCAACCAGAAGGCAGTCGACTGTGTGACAGCCAGCCGACCATATTGCCGGAATCCATTAGTTTATTTCTTCTTCTCTCTTTATTCTTTTATGTTGATCATGTATTCAAACTTGTTAAGCAATAAAGTTATTATTATGTGGAACTAATTTCATAGTTGGGTAGATCGAAACCGTAGTTATGTAATGCTATTTTCTTCTGAACTCTTCTATGTTACTTATTGATTGAATCTAATTGAATTGGTATAGGTTTATGATAGTCAAACTAGTTTTCAAGACTGAGAGCAGTCGACTGAGGTGAGAGCCAGTCGACTGACGTACAGAACTTGGGAAGCTCAAGTTTGGATATCATTTATCTGAATCTGTTATATGAGCATATTGAGACGACCGAATCTCGTGCTCATAATTTGTAACAAAGGAATCTTTAGGGGTTCTTGGTTCAATCAACTTAGAGGATCTAGATCTGATACCAATTTCTAGAACTTTAAGTGTTTGTTCGTTTCCACTGTTCTTATGTTTTCTCTAAGTATAACTTAGTAGATACCATGCTAGATACTTACGGAAAGAAACGAATTAGAGTAGATACCATGCCTAATTCTTGGCTTAGGGAAACATTACTTTAAGGAGTAGATACCATGCCCTTGAAGTGAACAAACATGAGTAATTAGAAGTAAGTTCAGAAGGTAGCTTAGCATTATTAACTATTGGTGGAGATCAACAACCCAACTATTCAAGAGATATTTGTGATTCAACACCTCTCATCTTAGTTTTAATCTTTTAGTTCTTTTAGAATATTATGACAACTCTTATTCATTTTTATTATTAGTTTTATTGATTAGTAAGTTGAGGTCTACAATCTCTGTGGGATCGACCCTTACTATTACTACGATTCTATAAACGATTCGTGCACTTGCGAGGTTTTATAATTTGTGTCTAGTTAGTCTATTTATTTAGGTAGCTAGATTTCCAACAACACACGTGCAGACCCCCTCCTGGGGCCCCACACGCCAGCTCAGCAACGAAGAGAAAGCAACAGCACTTGTTGCTCTCAAATGGGTGGGCCCCTCACCTGCCACGTCAGCGATGTGCTAACATCATCGCACGAAACCAACAGCCAACTTCTATTTCTTTACGTGTGCCCCCTCTCTCTGCTATTCATTTTCAACATAATTACATATCATGCCATCAATCCATTTAATACACATACATATACTATATTATATAGTTTTTTGAAATTACAGGGTGTTACAGTTCAAGTGGATTTGTAGTTCACTGTGATGCTTCGGATAAGGGTCATGGAGCGGTTCTGATGTAGAAGGGCCGATTCGTTGCTTATGCATCGAGGCAGTTGATGCCACATGAGAAGAACTATCTGACTCATGACTTGGAGTTAGTGGTAGTGATCTTTGCTTTGAAGCTGTGGAGACATTATTTACTTGGGGATCGAGTGGAGATCTTTACTGTCCATAAAAGTCTCAAGTACGTCTTCACCCAGAACGAGTTGAACATGAGGCAAAGAGGTTGGTTGGAGCTTAAGGTCGATTATGACATCAGTTTGCAATACCACCCTGGTAGAGTGAACTTCGTGTCAGATGCTTTGAGCAGGAGACAAGCAGCTATGTTCCTGACTCAGCAGAGAGATTTGGTTAAGCATATGCGAAGGTTGGAGTTGGATGTGTTGTTACCGAGTTTTGATGAGAGTTGTTTGGTGCTCCAGCTTCAGTCGTCTCTTGTTGATCAGATTAAAGAGGCTCAAGCTGGTGATGAGCAGTTGCAGGGTTTTAGAGCTGAAGTTGAGGCTGGTTCCAGAACGAATATAGTTATTCATGCTGATGGATCGCTTCGTTTTGGGTCCAGGTTGTATGTCCCGAAGGGTGAAATTCGTCAAAAGTTGCTTGAGGAAGCCCACCAGTCATTGTATTCTATTCATCTTGGAGGTACTAAGATGTATCGAGACTTGAAAATTCATTTCTGGTGGTACGGTATGAAGAGGGATGTGGCTCGGTTTGTGTCTCAGTGTTTGATCTTCCAGCAGGTGAAGGCAGAGCATCAGAGAACCGCTGGACTTCTTTAACTGCTTTCCATTCCAGAGTGGAAGTGACCGCTTTGCCGAGGAGTCCTAAAGGTCACAATGTTATTTTGGTGATTGTCGACCGATTGATAAATAGTGCTCACTTCATTTCCTTTCGAGTCGGACAGTCTACTGAGAGCCTAGCTGAGAAGTACATGCAAAAGTTCGTCAGACTTCATGGGGTTCCAATTAGTATTGTATTTGATAGGGATACGAGATTCAGATCTCAGTTCTGGGAGAGTCTTCAGAGTAGTTTGGAGAGTAAATTGAAGTACAGTATAGCTTTTCATCCCCAGACTAATGAACAGTCAGAGTGGACCATCCAGACTCTAGAGGACATGTTGAGGTCCTATATGCTGCAGTTCGGTGGATCATGGGAGGACCATTTGCATCTCGTAGAGTTCTCGTACAATAACAGCTTTCAGGTCAGTCTTAAGGTTGCACCGTTCGAGGCACTGTATGGGCAGAAGTGCAGATCACCAGTGTGCTGGGATAACATTGGTGAGTGAAAGTTGTTGGGTCCAAAGTTGATCACCAGGACAGTTGATGCGGTGAATCAGATCAGGAAATACTTACAGGCAACTCAAGATAAGCAGAGGAGATGGGCTGATGTCCATCAGAGAGATTTGGAGTTTGAGGTTGGTGACCATGTTTTCCTAAAGGTATCGCCTTAGCGAGGTGTCATTCGGGTTGGTGGCGGGGCAAGCTCAGCCCTAAGTTTATTAGACCGTTTGATTTTGTGAAGCGAGTAGGCAAGGTGGCCTATCGTCTTGCATTGCCACCGGCTTTATCAGGAGTGCACAATATTTTCCATGTCTCACAACTCAGGAGATATATCCGAGAAGAGAGCCACGTGATCGACTATTCTGATTTGACCGTTCGGCCGGATTTGACTTGTGAGATTCCGCCAGTTGCTATTTTGGATCGGCGGGAGAAAGTGCTTAAGAACAAGGTCATCAAGTTGATTCGTGTTTCTTGGGATCCACACTTGCCAGGTGAGTCGACTTGGGAGTTGGAGGAAGAGATTCAGCATAATTTTTCTCATCTGTTTGTGTAGCCTTTTATTTTGTTCCTTCTTTTCTTTTCGGGGTTACCCTATGTACTTTTTGTTTGAATTTTAAGGACGAAATTCTTCTTATTGGGTGGGTAGGATTTGTAACCCCTGTTTCCCATTTTCTGTATTTTGGATGTATTTTCTTTTATTGGGTATTGATTCACCTTATACTTTTCTCCGGTTCTTTTGAACCACGTAATGGATCTTCAATTCCTTTCTATATTTATCTATTTGATTTTTCGCCTATATTTGATCTTTTGATTCAATTGTCTCATATTATTTTATCTCTGTTTGATCGGGCTATTGTTTTGATCCCCATTATTTTAATTGTTCATGCCCTATTTTATTTATTCATTTTTGTTCCTATTCTATTTTCTTGATGGATCTATTTTTAAACCCTACATGAAAACCCTTATTCTATTTAATCCCTATTGGTTCTTTCATCCACTACCCGTAAAACCATTAGCCACCCCTTCTAAACACTAATACTTTCTTTGTATATATACTCCTGTATATTTTTTTCCCAAAGCCCTACCTAGCCGCTCTTCATCCTCTCAACCCTATCTTCCGACCTCCAAATCCTGTGCCCCGATCACCTCAGTGTCGTTCTTCGTCCCCGTCGTGCCCCCTGCACCGCTAGCCAGCCAGACCGCGACCCCTGTGCTGCCTCCTCCCGAGCGCCGCATGACAGCAGACGATAGCCCCATCGCTCCCTGCCCCGTTTCCCCGTCTCGACGTCGACAGCAACAGCCCTTGCTGTGTTTTTCCCCGATGCCAGCAACAGCAGCCGGAGCCACTGCTGCCAGCCCTCCCCCGTGCTCCCTCACCGCTGCCCTTGGTCCTTGGGTGCGTGTGTTGATCTCCGAGCACACCGCAGCAATTTCCCTCTCTCTTTTGTGTACACATGTTGATCTCGGGCGTTGGATTGTGTTCGTGATTGTGTTTATGATCGGTTGTTCGTGGTTGTCCGTTCATTGAGATCGTGTTCGTGCTCGGGAATCCGTTCCCGTTATTCTCGTTCATGCTTCGTCCTTTCGTCGTCATATAAGGCAAGTAACTTGTATTCTTTTTGTTGTATAATACAAGTACTAAATACCGCCAGTAGTGTAGTTGCTTCAAGATCTTTTCCCATGATTCCCTTGTTTGATCTTGTCTCTAGAGTTGATCCGCCCGTAGTTGTCACATCACACACACGACACGAAATAACTTAGATACAGTAGACTCTTGATGTATACATGCATGTGTTCGTGATTATGAGGTATTGTATGATCTTATATGCATGATGTGTTCAATGTAGCATAACTCGTAGTAGACTTGTAAAATACCCTATACCATGTTGCTTGGACATCTAGTACACCCTATTTCATGTATGTTTATGATTTGGATGTGTTACATAAGATCTAGTTGATTTTATGTATGAAGAATATTTCTGTATTTTCTGTTACCCCGTTTTTGTTCAGTATTTTAGAACCTATTAAGGTCAGTATATGAAAATTATTTGTGAATATGAATTATAAAAAATTATGTGTACTTTCCAGAATTTCTAACAGATCTCAGTTTCGTTTTTTGAGTTACAAATTATTGCTGTTTTACTACAGATATGTGTAGAATATTCCAGATCAAGTTTTATACGAATTCTGTATGGTAATTTATTTTTCTAGTGATGTTAAAGATAATATTTTGATCCAATATTTTTCTGGTTACAACTAGACTTGATTTGGATTAACCCCTAATTTTTGTGGATTTAATTGATAAATTTTGCAAACTATTCTATACTTGCAAATAACTACTATACTTGCAGAATTTTCATACTATTCAGTAAAGAACCTTAATTTCGACCTAATTCTATTTGTTGTTTATAAAAACTTTGTTAATTATGAATTGTAGCCTACTGTAACTATTTTATCACCCTTTCGACAGATCTGGATTTCAATTTATATTTGGAAATCTATTGCTGTTTTAGTACTGCGGTGTTTAACATTTCAGACTTACAAATCTACTACATCTTGCTGATTTCTAATTTTACTTGACTAATCTATCTATGTTAGAAAATTATGAAACTTTATTTTCTGATACTAAACATACTAGGGAATATCCCAGATTTTTCTTGGATTTAACCAGTAAGTTTTTATGCTGTTTTCCTGTTTATGAATACAAACTTCTGATTTCTGGCTGAACATGTTTTCTGGATACAAATTGGTTTTGGGACCTATTTTTGTGAAATACCATATGACTTATAAATATTTGTTGGATTCGGCCGGGAGCCTATATTCTAGATCTTCTGACGGATCCAGACTTGCATGTCCGTGGCAACGGAAATCCTAGATTTTGTGCATTACTATCTTGCTGTCCTGAACTAGAATTTTCATTGTCTTAGTCTACTTTGAGTCATTTGTCACCCGTTCGTATTCTTTATTCAACTTGTACTTGTCCCTTGTTGTCTTACCATGTTTCTTGACTTGTTTTGTGCACATCCATATTTGCTTGAATAATAATAATAAGAAACTAAGTCGGGGTTTAAAGGGAAAGATCTAATAGTGGAAAATACAGAAACGTGTACTCGGACGGGAATCTATAGATTCTACGTGATTACTTGATACTTGACACTTGATACTTGGAGCTTGATACGTGATTACTTGATACTTGATACTTGGAGCTTGATACGTGATTACTTGGTACTTGGAACTTGATATTGATACGTGATTACTTGGTACTTGGAACTTGATACTTGATTACTTGATACTTGTCCCTGAGTACACTGCCATCCATGATCCACTATGAATTCTAAAACGTAATTGTTTGAATGTAGCAATCATGTGGTAAAAACCTGGGACGCATGAAGTGCTACCTAGTTAGGACTAGATACAAGACTTGAACATGATCACTTGATACTTGCTACTTGTTACTTGTACATGATACTTCATTCTTGAAACATGTTCCCCATTACTCGTTGCATGATACTTGTTTACTTGACACTTGTTACATGCCACTTGCATCCGTCCATCTTGCCATTCTACTTGTCATGTTTTTGATTTGAGTTAGTTCCTCTATTTTGTTGTTATATCATTTCCATGCTATTCTTGCTTCCACTGTTACTCTATACTTGTCTATTTGTCTTTCCTATACTTGTGCCTGCACTACAAGCGGCCCGTAACTTGCATTGACGGACGTTTTGTTTCTCTTTTCTTTTTCTGCAGTTTGTTAAATTGCAGATTATGGTGATCAACTACTCGATGGAGTAGGTGATCTGAGATTCTAGTTGGCTAGAGTTCTTGCTATATCTATTTATTTCTTATTGCTTATCTTAAATCGTTGTACTTGGTTACATGGATTATTTTGTATTGGGCTTTGTGTCCCAGACTTGTGTTTTGTTCCAGACAAGTGAAATTCAGTATTCCTGTTTCTTTTTAAGTAATCTTGTTGACTATATTGATTCAGTTATACATGCGTGGTTGACTATTCTTTTTGTATCTCTCTTGTTTATACTTGTGCTTGTTGTAAAGATCATGACAGCATATGGTTGATGAAAATCATTCGCTGGACTTAGTCACGTATCCGTATTCCGTATCTCCTTTTTGGAAAGCGGGGCGTGACACCGCACCCCCGGGATATTGAACCTTACTATCATGGATTTACTGGGCGTATCCTCAGTCACAAATCCCAGCAAGTTGACCTCCTATAACTACAGACCCGACAGGCATACCCCTAGTTCACACCTTGGTTTTACCTGGCATATCCTCAGTACCAAACATTCCTAGGAACCGCAAACACTTTACCGGCCATGTTCGTCATTATTTTTGTCACATCTTTTTCTAGTGCCTATCCTTACATTTAGAACATAAGTAATATCACCTAGAGCTAGCTTACCCTATCGGACTTAAACCAACACACCGAGAACACTAGGCCACACTGGCCAATTCCAAAATTTTCATAAATCGCAAATTGTCGGCACCCTGGATCTCGCTCCGCCTCTAGAGTCCACAACTCCCACAATTCATAAACTTTCTAGGTTATCCTTAACCTCTTTTATAATCATTAAAACTTTCATTCATTCATACACCCATTTCATCTCTTATTCATTCCTTGCAACTAGTCATTCTCAAATAGTTAGATAAAATTTTCCAAGTGTTATAATAGGATTTCAAAGAGCCTCAGCTTAATAAAAATCATCAAGTGCTTCAAATCTAAATATCAAATCCGTAGCTAATCATTTAATTAAAATGTGGAAATTAATCTTAAAATACTTATACCAATTTTTGTCTAAACAAAACTCTAAAAATAATGTTTTTATGTTTAAGCCAAAAAAACTCAAATAATGAATTTTAAACAACAATCAGAGATCATCAGATTTGAACCCGCAACCAACGCAACACCCTAATCCACACACTCTAATCAGGCTATCAAGCCTCACAATCATACCATTAGCCAACACCCTTTCTCCTTAAACCCAGGGTGATTCTAATTTCATTTCATATTTAAAATTTTCTAAAAGATTTAATTTAGATTTCAATCAACATACCACCATTCATTAATTTAGAATCTAAAATTAAACCTAATTAATTATAGAGTAATTCTAAATCAAAACTTTATGTTAATTCTAGATCGAAATCGAGTAAACGGGATTAAACTCAAATTTAACGAAAACGTTGTTAATTCAAAAATTATTACACTTCTTTAATCTAAATAATATCTCCAAATAATGTAATTTAATCTACTTAAATTCATACTTACGTAGAATCAAAACAAGAGTAGGAAGTTATTTGATAAAAGAAATAAACCAAAAGAAGGAAAATAAAAGGAAGCCAGAAAAGAATTCAGACCTCTTTGGTTCGAACCTAAGCACACATACAGTGCTCCAAACCGCACCCACAAACCAGGCTCTCAGGCCTTAGTATCTATAGACATCCTCTAAAAAAAATTGAGATAATTTTTATTGTCTCATATCTAATTTCCTCTACATTGAAGCCGAACCAAATATTAACTCTCAAAACACGTTAATTCTGAGTTTTGCGGTTATGGGGACTTAATTACATTACAGAGAATTAATCACATACAATCTAGAGGTTTATATTATTTATAACTTGCATTCACATCGAAAACTCAAGTAATTTAATCATGCCGATATAAACGAACAATTCTATGGCTATGTTACATGAAATTAGACAACGAATTATATCCAACTTCACCATTAAAATTGCTAACAATACAAGAATATTCTCACACTGTTTAATATAACAATTAACAATGCTTACGAATTGAAGCATGATATTGAATTTTACCACAACCTAGATATACATTGCATCATCTAGCATACATTCAATTTCTAGTGGAAGGATAATTAACAACATTAAAGAGTAACACATCTACACAAATCTATCTTTCATTTGTATTATATTAGCATGATACTAATAGTAAAACTTTAGAAAATTGAGGGAACACTCACACATATATGTATTTGTACATTCTAGCATGCTACTACTAAAAATAAATTAGAAAGTTAAAGGAACACCCACCTTGTAAAATGATTCCCTTGCAATAAGAATTCTCTAAAACTTCTCCTTCCCAAAGTAAATGCTCCAACTCCAAAATATGAAAGCTCTCTTCCTAGAAGTGGCCAGCTAGTCTTTTAAAGTGGAAGAGTGGGTGGAGGTTTTAAAACTACCCATGATCCTATATTAACCATCGACTAATCACCCACCTTGTTTACAAAAATGAAAGCTCTCTTCCTAGAAGTGGCCAGCTAGTCTTTTAAAGTGGAAGAGTGGGTGGAGGTTTTAAAACTACCCATGATCCTATATTAACCATCGACTAATCACATTAACTTGAAACCGTTAGACTATGTCAAAATCTTTCCCTCCCATTTCTTTCTAGTGGCCGGCCAAAAATAGGAGTGCAAGCACGTGTTTTTATATTCACATCTTGTGTACAATTACTACAAATTAAAATGACATATTTTATTAGCTTAAAGTAAACTTAATTTAACATAGGTTTAGATTATTTTAAAATTAATCATTCCATGTAATGAAATTAATTAAATAAAAATTAATGTAGATAACTCCACTAATTTTATATTGAAAATATAGAATCAATACGAGCACTGCAAATACGTGCATTGCACGTATTAGCAAAATATGAAAATATCCTTAAATATTTTGACGGGCGCTACAAACTATTATGACCGAGACGCCTTTGGGGGCTGATGCCGCTACAGGGGGTTCCTCTTTGGCGGTGATCGTGGCGAGTGCCACGCCTATCCCTTTGATCACCCAGGCTGCGGTGATTTTCAACGTCGAGAGGGAGATTATTCACGTTCCCGACTGGAGTGTAAGCAGGAGGAGAGCTTCCTTGGCAACTCGGCCGCTTGCATAAATGGGATTCGTCACCTCGCCACACTTGCTGAATTGGAGAGGCTGATGATGGAGCCACACAAGATATCTGTCCTAGAGATTGCGCGAGCGTAGATGACGGTATGTTCTAGTGTTTTTGAAATTTGGTTCTCATTTCTCCCATTTGTATTATGATGTCTTAAATGTTTTCCTTCTTGTTTCAGATGGCGTGTCACTTCGACAACTTAGTCGACTTTTATGCTGCCAAGGAGAGAAATTTGAAGGAGCAAATCTCTCATGCCGAGAGAGATAAGAAGAAGGCCGTACGGGGTTGAAGATGGAGTTGGAGGCATTGAAGAAGAAGGGGGAGGAGTCATGCCTAGAGTTGGAGGCATCGATGAAGAGGGAAGAGGCGTCGGTGAAGAGGGAGGAGTCACTCCTTAAGCTTGAGGCATCGAAGAAGACGGACGCCGACCTCGTGCTTGAGTTGGAGAAGACACAGGCTGAGATGGAATCGGCTGTGAAGGCCACTGAGGCCAAGTTGAAGGCCGAGGATAAGGCCAAGCTACAGAGCCTGATCGCTAAGTCCTACGCTCGAGCTATCGCTCACATGACAGAGCATGTTCACGGCTTCACTACAAATGGATACCATGTGATGCTCCATCCCGGAGTGGTTCCTACTGAGAGAAAAGACAAGGATGATGGAGGTGAGAGCGGTTCTCCTGCAGCAGATGAGAAAAGCGACTCGGGAAAAAAGAGTAAGGGGAAGGAGGCGGTTGGGGGCTCCTTGCCCTTAGATGTTGTAACCCCTGTTTTCCCAAAACATATTTTTGTATATTTTCTGTATTTCAAATTTATCGCAAATTATTTTTTTTGGTTTTCAAATTCTGTTTGTTAAAATGTATTTTTGGATCTTCTATTAAAATCTAGTTTTCGATCAATAATTTTATTGTAACTATTTTCTTTGAATATTACATTTTAATACAAATTTTATTTTTTTTTATTTTTACTTTGACTTCTGTTATTAGTACGTACTACTACTGTTATTATTGTTGTTATTATTATTATTAATTTTGGCTGGTTATTGAAAATCCATTTCTATGTGCTAATTGTATTTGTATCTATTTTAAATAAATTATATTTTTGTAATGTAAATTACATTTTTATTATAAACAATATTTTTATTTGTTGTTTTATTTGCTTAATGAATTTTTTAAAAAACCTAATGGATTTTTTAACCCACTACCCATTTTACTATCACCATTAATTAAACATGTTGAACCCTACATTACCCAAAACCCATATATTAACTCTACCCAAACCCGTTTAGCCTAACTACCCCAACCCGTACCCGACAATAGACCCACAACCCATCTGTTCATCACCTAACCCTAATAATAACCCAACCCTATATATATTAACCCATCTACATGCCCTGTCTCTTCATGTTCCCCAGCCGTCTCTCTCTTCTACACCCTACCTCTTCAACCCATCGTTCTCTCTCCCCGTTCGCCCCGTCTCCTTCTGCCTGTGCACCGCTGTACCCCCCTTCCCCCTTGCTGTGCTTCCCTTGGCAGCCACAGCAGCACCACGAACTCCAATCGTGCCCCTGTGTGCCCCGTTTGCTTGTGTCGCCCCCTGGGTCCCTCCGTCAATGTGCAGGTAGACGCAGCAGCCTCTCTGGCCGCCGTGCTCTCCTCCGATGTCGAGACAGCTGGTGCATCGCCTGCAACCTATGCGCGTCCTCCCTATCCCGACACGCCACGCGTTAGCAACCGCCGGCCACTCCCTGGTCGACAACGCAGCCAGATCACCGTCCATCGGCAGCTAGAGCCATTAATGGGGTGTTTGATCAGATTTTGATGAAGTGAACGTGGGCCGTCTGTTTGATCTTAATCATCATCGCGATCATGATCATCTTGATTGATTGATTCCTGGCCATCGTTCACCCATGATCTTGATCCCTTGATCTCGACCGTCGGATCTACTTTGATCATCATCTTGATCGTCACCATCGGGGTGATCTTGGCCATTCAATCACGATCATCATCAACTTCATTATCACTTTGATCTGGACCATCTGATCTTGTTGATCTTGATCGTCATCGTGATCCGTTCGTTGGTTTGTGTTCGTGATTGGTTCGTGATTCGATCCGTTTGTTGTGTTCGTGCCGGAAATCCGTTCCCGTTATTCTTGTTCTTGCTCCGTTCTCGTTGTCGTCTATCAGGCAAGTAATTTGTACTCAATTGCTTTGCATGATACAAGTCATAAATTCTGCTTGTAGTGTAGTTGGGTGCCAGAGACAACTCGTGTGTGATGTATTTGATGAGTATTGTCTCTATAGTGCTATTGACCGTAGTTGCCTCACGATACAAATTTGACATGAAATAACTTAAGTTTTGACTGTTCTTGATGTAATCATATATGTGAGTTATTTGTGAGAATTGTGTGTTTGTTGGGATCCATGTGATATACTTGTTGTGGAAAAGCCATATACCTTATTTCATGATGTTTGGACACTTAGTAGACTCTATGCCATGTTTGATTGTGATTGGAACGAGTTTCGTGTGGTTTATATTGATTTTGTTTTCAAGAGAAAATCTGTATTTGTCGATGATCAGTTTTGATTTGTATTTTAGACTTTATTAAGGTCAGAATTATTAATTTTTGTCTTCTTTCCAAACTCTCTGATCTTGATCGATTTCATTTTCGTATGAGTGAGTTATGGCTATTTTACTACAGAGGTGTATTTCATTTCCAGATTTCGTTTCTTGATGATTTCGATGACTAAACTATTTTGATACTAATGCTAAACATAATATTTTGATCTGAAATTTTGTACAGTATTTTTATACTTGATTAGGGATTACCTAGAATTTTTGTGGATTTAATTGATAAGATTTATATGCCGTTTCATGCTTTCGAATAAAAACTATACTTGCTGGATTTTGCAAATTGTTCTGTAAATATTTGCATTTTCACCCTAATTCTTTTTCCTTTATGAAAAATCTTTGTGAAATATGAAAGTTATCTTATTTTGTCTATTTTCTTCTCCCTTTGGCAGATTTGGATTTCGTTTCACGTTTTACGAGATATTATAGTTTTCGTACAGCAGTGTTGGGAATTCCAGATTTGCCAAACTGTCGTTTCTTGGTGTTTTGTGATTTTTGTTGGCTAAACTAACCTTACTGAAAAATTATGAAATTTTATATTCTGATACTAGACATATAGGGGAACTCCCCAGATTTTTTATGGATTTATTTGAGGTTTTTTATGCTGTTTTCCTGATTGAGAATTCGGTTTACTGATTTCTGGCTGAACGTATTTTCTGGTTTCAAACCAGTTTTGAGTTATGTTTTTCTAAAATACTATATGACTTATATGTATCGGCTGGATTTGGTTGAAAGTCTATTTTTTAGATTCTTTGACGGATTCAGGTTTTAATATTTTTGGTAACGGAAATCATTGTTTTAGTCCTGTACTGTCGTGCTGTCCTGAATTAGGAAGTACTCTATTTTGCTCTGTTATGTGACTACTTACCATCTATACATGCTTATCTGTCATTATGAACTTGTGGGTCATTATATCATGCTAGATTTACTCTGTTTCATGCACCTACACATCTGTTTGATAATAATTATAAAATGATCAAGCCAGGGTTTATGGCAAAGATCTAGTAGTGGGAGAGCATAGAAATGTGTAATTAAAAGGGGGCCTGTGTTTCCTATATGATTATCTGTTATCTATTATCTGACTCTATCTATATTACTTCCTATAGGAAGCTGTAGGGAATAAGAGAACCACTAGGTTCTATCTGTCTGTCTGGATCTGTTATCTGATCCTATCTACATTACTTCTTATAGGAAGGTGTAGGGAAGAAGAGAACCACTAGGTTCTATATGTCTGATCTGATTATCTGATATCTATCTGAACTCTGAGTATACGGCCCTATATGATCCCCTACGAAATCTACAAATATAACTATTTTGAATGTAGCAACCATGTGATAAAAGGATGGCACATGAAGTGCTACCTAGTTAGTAATTAATACATGACTTATAAGAATCTGTATGTGACATCTGTTTTTGAATCTGAATCTGTTATTTGTATCTGCTATCTGGCTATCTGTTATTTGATTATCTGATTATCTGATTATCTATTATCTGTTATCTGTTTGACGTTATGACTTGACATCGGTATTGGACACTATTTGTGTATCTGTCTGCATGCCATTTGACTTTGACACTTGATACATGTTTTTATACCATGCTAGTTGATTCTGTTATGCATATACCATGTTATATCTGTTCGTTCTGCTATTACTTTATATTTGTTATTTATCCCATGTACTTGTATCCTGCATTACAAGCGGCCCGTAACTTGCATTGACGGGTACTTGTTTTCTTTTTTCCTTCTTCCTGCAATTTATCAAATTGTGGATTTTGGTGATCAGCTGCCCGATGGAGTATGTGATCTAAAGTTCTAGTTGGCTGAAGCTTTTGCTATTTTCCTTTATTTCCTGTTGCTCATTTTGAACAATGTATCTGTTACTTGGATTCTTTGTGTTTGGGCAGTATGAACAAAGATTTTTGACTTGTTCAAATCTGATTTATTTGAGATTAATACATTTTGTTTCAAGTAAATTCTGTTGGTATATTGATTTAATTATGCATGTGTGGTTGATTCTCTTACTTCCGACTCTGATTATTTCGTGAGATGTTGTAAAGATTCCTGAACAGCTTATGGATGATGAAAATCATTCACTGGGCCAATTTTACGTGCTCGTATTCCGTATTTTTAGGAAGCGGGGCATGACATATCTGCCGAAACAGGTGGACACAGATTCACCCTTATTGTTTTTTGTTGCTTTTTATTTCGATTTTGTCTGACTCCATGTTGTGGATTGGCCACCACACTTTTTTGTCTTTGTTTTAGTAGATGAAAGAATGCTTTCTTGCTTTGTCATCGCTTGTGTATTGAGTCGGTGCGCTTTGGAGTGATTCATGGTTGTGACGCATAGTTGTTTGTCTCTTTTGTGACTATGTCCTTCATCTAGTCGGTGTTGAGATAACTCTTTTGGTACTTCTCATTGGCAGATGATTTTGGGAGCGTGGGAGAAACCCAAAGGTGATGAAGTTGAGCACCTTCGTAAATGGTGCATATAACGGAGTTAGCTCTCGATCACTTGCGTGATCAATTGGAGGATGAGTGGTTGGAGGCCATTTACCTCAAGTCGATGCTAATTGAAAGGGATTGTGAGGTAGCTATTATGCATGTTGATCTTCTTGTTGGCATGCCCTTGCTCCCCAAGGTGAAAAAATCTAGTGTTGGGGAATGTGCTATCCTTAAGAAGTGCTTGTTGAGAATGATTTGGAGACATACCATCTCCCAGTGAAGCGTGGTGGGCTACGAACGACTAGCACTTTGCGCACTATTGGTGTGAAAATGGGAGCAACGGTTGGTGGAGTTGGGTTAACTGTTTGAGGAACGGGCTTGGCTGCACAGGTAGCCCTCATCATCCTGGTGATGCTCGGAGTGCAGTGACTACCTTGTCGAGTTTGGCTTCTACCCGTGGAGGGCCGTGTGCATCGAGTCTTGGTCCCCAGACTCAGTTTGCGAGATCGGCACTTCCCGTGAAAGGCGTAGGTGGCCCAGGGGAGGTGGTGCCTGTCAAAAAAAATCGTGAGAAGGCTCATGTCCCTTAAGAGGAACATTCCTCGCTCACTTAGTCGAAAGGATGGTTTTATAGATCACTTGTAAGACTACTATACTGCCCAATGTTTCGGCACATTTTTGTAGTGATGCTTTTATTTGAAGTTGCAGACTCATTGTAATGCGGCAATTGTAACACGACCCATAATTTTGTACTTGTAAATTTTGGTAGTGGCACTGGATCTGAATACATAGATTTGTGATAGTTCTGTGATTTGTAGAGGAACTTGTTGTTTGTGCGATGAAGAACTCTTTTGTATGCATGATCCTTGTTGTGTAATTTGTTCCGTGGAACTGATGAGCCATTGACTGAGTTATTGTGACGAGCGAGGCCTCGAACTCGTTGTTTATAGCTAATGAATTGTCGATGGGGCTTGGGCGATGTGCATAGCGTTTGACGGAGTTAGAACTTGTCCTTTTGTACCCAGCTAGTTATGGGAGCAATTCTAAGAAAAAATTGGACAACAAACTTGCCGTATAGGCAGTTAGCTAGTTGTATGAACAACTCTAAGAAAGACTTATTCTCCAAACTTGGTATATGGGTCATCTGACGAATTGTGAGAGTCACATCGAGTGGCGAGTTGAACTCTGAAACTTATTTTTTTGTAAGTTTGTTGGAATTACTGCAATCCACGATTTTGGATATCTAATATGTCTTTAAGAAAATTGAACAGGTTTCAGGAACAGATCGAATGGTGAATTGAGTTCTGAACGTGCTTGATTGTAGGTTGCTAAAGTAACTCCGAACCATGGGTATGAATATCGAATGTGTTAGTTTAAGAATATAACATGTTGCAGGAGCAGATAGAATTGTGAGTTGAGCTCTTAACGTGCTCGATTGCATGGTTCTAGAGCAGCTCCAAACCATGGGTATGGACTCCGAACTTGTCGTCGAGGTGTTAACGAATTGCTAGAGCATATCGAATGGCGAGTTAAACTATGAACTTGCTTTGTTGCAAATTACTAGAGTAACTCCGAGTCACTGGTGTGCACACCAAACTCGCTTGTAAGGAGTTTTTAATGAGTTTTTTGTACCATTTTTAGGTATAAGTTTGGTGTTTAACTTATTGTTTGCTTCCATAGAATTGTACAAATTTCTTTAAAAAAATATGAAAGACTAATTTTGTTGAGAAATAAACTAAGTAGCTGCTTTAGTGGCTAGCCTTTATTACATGTAGTGACCGGTAACAAAAGCGGTCTTTATTGAAAGATAAAACTAAACGGCTGCTCTAGTGGCTGACCATTATTACAAGTTGAAAATTTTTACTACTACTATCAAGAGAGGACATTGTAGACGCTCTCGTTGTACTTCATAAGGTGCTCGACATTCCATGTTATTGGTATCTTCTTCCCCACAAGGTCTTCAAGTTGGTAAGCCCCTGAGCGAACCACTAGGGAGGCCTTGTACGGCCCCTCCTAGGTAGGAGCAAGCTTTCCTTTCCTTCATGGGTTAGAGATTTCGAGTATGCGCATGACAAGATCCCCCTATTTCCAATTAGTGGTGTGAACCTTGTCGTAGAACTTCTCGACCCTTTGTTTGCAAATGTTTCTCCATACGGTTGATTTTTTTTCATACTTTTTCAACGATGTCGAGATTGGCTCAAAGATTGTTGGAGTTTGTTTATCATTGAAGGAAATAAGACGGGGAGATGGTAATCTAACTTCCAAGGGGATGAGTGCTTCCGAGCCATATGCGAAGTTGAATGGTGAATCTCTAGTTGGGGTTCGCTTTGTGGTTCTGTAGGACCATAGTACGCTTGGCAATTCTTTAACCCATAATCCTCTAGTGGCTTCACCTAGTCTCTATTTTAGGCCATCTAGAATCTGTCGGTTTACATTTTCAACTTGGCTGTTAATTTGGGGATGTGAGACAGAGGAGAAGCATTGAGTGATCCCCAAATCAGTGCAGAACTGGCGAAAACTTTTTCCAGTGAACTGTGTCGTTGTTTGAGATTAGTATGCATGGAATCCCAAACATGCAAACAATACTCTCCCAAAAGAACTGTTGAATTTTCTTCTCGGTGATAGTTTCTAGCAGCTTTGCCTCGGCCCACTTTGTGAAGTAGTCAATGGCTACCACTAGGAGTTCTCTGGTCGGCTACTAGCGGAAATGGTTCATGTAAGTCTATCCCCCACATGGCAGAGGGGATAGGACTTAACATGGAACCGAGGAATGGTTGGGGTCCTCGCTTAATGGCCAAATGGTTCTGACAAGGTTCACTTTGGCAAACAAATTCTTCTATATCACTGAGTAGTGTGGGTCAACAATACCCGTGCTTGAGTATCTTTCGTGTGAGAGACCTTGCACATTGATGGTAACTGTCGATTTCTTTATGTTGTTCTCTGATGGCCTATTGCGCTTCTTCAAGAGTGAGACATCTTAAGTAGGGACTACCATCAACTAAAGTGTATGATCGTTTATACAGAAGTCCCTTAACCTTTCAGCCCTTGTCCGAATTTTCCTTGCTGCTTTACAATCTTCAGGGAGGATTCCCTTGTTAAGAAAATTGATGAAGGGCTTAATTCAACAATCTTCAGACGTTTGGGGGTGACAGCCATAAGCTCCAACTCTTCCTCCTCAATGCTCGGCTTGAGAATGACCTCAATGAGGACTGTGAGGTCAAGCCCATCGAGAGATTAGAAAGCTATCTTGGAGATGGCATCTGCTTACCCATTTTGTTTGCGGGGAATGTGAGTGACATTTTCTTCTTTGAATATCGTTAGGAGTTTCTTTACAAGTGACAAGTACCCGGCCATACAGTCATCTCTGGCTTTTTACTCTCCATGGACTTGGTTGACGATTAATTTAGAGTCGCTAAACATCTCAATTCTTCGTGTGCCTACTTCACATGCTAGATGAAGACATGCAACAAGTGCTTCATAATCGGCTTCATTATGGTAGGCAAGGAAGTTGAGGCATAATGAGTATTGGAGTGTGAATTGATCAGGTTTGAGCAAGATTATTCCGGCTCTGCTTCCTTCAAGGCAAGAAGACCCATCTACATACACCTTCCAGAGCGAGGGGTTTTCTTCTACCTCAAGAGAGTCAAGAATAGTGGTTTCCACGATGAATCCAGCCAAGGCTTGGGTCTTGATAGCCATTCTTGGGCAATAGCTGATGTTGTTGGTGTATGCCCTAGAGGCCAACCTTATATTGACCTTGCCAGTTTACATTGTATCATGGCATTTGTTTCATATATGAGGCGTTTTATTTATTATGTTGTTTATTGTGTTTAAATGAATATAATAAAGTACTTAGAATAGTAGGTTCAATATCATTGGACATCAAATGCATTGTGAGATCATATCAGTTGTAATTAGAACACAATTCTTAACTGTCCATAGTCAAGTATTGTTGTGAATTAGAACAATAATAATACATAGAGACTGGTATGTGCGTAGACTGCTGACAATATCTCACGGGTCATGGATATGAGATATCAAGTCTTCACATGGGTACATATTAGAGTAATGATGTACTGGACTGACCCATCATGAGAACGCTGCATGGATCGTTATGTGAGTGTCATGAGCATTTCTCACAGTGACCATGGTGTACGTGGTCCTTTGACTTGAAGTCACTATGGTTCCCTACATGAGAAGTTATATGTTTTAATACCGTCAAACGTCACCTGTGATAAGGTGATTATAAAGTCGGTTATTGGACATACTACGGATCATACGAAATGATGTGAGTGACTTTGATATGATTTGTCCATCTTACATAATAGGAGCGATATCTTTGGACCCCTTGATTGAGTGAGATTGCAAAATGTATGGTTGTGCTCAAATGAGTCAATTTGAGATATTGATCTCTTTTGTTTTAATAAGTCTACTCGGACATCAAGAAACCAAAGATTGATCGATACAAGATTGACACGCTCCATGCATTGTGATTAATTAAGATATCTAGACAAAATGACTAGACTACGTGGTAATTTGGTCACAGATAGATAATTCCAAATCACTGGCATTCCTGTTGCTTGAGTAGAAGTGATGTATTTCTAAATACCGCTCACTGTTTGTAACACTAAAATAGTATTTTAGTATTACTGTCAACGTAATGGGAACCTACATTGTCAACATTTAGAATGGATAGGAATTGAGATTTAATTTGTAAAATGAATTTAATTGGGAATCCAAGTAAGACTTGGGCTCCCAACATTAGTTGGGTAATTAATTATATTAAATGGGCGAGCCAAAATTAGAAGGCCCACATATGAATCTGACGTAGGTTATATTGTGAGCCTGGCAGCCTCTCTACTCTCTTAGGCTGGATTTCCTTCTATATATATATATGTATCTGTGGGAAATGACAAAGAAAAACCCTAGCCGTCACAGAAAGTGAGAAAAAGAGAGAGAGAGCAACAAGAACATTCCCTTCCCTCAGCTAGCATCGCGAAGTGAGGGAGAGCCTAATTTCGTTCGTTCGTGTGGGTACCGTAGAGGCACCGCAACGTTGTAGTGCTCGTGATTGGCGGATCGTGGGACAATCGTTCCATCGTTGAGCTAAAAAACTTCTAACATGTTTTATGGTTTTTTGCACGGATCCATGGTTGAGTTTCAGAATTTTTAATTTACTTCTACTGCGTATTTACTGAGTGATTGACTTCGAAACCCAATAATGGTATCATAGTATCTTGCGAAACCATATTTCGATTATATATGATATGTGATTGCATATGATATGTTCACGCTTTTGGAAGAAAACATTCAAATGTGATATATGTTTTGCAAATGTTGCAATATAAGGATTCGTTTATGTGTTGGTTGTTGACATAGATGCCGCACCAGGGTAGTCTTCGGTTTGGAACCATCGACAACCTTGAAGCAGCAAGATATGATTTGCAGTGGTGTTAGGGTTTGTTAAAGCATGATGTGTTCATGTGCTTGCGTCGTTTGTGGCATCGTTAGGGTTTCTTAAGGCATGAAGGGTTCATGCTCCCCTTGACCCCCGCCCGCTGACCTGACAGCGGGACCCCCGTGCTAACTCTCCGTAGGGTAATATTGATTCCCCCAAACTAATCATTTTAAATAAATAAAATAAAATAAAATCATAGCATTGTATTCTTGGTTTGTATGTTCTGTGATGCTTGGTGCTTGGTTGTGGAGTTAGTTATTTTTGTTTGTTTATATTTGGTATTTTGAGTACGACCTGTGTCGTGCCTCTCTCTACATTTTGATTGTAATCATTTCTCTATACACACTAATTGTACATTCTTTCTTTATATGTAAATGTAATCTCAATGTGGAGACAAGGAATTGACGACCATACTGTAATACCCTGATTTTCCAAATATATGAAAGATTATTTATTTTTACATATGGTATGCATGTGTAATAATTTTGGCTATTATTTTCAACATGATGAGTAAGAGCATTGTTTTTATAAAGAATTTTCCCTAAAGCCCAAGTGTTAATTTATTTATCTCTTCTACAAAATAATTATTTTGGCCCAACTGATTTTAAGCCCATGAAATTAATCTTTTATTTTCTACAACTTGTATGTGTAACATTTCCCTTTAAAGGACTTATTTTTTTATGTACAAATTTTGTAGGGTGGTTTGTGTGTGCACGTGCACTCTATGTACACGTGCATTATACTCCATTCTTGGCCGGTTTTTGGTGGGGATCATGGGCGGTTACTTGTGAGGTGTGGGTAGTTTTTACAACCCCCTAGTCAATCCTAGCCTTTGATCCTATAACCATCTAATGAATCCTAGCCCTCCATTCCACTTATTTTCTAGTATAAATACCCCTCTCATTCCCTATCTCTTTTACATTAAAATTATTATTGTAAGAGAGGCATTCTGTGAGTTGTGTGTGGGAGCTTTTCTGTGAAGGCCGAGTAGCTTTCTGAAGGGTTCGGTGTGGAGCAAAGGAGCAAGGAGCGAAGAGTCGTTCACTACACTAAGGAGCTTTTTGCTGGATTTCGATTATTTCTTCAAATAAGGTGGGTGTTTCTCAGGACTTCTAATGTAGGAGTTATACCATGATTATTATGATTGCTACCATGTTATGAAAAGTAAATTCAATGTATTAGAAATTGCCTGAGCATGCTGTTGATAATAAGAACAAAATAGTCGGTACAGTCGACTGCCGCATGAACCAGTCGACTGGTACGAGACAATTATTTTCATGATGTGGTAATAAACATGTATGCAAACAGACGTAATAGTGCGATTACTCAGTTCATTTCCCTAATAACACATATGATGGATGGAAGGTGAATGGATAAAAAGAACTAATGATGATAACAAAATTAAGAACTGTCGGTGCAGTCGACTGACAATGTGTTCAGCCGACTGGTGCATCGATTTAATTATGATTAATCGGCAATTCCATGAAATGAGATATTCCATTATGTTGACCTAGTATAATGACTTGAGATTTATATCTTCATCTTCGTAAGAAAGTTATGAATAAGTGTAAATGCATGTTTAAAGTATTTTCCTCAAAGAAAAGACCATATTAGTAACTTGAAATTCCATGCTGTGATGTTACTAAACAAGTAAGAAGTGTGGTGTTTATAAAATATGAATGTATGTATGCTGTGATGAAAGTGCATGTGAGAACGGTTGGAAAGATAATTTCTGTTTGAATTATGAAACTACCCAGTCGACTTAGTGCGTGCAGCCAGTCGACTGAGCTGAACATAGAAGTGTGCTATTAAAAATCCCAGGACAGACGACTGGTGGATGAACAGTCGACTGTCACGTGGATGACACTGTGAACACGAAAAGTTGCGGGACAGCCGACTGGCCGTGTGCAGTAGTCGACTCTCCCGAGTATTTATGATGAACTTGTATTGACTGTATGAGTCGACTGGTGTCCTTCCAAGTCGACTGTACAGAGTGGATCTTGATATGTATGAGATTTCTTTTTTTTTTTATTGCTGTTGGAAGTTGTGAACTTTATGATTGATGTCAATGAACTGTTATGGCTGTATGAATTTATATGAAAAGAATCATAGATATGAATTGAGAACTAAATGAACATGAAAAGGCTAAGATCATGATAAGAAAGTCTGTGAGACTCTAAATTGAATTATGAGCTGAAAGTGCTCAATTGGAAGTTGTGAATTGTAAATTGAAACCAAGAGTAGCTAAGTCTCCCCCGGCAATGGAAATGAAATGAAATTGAAAAGAAGACCAAGGTTGGTCATGTGTAAATGAAATGAATAAGTTCGGTTTGGTGGAGAGGCTAACTCTAGAGCTTTGATTTGTATTCATGATTCTAATGTTTAGTACATAGTGAAGAGGTGATGAAAGTGAGAGAAAAACATAAGTATGAGAACTAGAGTTTACGGTGCGGGTGTGTGAGCCGCAGAATGCATGCTTGATGAGTCAAGACATGGCGCGGGCACAACTCAGAATGATCGGACTTTAGTCACGCTTGTGGGATGTTTGGTGACTGCAAGAGGATCGTGTTCAGGGAGGAGGCTGAATTGCCGCAGAATGCATGCTTGATGAGTCAAGACATGGCGCGGAATTCTACTCCAGGGGCCAGGATACGTGCTTGTACTCATAGATCATCTAAGACACTCACTGTAATTACAGAAGTAGAGTAAGTCATGGCGAGGGATTGAACCCTACAGAAATGAAGAACGGTTAAGAGGCTTGTCCTCGGACCTATGTAGTATGGGATGCATAGAATCCGAACAAGTGCGCATTAGTGTCATGTAAATTAAATAATTGCATTAAGGATTAAGTGCACTATCACGACACGACATCATTAAGAGTTCCCTTTTGATTTATATTCTTATTATGAACAAGTTTGTGATCTGTTAAGGAATGAGATTCGTTATACTGTTTCTGGCATAGAGAGGATGGCCATGTATAATTATCGTCGGTTGAATAAACTGACGTACCCACAGTTTTGTATGCAGGATAAATTATATGTTAAAGAGGAATGGATGCATAAAGATTTACCATATTGTTGTACATTTATGTAAATGTTGTATATTCTTACTTCCGCTGTGCAAAATGAAAAGTGTAATATGATGTAAACTCTGATGTAAAGAGAAAAGTTTAAATTCCTTGTAAATTGTACTGAAGAAAGTGAAAAGATCCTGTAGAACATCTCAAATTCAGTGTTTTTTGGGATTCGGGGCGTTACACATACAAGGACATGATTGGGAAGCTGCTTAGAGAAGACATTGTAATCCTTATGTTCAGTTATTGATACTCTCATTGGCTTGGGAGAATCAGTGTATTAGGGGCCACAACCATGTCACATATATTTTTTGGTTTTATTTTGTATGAGATGCATTGTTTTAGTTGTATGCTAATGGATAATAAATGATAAGATCAATTAATAAAATAACAAAATCACTCAAAGTAAATATTAAGTTGCAATAGGACGTCTCCTAATATGTGGCACTCGTCTAGGCTAGGATCGATTAAGTGTGGGTCTGGCAAAACAGGGTGCCTTTATCTATCCTAGTGACACGCGATGGTATAAAAGTAATATTCAATTGCCAACCATTGAGTCTGACTTAACTAGGCTAAGGCATAGAGTTGGGCTTTAGTCTATGAGATAGATTAGAATAAGTGTTGTTCTCCCAACTATCCAAGAGTTGCATATGATGTAACTGGGAATTGTTCCCTACCTAAAAACTGAATTTTGGATGATCAGCCAAAGCTGACTCAAAACTATGTGAAATATGGATCTTGGCCTACTAGAAAATCTAACGATGAGATTTTACGAGGCAATGATGAGGATCGTTGATTTGAATAAAAATAGTAGGAAGTATATTTAATAAAATACCTTATTAAATAATTCAATGTCATGATACATACTCTGCATATTTCTGTTGATGGTGACCTTATTAAAATTTTCTTACTTTGTATATTTTTGTTAAATGTTTCAATGGCATGATATTTAATTTGTATATTTCCGTTGATAGATTACCATGGCATCCAGCGCATCAAGTAACCTGTCATTGTGATATGTCCTTGAGAAGGACAAACTATCTGGGATAAATTATCTAGACTCTTACAGAAATCTGAGGATAGTCCTCAAGCATGAGAAAAAGTTGTATATTTTAGAGCAGCCTATTCCTGAGCCACCTGCTACAAGTACCCCTCGCACCGAAAAGGTGCTCATAAGAAACATTAAGATGATGCCTTGGATATTGGTTGTCTCATGCTAGCCACCATGAACTCTGAGCTTCAGAAGCAACAAGAGAACATGGATGCGTATGCTATGATCGTACACCTCAAGAGGCTCTATCAAGAGCAGACTAGGCATGAGAGGTTTGAAGTCTTAAAGGCATTGTTTCAGTACAAACTGGCAGAAGAAATCCCTATTGGAACTCATGTGCTCAAGATGATTGGGTACATAAAGAACCTTGAAAGGCTAGGTTTCCCTTTGGGATAAGAGTTGGACACTGACTTGGTCCTGCAATCATTGCCGAAAAGTTATAGTCAATTCATCATGAACTACAACATGAATGAAATTGAAAAACCTCCGCCAGAGCTGCTAAGTATGTTGAGAACTGCTGAGCATAATATTAGTAAGGAAAATGCCATTATGATTATCCAACAGGCCAAAGATAAGGGCAAGGGCAATAAGCATATTAAGAAACCTAAGGGCAAGGGGAAGGGCAAGGACAATTTCTACCCTAGCACTTCTACCTTGAAACCTAAGGATGGGGTGGCCAAGGCGGACACATGCTTCAACTGTGATTAGACCGGAAATTAGAAGAGGAACTGCCATAAGTATCTGGAGAAGCTTAAGAAGAAAAAGGGAAGTGAGACTTCCACTACAGGTATTTTTGTTATAGAAGTCAATTTATCTACTTCTGCATCTTGGGTATTGGATACTGGATGTGGATCTCGTAGTTTTGTGAATGTGAAGGATCTCAAAAGGAGTAGATCTTAGCAAAGGGAGAAGTTGACATACGAGTTGAAAATGGAGTAAAAGTTGCTGCTTTAGCTGTACGAACTTGTCATTTATCATTACCCGATAGGCTTATCATTGATTTAGAGAACTGTTATTTTGTGTCTGCTATTAGTAGAAATATTATTTCTATTACGTGTTTGGACAATAATGGTTTCTCATTTATAATAAAGGACAAATATTGTTTTATTTATTTGAATGATATTATTTTATGGTAGTGCACAACTGAGTATTGGACTTTATATTCTCGACCTCGAAATGTTCGTCTATAACACTAAGATGTTCAAATCAAATGATACAAACCCAACTTACCTCTGGCATTGTCATTCGGGCCACTTAAATGAGAACCACATATCCACACTCCATAAAGATGGATTCTTAGACTCATTTGATTTTGAATCATATGAGATAGGTGAATCGTGTTTGATGGGTAAGATAACTGGTCTCCATTCACTTGAAAAGGTAAAAGGGCTAGTGATGTTTTAGGTCTCATACATAGTGATATCTACGGACCTATCAACACACTGGCTAAAGGAGGTTTTTAGTACTTCATTACATTTACTGATGATTTTAGTAGATAGGGGTTTGTGTATCTAATGAAACACAAATTAGAGTCATTTGAAAAGTTCAAAAAATTCAAGAACAAGGTACAAAACCATCTTGGTAAAAGTATTAAAGCCCTTCGATCAGATCGAGGTGGTGGGTACTTAAGCTAAGATTTTGATGACCATCTAAAAGAGTGCGGAACAGTTGGTGCATACTCTAGAGGTCAGTTGTGTATTAACTTTACTAGTTTACATTGTATCATGTATTTATTTCATATATGAGGCATTTTATTTATTGTGTCATTTATTGTGATTATATGAACATAATAATAAAGTGCTTAGAATAGCAGGTTCAATAGCATGGGACATCAAGTGCATGACTAGATTGTGAGATCTTGTCGGTTGTAATCATATCACTATTCTTAAATGTCCATAGTCAAGTATTATTGTAAATTAAGACAGCAATAATACATAGATATTAGTATGTGCGTAGACTGATGACCATATCTCATGGGTCATGGATATGAGATATCAAGTCTTCACATGAGTACATATTAGAGTAATAATGTACTGGACTGACCCACCATGAAAATATTGCATGGATCGTTACGTGAATGTTATAAGCAGTTCTCACAGTGACCACGGTGTATGTAGTCCTTTGACTTGAATTCATTTTGGTTCCCTACATGAGAAGTTATATGTTTCAATGCCATCAAAGGTTGCATGTAATAAGGTGATTATAAAGTCGACTATTTGATATAGTACAAATCATGCAGAGGGATGTGAGTGACTTAGATAGGATTTGTCCCTTCTACATAACAGGAGTGATATCTTTGGGCCCCTTAATTAAGTGAGACTGCAAAATGCATGGCCGTGCTAAAATAAGTTAATATGAGATATTGATCTCATTTGTTTTAGTAAGTCTACTCGGACATCAAGATACCAAAGATTGAACTATACAAGTGTGACAATCTTTATGCCTCAATTAAGAAATCTGGACAAAGGGACTAGACTACATGGTAACATTGGGCACGGATAGGTTATGTCAAACCACTGATATTCCCGTTACCTGTGTAGCAGTGATTTATTGCTAGATATCGCTCACTGATTGTAATACTCAAATAGGATTTTAGTATTACTCTCAACATAATGGGAACCTACAGGGTCACAAGGAATGAATCAAAATTAGGATATAATTCATAAGATAAATTTAATTAGGGATCCAAGTAAGACTTGAGACTCATGACATTTGTTGGACATTTAATTAGATTAAATGGGCTGACTAAAGTTCAAAGACCCACACACGATTCTGACCCAGTCAGATTGTGAACCCAACAACCTCATTACTCTCTTAGGGTTGGTTTTCTGCAATCTATATATAGGATATGTATCTGTGGAAAAGAGACATGTGAAAAACCCTAGTCGTCACAGAAATTGAGAGAGAGATCATGAAGAGGAACATCCCCTTCCCACAGCTAACTCAGCGGTCTGAAGGAGAACTATTTTTTTTCGTTCCATTCGTGTGGATACCGTAGAGGCACCGCAATATTGCAGTGCTGTGATCAGCATACTGTGGAGACAACAAATCCATCTTTAAGGTATAACTCCTAAACACGATTTATATTTTTCGCATGGATCCATGAATAGGTTTCGATATTTTTTTTGTAATTTTACAGATGTGTATTTAATCTGAGATTGCCTTCGAAACCTAACAGTGACAATATCTCAACTCACTCCCCCTGAAACACCGCAATGGAATGGTGTCTCTGAGAGGAGAAACCGGACCTTGTTAGACATGGTCTGACCCATTATGTGTAATGCCTCGAATTCCAAATACCGGTAATTCGTAGCACTACCAGGATCTTAACTTCAATTTCGTACAAAAATACAAGGAATTTAAAGCTTTTTCATTACAATGTTATCCTTTGCAACACACAACAGAAATTTACAAATAAAACACAACTTCTATCATCAAAATCTTTAATCTTGCAATATCTCTCGACACCAAACTCATGTCCACGCTGCTCGCTATCTGAGTCCTGCAAAACTTGTGAACTGCAGGTACGTCAGCTGAATGCAATTGACACAATGCTATAACAAAGTGATCCTCAACTTTAAAAATCACAAACTTGATGCACAAAACAATCACAATAATGACAAAAATAAATAAAAACAGATAGTGAATCTAATCTAAGTATATAAGTGTATGCCATGAAACAGAAATCAAAATACATAAAACAATGGCATAAAACAAGTATCCAAGAAAGCAAAAAATGCACACAATGCATGTGTAACGCCTCGTAATTTTTAATACAATATTTTGAATTTATGAATAATTTTTAAATCAATTTATTTAATTATTTTAATTTTTTGCAAAATTGATATTTTCACACGTACAAATATTTTTCAGGTACAATATTCCACTTTTGAATTTCTGAATAAATGAATAAAATCTCCTATTTATAATTGAGTATATTCTAAATTTTGGAATTTTTTTGAATAAAGAAACTATTTTTATAAATACTTTGAAAGAAAAGAGTTTTTGTGCAAAATATTGATTGGGGGTAAAATTTGAATTTAAATTTTTGTTGTACTCTAATTTGATTTGATTTGATTTTATTGAGTAAATATATAATTATGCAATTTTGAAATTGTTGAGGACTTTATTGCAAAACTACGATTAGAACTTTAATTTCCTATAACCTGGCTATGTAACAAAGAGCATGAACAGAGGATGTACGACTACCCATATATTTTCTATATTTTTTGTGATTTATTAAGCATTTTTCTGAAATTTATCGTTTTTGCACGTGCAAAACAAGTGAAAATATTTTTCTTGCAAAATTAAATGTCAGAAAATTTATTTAGAAAATATAATATTTATTAGTAGATATTAATTCTAAATTTTCTGGATTTTTATGAATAATTTGTGGCATGTTTGCAAATATTTCAAAGTGAAGAACTTTTATGTAAAATTGCCACTTTGATGCAAATTTTGAAATTTGAAAATTTCTGGCTACTTCGCGGGGGGTGGGGTCAACTAGGAGTGTTTAGGGGAAGATTAAATCTTACCCTAATTGATTTAATTAATTACTTGATTTGGAAGATCTATATATGTTTATATGTAAATATTTTATTTTTGGAGGGGAATTTTGTAAAATCTTCGCAAAACCCTTAGGATATGGACTCTCGGCCTATATTAGTAGCAGTAGCAGTCGCCCTCCCCTATTCACAACAAAATAATATTTTTTTAATTAGTTTTTGGAGTTTGGAGCTTGGATCTTTGGATTTCCGCAAGGAGGATGAGGAGCTTTCTTTCAATTATTATTATTCTTCAATTGATCTTCTTTGAGGTGGGTGATACTATCTTGTCTCAAGTAAGATGCATGCTAGAAGTTGTTTGGTTATATATAACTAATAAAAACCCTAATTGGAGGGTGGTACTTCTTGTCTCTTGATGTGTTTAAAATATATTGTTATGATGAATTTAGTAGAGAGTTTGCTAGGGCTTGTTGTGGATTTTTTAGATTTGTATATCTATATTTTGATAGCTTGATAATGGTTAAAATATTAGATGATGATGTTAGGCATGATGAATGAACTTTTAAATGTCTATATGAAATAAATGTGCATGTTTAAGTGTGATGATCGCATTTGTGTTAATCTTCAATGTTAAATATTGATGATGTAAGAAAGTTCTAATTTGGAATTTATAAAATTGATTGGATAACTATAGATTTAATTGTAGATGATGGAGATTTGTAGAGATAATTAGAACTTGTTATATGCTCTTAAATTCATGTTTGATTGATTTTAAAGTTGATATTTTTTTCATGTTTATTAAAAAATTCAAGCTTAATATTAGGGTTTGAATAATTGTTGTATGGATCGAAATTTATTTGTCTTGAACCTTGTTTATGCATGAAAGATTAATATTTTGTTTAAAAAAATAAATTTAATGAGAACATATGGGATTGCAGATGTTGGATCTTAGTGTTTAATTCATGAAGCATGTTTTAAAATATTAGAAGATGAGATTTTTAATGTTTATTTCGATGTTTTAATACAAATAAAATTCTTGATGATAAACCCAAATTGTTGTGCATGCAAAGTATTTAAGGAAAGTAATTTATATGAAAAAAGTAAAATCAAAATTCATTGGGGGCTAGGGTTTTGAAATTAAAACCCTAGGGTTAGGGTTGGTTTCAGGTGAATAGTAACCCGAGGTTACTGTTCAAACCCGAACACTAGCAGCAACAGCAACTTGCTGTTTTTGGGTCTCAGTTGGACTTTTTTTCATGTTTCGAGTGGGTTTTTGTGTGTGGCTTTGTGTGCTAAGGTTGGGGAACCCTAGTACACATATAGATGAATATATATGTGTTTAAACTAATATATTTGTGAAGTTTAATGGAGTTTTGATGGAGTTTAGAAGTTGTTAAATTTCAGATTTTGTCGAAATCTAGTTGCAAGTTTCTAATACATTCAAGTAATGTTTTGAGGAAGTAAACCTATGTTTTTGGAGATTAAATTCTCAGTTTTGAGGGATTATATACTCAGTTTTAAAGATGAACACTTTGAGTCCTAAAGGGGTATTTTCAGTTTCGAAAAGAGGTAAATTTCATAATTTCGGAATAAAAGAATTTCAGATTTTGGTGACAAGATCCCATATAATTAAGATTTTCAGCTTGGATTGATTGAATCCCTAGTTGAATAAATTGAACTTATCGATGATTGGGAAGTGACATTTGAAAGTTGATTTTAAAGAGTTTTCATAAAGTGATTATGTTTCCATATAAGAAAGAGTCTTTTATGGCAGTATCAGATGATTTAAAGGGATGTGATTAATTAAGAGTATTTGTATAATTAAACCAAGACAGGTTTTGATTGAGGCTTAGGGTTAAGATGTGGACCCTAGAAAGATTTTTGATAATATTTTGAGTTATAAGACTCTAGAGGTTGAGTGCGACCCTACCATGCCGGCAAATGAGATTTTGTGGAACTTGGCTAGTGGGGATTTTGTTAATGATGTAGTAGATTTAAGTCTGGTAGGGTACACCAACTTTAGGGGGGAACTGTGATTTTATTTCATTGAATATAATAAACATAAGGACTTGCACTATTGGAGATGTGATAGATCTTAGGAAACGTAAGTATGGGCTCTATTGCCAGTCGGACGGATGTATTTCGGGACTGTGTATTTGTTGTGTCTTCCTAGTATGTTTGCATGTCAAGGGTCAGCAGGTTTATTCGCAGAATGTATAGAAGTGAGACGGATTTGGTATGTTCGCGTGTCGAAGGCCGGCAGGCCTACACGGAACGTACAGTATCTTCATGCGTCGAGGGTCGACATGCCAATTCACGAAATGTACGGTTTATCTGCGCGTCGAGGGTCGGCAGTCCTACTCGCGGGGTACACGGCAGGGAAGTGATTCTCTAGAGTTAGAGCGATACTTGCGAGATGCTTGCATGTTGAGGGTGCTAGTCTAGCGGGTAGATACCAGGACGTAGGCCTATTCGCGGAGTATCTAGATCTTGTTTCTATCACCGTAGTTGGTTAGTTGCATAACGATGGATTGAACCCTATAAAGTGGAGAACGATAAGAGCTTGCACCGGACCTATGTAGTATGGGATGCATAGAATTCGACCAGTATGTATTAGAAATCATCATATGCATTTGTGCATCCTCACTTGTTTTATGCATGCTTGCTTTCTATTTTCATCTCATACACTTGACGCTTAGCCTAGCTTCACTTATTTTTCTATATTCTATTTATCATTGTTTATGCATCATTTATTATTATTTTATTGATATGCATCAAGTTTTTTATCGTGAGATTTAGAAGTATCACTATTACTATAGTTGACGTCAGTTGTATTTAATTAATGTGCCCACTTTTCAAAAGACTTTTGTAGGAGTTTCAGTTATGGATAGAATCGATGTAAATAAAACTTGGAGTATAAATGCAAATTGAAGATACTATGTGTTATAAAGATTTGTAATTAATGTATTTAATTTCGCTGTGTTTTGTAAGAAGAAAAGATGTAATAAAAAAATTTAATTTTCCCTGTATTTGATATTATGTTTATAATTGCAATTGAAGTTGATTCTTGAAATTGTGCTACTTATTTCTGATTTTTATTTATTGAAAATTCAGGGCGCTACAGCACACTAATGCACACTTGTTTGGTGTCTATGCATCCTATACTATATATGTCTGAGGGCGAGCTCTTAATGTACTCCTCATTATAGGGTTCTCTCCCTCGTCATGCAATACTATAATAGTGACATAAGACAAGGTTTAGATGTCCCACGAGTATTGGTTCTAGTCCCGGAGTACATCGCCCGACTATACAGAATCCTCATCGTGCAAACATCCCGCAAGCGTCTCTCTAGCCCAAAATACTGGAGATCCGCCTCCCTTCCACCAGAATGTTCATAATCCCAAAGTACACCACTCGATCATTAATAGTCCCGAAAATAATTGAGACTTGTTTCACTCCGCACAACAATTACAGTCCCGGACAACACCGCCCAACTGAATCTATTGTCCTTGAATACACCGCCTGACTATATAGAGTCGTCCCACCTATGTTTACCAAAGCTTCATCACATCTCATTTTCTAGTGATTGTTCTTAAGTTCAAACATAAATAATATCACCTAGAGCTAGCTTATCCTACTACCGGACATAAATCAACACACGAGAATATTAGCCCATACTAGCCACTTCACAAACTTTCATAATCACTAATTTGCTGGTACCCTAGGTCTCACTCAACCTCTAGAATCCACACATTCCAAAGTTCATAAAATTTCTAGGTCATGCGTAACCTCTTTAATAATCAATACAAATTTCATTCATTCATATACTCAATTCATCTCTTATTCATTCCATCCAACTAGTCATTCTCAAATAACTAGATAAAATTTTCCAAACTGTTATAATAGGACTTCAAACGCCTCAATTCAATCAACATCATCTCTGTTCTAATATTTCAAATCTAATTATCAAATCTGCACTAAAATTGTTCGTTCAAATATAGAATTTAATCCAAAATATTTATACCAATTTCTATCAGTTCTTAATTCTCCAACATACTAATATCCTTTAAAATCATATCTATTCAAATCATTCAAATCCAATCACCAAATACGTGTTTAATTCTTTATCTAAGTGGATAAATTAACGCAAAAATATTTTTACAAATTACCATCGAAATATTTCTCCAAAATTCAATTTATATTTCCAAATACTCAAAAATAGTAAATACAACCAAATTCGAGCTCACCAAGACTCAAACATGCAATCTCAAAAGTCCTAAGCACGATGCACTAACATATATATATTAATCCATTATTTGAGTGTTCAACTATCTTTGGACAGCAACTCAATGGAGTTGCAAAAATCATATAATTTAAGATACTTATCAGAAAATAGATTTCTTAGTTTCATATGAAACCTAAATGAGACTACGACAACATTGTAGTAAAGATCATCTGAATATAACAACAATTAATTCTTCGAAATCCATTTGTAAATCAATAGGTTCAGAATCCGAAAACTGCAGCTCTTATACTTGTAAAAATCACCGAAAATTCTTTGCTTCATGAAACTTTGCGTTCTTTAGGTCAAATTAAAGGTATAAAAGTATGTTATAACTTTGTAGTTATAAGTTTCTCCAAAATATTGTGTCTATATACCTGAATTCTTCAAAATCTATAATAGGTTCGAATTGTTATACAGACTCATCTACAGTTGAAAAATTGCCACTTGCTCATTCTTGTTAAATTCAATATAAATTTCATTCTTCATGGAAAATTTATTTCTTACTCTAAATAAAGGTTAACGAGTCTACTTCAAATTCTTAGTTTTGATTTTTTTTCAAACAACTGCATATAAAATGCTTAAATGATCAAAATCTGAAAGGTATACAAATTTCCAACAACTTACCAAAACGAGTCCTTAGTTCGGATTTTATTATAATACCAAACGATATCCAAAAATTATGAAAATCTTAGGAGATGTTCTTGACATAAACCGATAGTCATCTAAAAATTTTAGCTTCAGATTTAATCTAGATAAAAAGAAATGATTTTTTGAAGTGAGGCAAAACTCAGGACAACAACTCTAAAAATGTTTCTAAGTTAATCATATCATACTTTCGCACAATTAACTAACAACACATAATGTGACAATAATCAACACATAATCTAAGCATGAATACTCAATTTATATTGATTATCTAGCATGAAATTCTAACAAGAACAAATTAGAATGTTAAGGAACACCCACCCAATCAATGAATTCTTTGCAAGTAAAATCCCCGAAGTATTCTTCTTCTCCAATTCGATAGCTCCAACATTAAGTTTGAGATAAAATGGAGTAGGTACATGTATATATATAGGGAGGGATCGGAATCAGGGACAAAGCCAGAAACATTTAGCGGGGGGGTAGCTGACTGCAAATTCATAAATTATTTCATTGGCAAAAAAACACAAATAATAGATATCATTTTGCATTGATCATCCATATATTTATAGTTATCAAAAAATTATGTTTTTCTATAAAAAATTTATAAGTGTAGAATATATATTCAAAAAATACATTAAAGGGTAACGAGCAAAATAGACCAAAATATATATGTATGCAAGAAGACTTAAAAGGGGTTCATTAAATATTACAAAAGTAAGCATCAAATCATTAATCAGGACGTGGAAAGAAAAGTAAGTGAGAAATCTACAATGTTAAAAAATTGGAAAACGGTGGCAATAAATAATAATTCACAAAAGAACGAAAACTTAGACCATAGTTGATGTACTCAATCTTAACATAAAATAATAATAATAATAATAATAATAATAATAATAATAATAATAATAATTTGTAAACCCAAAATAGGGTAAAATTAACTATACTAGTTCAAATTGTATGGAAACATAGAGTGTAATTGTATGAACAAAATGTCATAAAGAAAATATTTCTCTACCATTAGTTTCATTGTATAAGTAAAAAGTCTTGAAATATAAATTAGTAAATAGGTAGAAACTCTTGCCTCCTTAACATCAAGTTGCATGTTTTGACTTCACCACATCAGGTTGCAGGTTGCCGTCTGAATATTCGGTTGCACATTTTGCCTCCTTGACATCCAGTTGCAATTTGCTTCCATTGACATCGAGTTGCATATTTGCCATCTCGACATTAGGTTGCACCGAAATGGTGAAATGGAAGATGTAACCTTCCATATGCACAGGGATATGGGACATTTAATTTAAGTATGATGTCATGTTTTGAAATTCGTGACATAAAAATAGTAGAAAAGTAAGAAATGGAGTTGAAAGTCACATAATGGAATATCAAAATAGATGTATAGATTATAAATATCAAACACAATAGTACAAAATAGTAGTAGTGAAAATAATTTATAAAAGTAGGGAGAAAACGGAATGAAATACATGCATAAGCGCAATGCAAATGTAAATGAGAAAATAAATATACAGCGTAGCAAATTTACATAATAAATATATCATAAAAATATACAGTAACGTAGGAATTAAACAAGCCTCTAACATATCGTTGAAGATCCACCGATGCCGACCGACGAACCAAGCGGGAAGAAAAGAATGGACAACTCCAGAATCAAAGGAATATGGGCACGAAGAATAAAATTATACCTAGTAAGGAATCAATCAATGTGAATGAATGGAAGGGACGAAACAACTAAGAAATGAAGGAACTAAATATGAAGGAATCAAAAAGTGGATCAAAAATGTTGGAATCCAGATTATATGTTGGTTATCAATTATTCATGTGATTCACGCGTGTTGTACATATTGTTGAGTCAAATCGGTTAAACTCAAACTAATCAAGGTCCAACCCCAAACTAGTTAGAGTCAAACCTGGCTCTGATACCATTAAAAACCTTGTCACGCCCCGCTTCCCAAAAATACGGAATACAAGCACGTGACATGGCCCAGCGAATGACTTGCGTCATTCATAGGCTGTCATCGATTCAACTCAACAATACAAAACAGGAAGTAAAACAACCACGCATGCAATAAAAGAAGTAATCACACGAATAACAACATTAGGAATTTAAGCATAAAAATAACCAACATGATAATAACCCAACATCTGGAATCAACAATAACATTATTCGGGTCAAAAGCCCACAATACAATAATGTTCAATTATTAAAGTTCAAAAAAAATAGAAACAATAATTATTCAAATGACACAGCAACACAAGTCTTTCACCATTGTTGTTCTCCTAGTCCATCGGGCAAATCTCCCTGCTTGCCTGTAAGCTGCTCATCTAAAGAGAGAAAAAATATGTCCTTAGACCAAGTCATGGACAGCAAGTAAAGAAATAGAAAACAATGACAATAACGGTATAACGATGAATACAATGGACGATGAAATCAATAGTATTGAACAGTGACAAGGCGATAATAGTACAGTCTGCAATAACGATAATTTATAACAATAACAATAATGGTAAACAATAACGATAACACTGTTCAATGAAGATGACAATATGCAATGACAATGCAATGAAAATCTTAAGTCTATTATTTATTTTTATTCCTAACTAATGCACGTACTACTGCATTCCAAACTACAGGTTCCATGCATATAATCAATTTCGTTTAGACTAAGGTAGTAGATTCTATAGATCATGTACTAGGTACGATATAACATTTCAACAATCAATCATGTAATGGGCTTTAGAGGTGGCCGCCATCAATTCCTGACGTGATACTTAGTTATACGTGCCACTTAGTTCCATGTGATGGGTTATAGAGGTGGCCCCCGTCAATCCCTGATGTGACACTTAGTTCTATGTGACACTTCGTTCCATTTAACATTCAAACATTGGAAACACGAGCCCCATACTTCCGAGTATAGTCACTATATCATCAACTACCTTAGTCAACCCTTAACCCCGGCTTGATTAACATTCTTTATTCCATTAACATACAATAATGCGATTAATAAGGGACACTAGAAATATGACAACACAATTTTAAAATCATGTAATGTACTCTATACAAATAAACACACCAAATTCAACATTATAGATTTAATTATCTATTATTAAACATGGAAATCCAATTCTGGATAGCAGTAGGTTGTTGTACCGAAATCAGAATTCCCGTTGCTACATGATAGCAAATGTGGATCCATCAGAAGGTCTAGAAACTAGAACTCTGCCTGGTTCCAACACATATAACTAAGGTACATAAGAGTTGTGGCATCAGGTGTCAAAACAGCAAACTACGTAGGATTTGTGTTCCGCCAGAACTTGTATAATTGTGTTCATACATATGAAACTGGACTGAAACCCCATTAATTAATTCCAAAAAAATTAGGGAATATTCTCTAGTGTATCTAGTATCAGTATGAAAAATTTTAAGTCATTATCTTACAGGTAGCATGGTTAAATTAATTGTGAATCAGAGTGTGGTAACAGTTTTTAGAATCTGGAATTGTACGACACAGCAGGCAGTGAATCTGCGATATCTCACAAACCGTAACTCGGAATTCAATTTCGTCAAAGGTTTAGTAAACTAGACATCTGGAGCTACAATTCATATTCAGGAAGTTATTGACTTTTGTGACATTCCCTAGGTCGAAACAGCATGGTAATGTTCAGGTTGGTAGTAAATTTCAGGATCTCAATATATTTTTTATGCATAAAATGATTAGAACGTTATGAACGATGAGTTAGGGGTCGACAACATAAATCACAGCAAGTTACATTGATGTGAGCATGGTATTAATATGTATAATGTCTATAACCCTACCAATCACAATCAACTAACACACTAACATCAATCATATAAGCCATCAATACTAGTAGGCAATCTACAATTATTGTGAGATGTCATGATATGAAATACAATAGTAATCCATATTTCTATATTTAATAATTAACTATGTGAATGCATGTAAGATCTCTATACTTTGGAGGCAAAGGATGGCACGAAGTCAAGACTACTATTTGGATTCGCTCGTGTAAATCCATAATATCCCAACGATAGATAACAATAAGCAATATACGATTATCAAATTGGATCTACTTGTGGGATTCAATAAAAATCTCGAAAATGATACAATAACTATTCGAGGAGAAATGACTTGCCTTTAGGACGACGTTAGATCCGAATACAATAGAATAACGGGATGAGAATTCCGACGGCAACGACAACAATCGCAAACCAAGCAACATCGATGACGATCACGATCGGGTACGGATCTTGAAAAGGATCAAGATCGGATGATCGGACAGCTGAAATCGAAGATCAAGATCAAGATGATGATCACGATCGTGATGATCAAAAGAGATCCGGTGATCGAGAACAACTAGCTTGATGATGATGATGATGATGATCAATGGACCATATCAAGGCTAATCAAACCACCACCAACGACCATGGCCGGCTCCGATGACGGGCGGCGGCGGCAAGGCGGAGGACGACAGACAAGCGGTCGGCACGGTGCACTGGCTGGTGCGAGGTGGTGGTCGCTGTGGCTCGGCAAAGGAGCACACACAGGCGGGAAGCGCGCTGTGATGCTGGCTTCTGCTGGCATCGCAGAGAGCAACGCTGCGGCACGTCGACGAAGGGAGGCGCGATAGGGGGAGCACAGGGTGAGGGAGAGCAGTGTTGTGGCCCAGGACAAGGGTCGTCGTGGCTGACTGCGACGTGACGAAAGGCAGGGAGATGGCGGTTGGTCTGCGCTGTCACTGGGTTGCTGCTACTGCGAAAGAGGATCAGGGCGAAGGAGCTATTGTGGTGGATGCTCGGAGAGGGAGACAGGGATGAGGGTGCACAGTGGGAGGCCGATGTAGGAGGAGAGCAGAGGGAGGATTGGGAGAAGATATAGAAGAGCGGGGATGGGGTTAAATAGTGGCGCTAGGGTTGGATGAAGAATAGGGGTAGAGGAACAATAGGTATTTATAAATAGGTTATTAGGGTTTTATGCTAACAGGTTGGCTAGCAGGTATGGGTTTAGGTTTATTAAATAGAATAGGGTATAATGGGTTGGGGTGTGCAAACAGGTTTGGGGATTTTAAAACAGGGTATTAGGAGTTATAGGGTACGGGTTTTAGGGTATAAAATCCGATAGAGGAAAAATAAAATACCCAATAGAAATATGATTTATAATAAAAATTGCAATCTGTATTACCATACAGAATTTATTTTGAAATGACTACAAATGCAATTAACACATAGAAATGAATTTTTAAATAAACAATCAAAGGTAATAAAATAATAACAATAATAATATTAAAAATAAAAATAATGATACTGCAAAATAATAATACCAACAAAATAATACTGGTAATTATAATAATAGTAAAAATATTAATAATAATGCTGATAATAGTAATAATAAAAATAATAATAATAACAACAATAATAATAATAATATTAATAACAGTAATAATAATATATGTATATCAAAATGCAAAATTTAGTTTTTAATAGATTATTACAATAGTACAAGTAGTGGATCAAGTAGAAATAGGAATTGGGGTTAAAATATACCATTATTGGAAAATAGACATAATTTTCGATTATAAAAGATTTTAACAGAAAACCCCAAAAAATAAATTTAACACAACTAGATTTATAAATAATCGAAATATATAAAATCACTCAAAATATATATATTTACGGGAACGGGGGCTACACATCTAAAGCCCATTGACTAGGTACAAATTCTCCATCTTTCTTTCCAAACTGGCTGGCCAAACAATGTGGGAAAAACACGGGTATCACATGGTTTACAAGTACATAAACTACACACTAAAGTTTGAAGAATTTACTTAATATAATTAAATATATTATCCAATGTAATGTGAATTAAAGTAAGCTAGTTTAATTAAAATTAGATTATGCATTCATAGTTGATAAATAAAAGAAAATGTATACATGACCCCATAAAATTTTACAATTAACACGTGTAAAGCATATGCGGACAAAAAATATTATAAATTAATATTTTTTGCGGTAACAAAATATATTTAACTTTGCTCAAAATAAACTATGTTTCAATTATATATTGCTACAGAAAAAAGTTCTTTCCTCCCAGAAAGAAAGATTTTTTGAGATCTACTTTCTCCCAGATCTACTTGTTAAGATCTACTTCCTCCTCTCCCAGATCCCTTCCCCCCTTCCCCCTGCGTCGCCTACTCCTCTCTACTCCCGTCTTCCTTCCTTTCTCTTTAGTTTCTACCCCCCGTTCAGATTTACTTCTTGAGTGTTTCCCTTGTCCTCCTCGACCCTCCTCTCCTCTCTCTGGTTGCTCGGCCCATGGCGATTGTGCAGGGTTCCTTCCCTACTCGGTGCCCTCTTCTAGGCCCTGGTGAGCGTTGCTGCTTCCCTCTCTTGGCTCCAGTGGTCTCCATTCAGTTCATTCTTGCTCAGCGACCCCGTCCTTAGCCAATCACTGTAAGTATAGTGCTTTTTTTTTGTTTTTTGTTTTTTGGTTTTCCTGTTTTTGTTTTGTTCACAGTTCAGGGAACGCTTTGCAACTATCTATTTCTTCTGTTCGTTCTCGATCTCTCCTCTTCTCTTTCTTTCTTTACTTTCTTGCTCGTTCTCAGTGCTTCTTCTCGACCTATTCGAGAGTAGCGTGAGTGCTAGTGGTTGTTGGAGCGAGCGCTTCTTCAAGATTCCCTTCAGTTGATTGTGTAGATCTCGATTTTCTTCTCTTTTCTACGTTTTTAGTAGTCGGTTTTCCTTTTCAATCACCAGCTTGATCGCTACAGTTGTAGTTTGTGGGCCTTACTTTGTTTCGATTTTTCATTCTCGTCCTCCCCCTGTTAGCTCTGTACTCTTGGGTTGATGTGGTTAAAAAAATAATAATAATACTAATTTAAATAAAAATTGAGGGAATAATTCCAGTCTCCAGGCCTCCAAGCCCAACCCTCTCTCCGTTCGGCCAAAACCGCAGAACCTTCTAGGGCGATTGGGTTTATCTCATTGCCGCCCTTTAACCTCCATTTTCTGTTCCCTCGCTAAGGTCTCTTCTTCTTCTTCGACCCCCCAAGCTCCGACTTGTTTCCGCTGCCTCCAAGTCGGTCACATCAAGGTGTATTGCACTGCCAACATGAAGTGCTTGTTCTGTTTGAAATCTGGACACTCCCGAATTCGCTTTTTTTCTTTGCAGCAAATTTTGGGGTTGTCCATGGGAGTTCCCATAGACGATCATGTTATCGCAGCGCTCGATTTTCCCTCTCTTCAACTAAGCTTGCGGATCTTCAAGCACACAAGTAGAAGAGGGCCAAAATAGCGTCCTCCTCCCCCTTCTTTCCACACCCCACGTCTCGCAGCGTATTACTGCAACGGACCATCAACCTTCCCAAGTGAGTTCTAACCCTCCCCCCTCTCAACTTCCTAAGTCTCAGGTCACCTATGTGTTCATTCCCCCGACCGAACTCTCCGAAAAAATGAGAAGCTTTGTCTTCTACGGAGCTGTAGCATTCAGCGGAGGTTCAGTTTCTTTTGCTACTCTAGATGCTTTCTTTGGAAATTTTTGTAATGTGTCTGACTGGGCATGGGCCATCAATGCTTGTTCCAATGTGGAAGTGGTCATTCACTGCCCATCTCCTAAAATATTAGAAGATCTTATTTCCATCAACTCTCCCTCGATCTGATCTATCAAGTTATCCATTCGTAAATGGTTGTATCATGGCCATCCCGCTCCTACCCTGAGTCACTCTCCTGTCAAAGTGACGCTGCTAGGACTTCTTCCGTTCTACGATTCTCATCGAGTCTTCGCTGACTTGAAATGTATTGGAGAATTGCATAGCGTCTCCTCTTCCACAATGTTAGCTTCCAGGTGTCTACAGGTTGAGGCGGAATTCGCTTGTCCATCGGTGAAAGATAGAATTGATGCTTTCTCTTTAAGAGAATAAATCCACTTTTCCTATTTTGGTCATTTATCAAGACCTCGCTGAAGGAGGCCTGTCTTCCACTCCTGGTCTCCCTGAGGTCGCCAACACTCCTGCGTTTACTCCTACTTTCTCTAATTCTTTTGTTGTTGGGACCTCTTCTACCACTCCCTCAGTCAAATGGAAGATTCCGCATAAAGGTCACCCTAAAAAGAACCTCCCTTGTCAACACAGAAGTGTTGGCACTCCTTTGAATTCCAAAATCTATCCTTCTAAAGCTCCAAATTTGGTCTGGATTAATCCGAACATTGTCGCGATGAAAGCCCACCCTGCCTCTCAGTCTGCTACTCCCGAGCTTCCTCCTAAACTTCCATTGTTGCCTTTGCTCAAGTCTCATTCTTCCACGGTCGCCGTTGCTATAGCGACTACAGGATCTACTCCTTCTAAGCCTAAGTTGACTGTATCTAACGAGAAATGGCCTGTTTGGGAGGCTAATCCCCATTACTCCACTGACTGGGACAAGTTCAAGAGTGTTATCCACTGCTCGTCATCTTCAGATCCCTCTTTTAATCCTAAGGCAGGCAAGGCTCATTCGTCCGCTGATCCTAATCCCAATGCTTGGGTTGATAAAGATAATCTCCTAGATGATGAATTGGCTGAGCTGCACCAATCTCGGGAGCTTAAGCAGGTATTCGTCAATTTTCATTCTATTTCTATTAAGTTTTGTTTGTCGGTTTTTCAGTATTTCAATAGCGCGTGCTATCTTCGTTTTAGCTGTTTACCTGCTTTTGCTTCGGCACACACTCTTACTTACTTCCTCACCACCTTTTCTCATTTTAATTCCCATATTTTGTCTCCTATTCCAATTATAGTTGATCTTCTCCATCGCCGTGGTAGGACAGAGACATCCCACTCTTCTACTTTCCCCTCGTTCCTCTCTATTGCTCCTTGTGATCTGCTAAACCGAATTTCTTCCGATTCAGTTTGTTCTGTGGAGGAGCTGATATGATCTCCTATCCCTAACCTTCCTGGGTGTGTGCAGTCTACTTCTACCAGAGCCATTAAATCCTTCTCTGTTATTCGCTCTAGTGCCCGTATTTGGGCCAATAAGGTTGCGAAACCTTCGACCGTTTCTCAAGCATCCCTTGTGGCTCAGTTCCGCAAGTTGGATATTCCCCCTCCCTCTCTTTCTTTGTCTGGAAAGGAACAACTAGGCTCTGTTTACCAGGTACATTTTGACTCTCTATCTAACCTGGACATGCTGCGGATGTCTAGGGAGATGGGGTTTCTTGTTGATCCTGATAATTTTTTTGATTTTGATACGACTCGCAACCATGAAATCTCTAGAGCTTTTGAGACTATGGTCTTTAATGATTAGCATCTCCTGGAATATTCGGGGACTGAGGAGTGCATTTAAGCAACAAGCTCTGTTTAGCCTGATCTCGTCTTCTAACTGTGATTTGATCTCTATTCAAGAATCTAAAATTGATTCTCCGTCTCCCTCCCTTCTTCGGTCGATCGGCGGATCTTTAATCTCCAATTGGATCTTTCTTGATGCTATTGGATCAAAAGGAGGAATCCTTTTCAGGTTTAAAGATTCTTGTTTTTTCCTCATATCGATTAGGAGATTAACATTCTGTTTGGTGGTTCGGCTTCATTGGGCCGAATTCAATTGTGATCTTTCGGTGGTGTCTGTTTACGACCCATCCAGTGCAGAGCGTCATGAGGCTTTTTGGAACGAACTTATCTCCTTCCAAAATATCGTTCAAGGTTTTTTGTTATTTTGTGGTGACTTTAATGTCACTAGATTTTCCTCTGAAAGATCGAGTGGTTCCTCTTCCTCCTCTGACTCCTCCTGTTTTAAACATTGCATCCGCTCTCTCCACTTGACTGATCTTCCTCTCAAAGGCAGATCATTCACTTGGTCTAATGTACAGGTGTCGCCGACCATGGCTAAGTTAGACCGTTTTCTTGCTTCGTCGGATTGGATCAATTTTTTCCATAATTCCTTTGTCTCAGCCTTGCCTAATCCGTCTTTGGATCACATTCCAATCTCGTTGTCCTCTAACTATAATTTCTCCAGACCTTTCAAATTCTGATTCGAAAAGTTTTAGTTAGAAGATCAGACCTTTGTCAACCTTATTACGGAATGCCTTTCCTCTATTACGGGCTCTTCCGGGCTTGGACGTATTCTGATTAAGCTCCATGCTATCAAATACAGTTGTAAAATTTGGCGTAAAGAGCATCTAGCTAGCGCTTCTTTTCTTAAAAATGTCTTACTATCCACCATTCAGTCCATTGACCAACTTGAGGAACGTAGACCGATATCGGATCTCCTTCGCTCCGAAAGGGTGTCTTGTAAAAGAGATTTTGCGTCCTTTCTTCACAACGATCACATTAAATGGGCTCAGAGAGCGAAGTTCCGTTGGTTGAAGGAAGGTGATGGCAACACCTCCTTCCATAACTTTACATCGCACCGTTAGCAATGCAATCGCATTCTTCTATTATGGACAATGGTAATGAAATTACCACTGTTTTGGATATCCATGCCACCTTCTTCCACTTCTTTAAAAATATGTTGGGTTCTACTTGCCATCGTTCCATTCATTTGGACTTGAACCATTTGTACGGTCATCCTACGCATGATCTATCCAGTTTAGAAGCTCCCTTTTCTATGGAAAAGATTAAGTCAGCTGTGTTCTCTTTAAAAAGTGATTCAGTCCCTGACCTAGATGGGTTCCCAGCTTTCCTTTTCCAACATTTTTGGGATTGTCTCAAAGACGACCTGGTTAAGATGTTCTCCGATCTATATCAAGGGAACTTCTCATTTGATATGATCAATTATGCGCATATCGTCCTTATTCCCAAATTCTTGGGCAAATTCGGTTTCTAACTTCCGGCCTATTAGCCTTCTCAACACCACTTTCAAGATCATTATGAAAGTTCTCTCGTCTCGCCTCTATACAGTTATTTCTCCCTTAATCGATCCTGCCCAATCGGATTTCATTAAAGATCGTTTCATCCTTGATAGCATGGCGTCGGCCCAAGAAATCATTTCCAACTGCCATAGATCCAACTCTGAAGGGTTTCTATTAAAATTAGATTTTTAAAAGGCTTATGATAATGTTAACTAGGATTTTGTTTTTGAAATCCTTTTACATCGTGGTTTTGGTCCTAAATGGATTGCTTGGATTAAATCCAGTCTCTTTGCTGGTACTTCGTCTATTATTGTTAATGGGACCGAAGGCCACAAGTTCAAGTGCAAGCGGGGTCTTCGCCAAGGCGATCCTATTTCATCCCTTTTGTTCTCTCTTGTTGCTGATGTGTTTAGCAAGTTACTCTGTAATGCTTAGGAGGTGGATGTTATTGAAAGACTAGGGGTTCTCATAGTTATCGAGGCATATTGAACCTTCAATATGCCGACGATACCATTATCTTTGTGAAACCCAACGGTGCCTCGTTGCGTAGCCTTAAGTTACTTCTCTATGTTTTCGAAAATGTGTCTGGCCTAACCATTAACTTTCAAAAGTCCTCTGTTCTTTGGCTTGGAGGGTCTCTTAATCGCCAAGCAGAAATTGCGCAATTCTTTAACTGCGTTGCGACCTCTTTTCCGATCCATTATCTTGGTATCCCCTTGAGATGGGGGAAGCTTCATAGGTCGGATTGGAGGCCGATGATCAAAAAAGTTGAAGCTAGACTTAATTGTTGGTCTGGTAAACATCTGTCTAGAGGAGGCAGACTCATCGTTGTGAACTCCGTTCTTTCCTCTATCCCGTTATATATGATGTCTTTCTTTTACCTTCCTTCTTAGTTGATTAAGAGGATCGACCAAATCAGTAGGAACTTCTTCTGGTCTGGCTGTGACTCTTATAAAGCTGGCACCCACCTTTGTAGCTGAAAGCTGATTTGTACTTCTAAGGCTACTGGCGAGTTAGGGGTTCTTGATCTTCGACACCAAAACTTAGCTCTTTTGGTGAAATGGTTATGGAGATTTCTTAAACACGATCACCTATCCTGGGTTCGTCTAATCTCTCTTAATTGTTTCTCCCATCGTAAGATGTGGGATTTCCCTTTTCCCATCTCCCGTAGGGCTTCCTCTTTCTGGAAAAGAGTCTAGAAAGTATGCGGTCCATTCAGGTGTGGTTTAGCCCATGTGTGCGCTTCTGGTTCGAAGACCAAATTCTGGGAAGACCTTTGGTTTGGTAATATCAAGTTAGCTTATGTTTACCCTTCGTTATACCAATTAGTAACCAATCCATCCGCCACGGTGGAAGATTATGTTACAATCATCAATAACCAAAAATTTTGTGCGATTCCCTTCTCGTGCGTTCTCCCTTCGCCTCTTTTGAATGTCCTTCACAATCTATTTAGCTGTATCAACTAGTATCCCTGGCATCTTTTTGATGATTTCAAATGGAGATGGACTAGTTCTAGTAATTACTCGGTTAAATCCTTCTATAACTTCCTTAATTACTGGGGTATCTACTCACCGTGTGCTAAGTTCTTATGGAACGTTCGCGTTCCTCTCAAAGCTCAACTTTTAACCTGGTTAGCTCTTAACAACAAACTTCTTACTGTTGATGTTCTTAACAAGATGAACCTGGCCTTAGTCCAATCTTGTGCTTTATGTTCCTCGGTTCACGAGGATGCTGATCACCTATTTCTCAAGTGTAGCTTTATTCAACCGTTATGGAGGATTATTGTTATTGCCTGGCAAGCGCCTCATATCCCCAGTGAATTTGCGTCCTGTTGGGAGTATCACTCTCTCAGAAAAGAATTTCGTTCATCCTGGAGTCTCTTTATCACGATCATCATTTGGGTTATTTGGTCTGAACGAAACAATCGTATTTTTAATCACTCGGTCTCATCAATTGAGATCATGATCGAGGATTTCTTATTTTTCGCTAAGTTCTGGCCTTCCACTTTATCGGATGATAAAGTGGAAGCTTTGCATTTAAGTCGCCTGGATAAGGCGATCCTTTTGTTTCGTTCGACTGGTTTTTAATCTTACCTTTCTTAACTATTTCTAATTTGTGCTCTCTTCCCTTCTTTTTGCAGACATGATGTGGTTGTGGTGGATGGTTGCCCTCTTATCAGCTGTCTTTTTTGGTTGTTTAGGTTGAGGCCGTCAGGTTTGGGCTGTGTTCTTGTTCCTATTTTGTTCTGGTTGTAGGCTTTTTGGCTCTGGTGGTTTGGTTCTGATGTATAGATGGAGCCAATTCTTTATCAGTGTTGTTTGGTTGGTTGTGAAGTTGGGTGATGTTGACCTATCTTTGGCGCCCATGTCTTTTCTTGGCCACTGGCTGTTATGCTTACTATACTTTTTCCCGTTGTTGCTATATTGTTTTGTTTCTTCTGGCTGTTGCTATACTGCACCTTGTTGCATTAATGCGTTTCTACGGCTCAGTAGAATGCCTATTTTCTTTTCTATCGCCCTGGTTCACTAACGTTTGGTCTGATTTATTGGGTGTGATATCAAAACTTGTATTTTGATTTTCTTTCCAACTGTCTATTTTACCTCTATGCTCTTACTTTTTTGCTGCGTTAGTACTTCTGGATTATGTTCTCCTGTTGTTTAAATTATTATTCCTGTTGTTTGCATATTTTTTCCTGCTTTCTATGTGGTATTTCCCTGTTGTGTCTCTGTTTTGGGTTATTGTTTGGTGAGGCATCACTTGGTTGTGGTTTTTCTGATCTGAGCTGTATTTGCTTAAGATGTTGGTGTGGCTCTGCTTTGTTTTTTTCAGGCTTCATTCTCAGTCCGTTATGCGAGCTAGGGTGGAGCCGCCCTTAGTGCTCTGGCTTGGTTTGCACCAGCCCTTCTTCTATCTTCCTTTGGATGGCTGCGGTGGTATCCTCTGCGGTCTCAACTTTTTCGAAGTGTTCTCCAAGTATTTGGCCTCTATTGTGGTTTTGACTGTAGCGTTGCTTCTAGAGATCCTGTGGTCTGCCGACTTCAGGTGTTAGCACAGATGTCCTATTTGATTGCGTTGGTTTGCTTTGCTCTGCTCTGGACTTGGAACCTCGTATTTCTGGGTCTATGGCGTGAGGCCCACTATTCTTCATCTCTCCCTGTGCATGCTCACCTTTTCTTATCTTTGGATGTGTTGGGTGGCCTCCTCTGGGTCTCGCTGCCTGATCGTCTGATCGTTCTAGGTCTTGTAGCGCTGTGTGCCTGGCCGTGGGCGCTGCAGCCATGTCTGCTGTCTTGCAGCATGAGTCTGCAGGGTGACCCGCAAGCAGATGCTTCGTCTGAGTCTTGGTTGTTGCTCTTGGAGTGATGGTTTCGCTAAGTTTGTTGAGTGTGGTTATTTGGGGCTGTTCAGCTGTTTTCCCCTGTATGTCGTCTCCTTTTGTATATATCCTTGTTTTTTGCTTGCTTAATTTTACTTCTAGTAAAATTGGCCCTGATTGTACTCCTATTTTTATTTATAGATATTGGGCTGGAGTCTTACGACTCTATCCGCGTTATCAAAAAAAAAGTTTGCTCAAAATAGGAGAAAATAAATTCAATTTACAAAACAAATTCGACCAAGTTATAAAATAAATAATTGAAACACGTAAAAAATACGTAGAAAATTTTATAATGTTACAGATATTACACGTAATGGTATAAAATTTATGTGTGTAACACATGTGGTGCAAAATTGTAATAACTCAATTTTTCGAGGTGTTACACTCTTCCCCACTTAGAAAAGTTCTGTCCTCAGAACTTATTAGGGTAAAAATTATGTTTTGAACACACCATATAAAGAATTTGAAAAATAAATATAGTATCAAAATACATAATGTTAAAAAAAACTTAAAATTAAATAGATATATCAGAAAATATGAGTATCAAGTAAGATATACCAAGATAACAAGAATACAAAGTAAAAGAGATTAATAAGAATAAAAACACGAACATATTAAACGAACCAAAAATTTTGTAGAAAAGAAATGTGATAGTGAAAGATGATATGGATGAAAGAAATATTCATACAAAATAATATTAGGTTAAGTATTAGATAATACAGTAAAATGAAATAATGATTAAGTCATCAACTGTGTAAGAAAGTGAAAAATAGAATTAATTGAAAAGAATAAAGAAAAGCATAATAAAATAAATGCTTTAATACATTAATAATCAGTTTTGTAATGAAAGAAAATAGAAGTAGAATGAAAAATATACTTGAAGAAAAGTAAATAAAGATTATAGTGAAAAAGTAATAAAAACACAAAATAAATGTTTAAAAAAAAATTTAGGGATTCATGACTAAAGTAGTAAAAAAGTTAAGAAGAAAGATAGTTAGAACTATAGTGAAATTAGCACAATTAAAATACAAAGTAGATGTATAAAGTATATATAAAAAAAAAAAAATAGAAGTCTTAGCGTAGTATAGTATAGTAAAAATGTCTTAAACAACTGAGAACAAAAGACTACAAAAATAGAAGAATTAAAATAGTATAGACAAATTATACTGCACTAGGAAAATTTGATAATAAAGAAATTAAGAGCATAAATAAATATAAGGGAGCTGAAAAATTTAACTATGCTGAGAAGAGCAGAATTATGATAAAGAAATAAATAGCATAAAACAAAAATATCGAAATATAAAACAAACTGATTAATAATTGAGAAGAGTATAATTTTTGAAAAGTGGTTAGCAGTAACTTGTAAGAATTTGAAAAATTAACGGAAAGATAAGTTAAATAAAAAAAACGCAAAGAACAGAATTATTAAAATCGTAAACTAAAGTAGAATTATATATTAAGAGATAAAAAAAAAGTAACAATTTTAAGAGAAGACTGTTTGATGCGAAATAATAATAATATGAAAAATATATGAGTGTTAAATTTAGTTAATAAGTACAAACAATCTAAGATAAGTATAATAGTAAAATTTTATAATGATGTGTAGTATAATTAAAATCATTTAATATAATAACTATATCTACAGCTTAAAATTAAATATATGGAATTGTGATTAGCATATATTAAAACATTTATAAATGGTCAAGTGTAGCATGAAAATCAACATATACTAAGCGTAAAGATATATGATAAAACAAACAATACTAATTATGAAAATTAGAAGTAGTTGTAGTAGTAAAACAAAGTATAATTACAGTAAAAGTAATAATATATTATTGAAAGGATATATAATATTAATCATATGGAAATATAAAATGTAAATAGTGAATATAAGTACAAATAGTAAAAGTTATATTATATGAGTGGCAACAAAATATAGGATAAGTTAGCAATAAAATAAAATGAACTAGTATAAAATACAAAAATATTAACATATGTAAAAATAAATCATATATACAAATAATAATATTAAGATTGAAAAATAGTTAATAGTAAACAGTAATAATAAAGGTTGAAAAATAAAATCACGCATATAGGATAAATATAGAAGAAAGTATAGATAATAAGGTAGTTAAGTAAATGTGTATATAAGTATAACTTTGTTATAAATAATAAAGTTGAAGTAGTATATGATAGGTTGTATAACATTATAAAATAATATAAACTAGTACAAAAGATTAAAATAGTGATAATCAATATATATAAAAATAGAAATAAAAGTGTGAGATAGTAAAATTATGAAATTGAAGTAGAAATTTACAAAGATAGAATATAAAGAAATAAAGGTATAGATTATAAAGATTGAATATAAATAGTAAGAATCAGTAGTAATGAAGAAAATGTAAGAAGGAGAAAATATAATAAAATAAAAACATATAATTAAATGCAAGTGTGAAATAGAAAATGAATATGTAGTTTAGTAAGTTTGAGTAATAAACATAAATAATTATATATTATAAAATATAGTATTGTATTAATTTGATAAGGGTAAAATAATACGTTTAGTAAGTGTATATAATATATAGTGAGTAGTAGAAAACATATGTAGTAAGAAAATAACAAAAAATTTTAAAATACGAGCTTCAAATGGTTTACAAGAACATAAACTACACACTAAAGTTTAACGAATTTACTTAATATAATTCCATATATTATCCAATCTAATGTGAATTAAAGTAAGCTAGTTTAATAAAAATTCGATTATGCATTCATAGTTTATAAATAAAAGAAAATGTATACATAACCCCATAAAATTTTACAATTAACATGTGCATTTAGAAACACGTGTAAGCATGTGTGAACAAAAAATATTTAAAATTAGTATTTTTTACGATAACAAAATATATTTGCGTCAGCTCAAAATAGGAGAAAATGAATTCATTTTACAAAATAAATTCGATCAATTTATTAAATAAATAATTGAAATACGTAGATAGGGTTTTCTCGTAACTCGACATGGTGATGTATTGCTCATAGATCAAGATGAGCCTACGACTTATGAGGAAGCTGTAAAATGTCCAGACTCTGAGAAATGGCTTAAAGGCATGAGATCTGAGATGGAATCCATGTATGCTAACCAAGTATGGACCTTGATAGACTCACCTAAAGGGGGTAAAACCTATTGGATGCAAATGGGTTTTCAAAAAGAAAACTGACATGGATGGTAACGTGCATACCTTTAGGGGCAATCAGTGGCTAAAAGTTTCAAGTAAGTTCATGATGTAGACTATGATAAGACTTTTTCCCCACTTGCCATGCTTAAATCTATTTGGATCTTCCTTGCTATTGCAGCATATCGCGATTATGAAATCTGACAGATGAATGTCAAAACTGCTTTTCTAAATGAAAATCTTCTTGAGAATGTGTACATGAAACAACCTGAGGATTTTTTTTTCACTCCAGCGGATGCTGGAAAAGTGTGTAAGCTGCAACGACCCATTTATGGATTAAAGCAAACCTCTAAAGCTAAATCTTCGTTTCGATGATGCGATCAAAAAGTTTGGTTTCATCAAAAACCAAGATGAACCTTGTGTCTACAAGAAGGTTAGCGGGAGCACGGTTGTATTTTTGGTATTGTATGTAGATGACTTAATACTCATCGCGAATGACATCCTTACCTTACAGTCTATAAAGATATGGCTTGGAAAATGATTTTCCATGAAGAACTTGGGTAAAGCTACCTATGTATTAGCTATCAAGGTCTATAGAGATAGATTAAGGAGACTGCTTGGCCTGAGTCGTAGTACATATATAGACAAAGTATTGAAATGCTTTAATATGCAATAGTTCAAGAAATGATTTCTCCCTATGTCGCATGGTGTAATAATTTCCGTCCATTCAAGATGAAAGAGACAGCATGAATAAGATTTCATATACATATGCAATTTGATATATCATGTATGTCACTTATGTACTCGTCCAAATGTCTCATATGTTTTGAGCCTGACGAGCAGGTACCAGTCAGATCCCAGTGAGAGTCACTGGACCGCTGTCAAGAACATCCTTAAGTATTTGAGAAGGACTAAGGATTCGTTCTTGGTATATGGAGCCAAGGAAGAGCTTATTATAAAGGGTTACACTGACACTAACATCTAGACCGATAAAGACGACTCCATATCGCAATCAAGTTTTGTGTTTTGCCTAAATGGTGGAGTTATAAGCTGAAAGAGTTCGAAGCAACCGACAGTAGCTGATTCTACCACAAAGGCTGAGTATGTTGCTGCATCCAATGCAGCAAAGGAGGTCGTTTAGATCAGAAAGTTCATCACTGAATTTGGCATAGTTCCTAGAATTTGTGGACTCGGTGGACCTCTATTGGGATAAAAATGGGGTCATTTCACAAGTTAAGGAGCCTAGATCTCATCAGCAATATACTTAGGCACTTTCATCTCATTTGAGAGATCATCGATAGAGGAGATGTGATGATATGCAGAGTACCGATAGATGATAACATCGCTAACCCGTTGATAAAGTCTCTTGCACAGAGAAAGCATGAGGGTCACACTAGGTCTTTAGGGATTAGATATATGTCTGATTGGCTATAGTGCAAGTGGGAGATTGTTTGTGTATGCCCTAGAGGCCAACTTTATATTGACCTTGCTAGTTTATATTGTATCATAAAATTTATTTCATATATGAGGTATTTTATTTATTGTGTTGTCTCTTGTGATTAAATGAACATAATATAGTCCTTAGAATAGTAGGTTCAATACAATGGGACATCATGTGCATTGTGAGATCATATTAGTTGTAATCAGAACACTATTCTGAAATGTCCCTAGTCAAGTATTATTGTGAATTAGGATAACAACAATACATAGAGATTAGTATGTGCGTAGACTAATGACCATATCTCACGGGTCATGGATATTAGATATCAAGTTGGTACATATTAGAGTAATAATGTACTTGACTGACCCACCATGAGAACACTGCATGGATCGTTACGTGAATGTCATGAGCAATTCTCATAGTGACCAAGATGTATGTGGTCCTTTGACTTGAAATCACTCCGGTTCCCTACATGAGAAGTTGTATGTTCTAATACCGTCAAACGTTGCCTGTGATAAGGTGATTATAAAGTCGGCTATTGGACATACTATGAATCATGCGGTGAGATGTGAGTGACTTTGATATCATTTGTCCCTCCTACATAATAGGAGCGATATCTTCGGGCCCATTAATTGAGGGAGACAGCAAAATGAATGGTCGTGCTCAAATTAGTCAATATGAGATACTGATCATATTTGTTTTAATAAGTCTACTCGGACATTAAGAAACCAAAGATTGTTTTATACAATGTTGACACGCTTCATGCCTGGTGGTCAATTAAGATATCCGGACAAAATGACTATGGATAGGTAATGTCAAATTATATGCATTCTAGTTACTTGAGTAGCAGTGATGTATTACTAGATACCACTCACTATTTGTAACACTAAACAAGATTTTAGTATTATTGTCAACGTAATGGGAACCTACAGGGTCACACATTTAGAATGGGTCAAAATTAGGATTTAAATAATAAAATAAATTTAATTGGGAATCCAAGTAAGACTTGGGCTCCCAACATTGGTTGAGAAATTAATTAAATTAAATAGGCTAACTAAAATTAGAAGGCCCACATATGAATCTGACCTAGGTTAGATTGTGAGCCCGACAGCCTCTCCACTCTCTTAGAGTGGATTTCCTGCTATATATATATGATATTTATCTGTGGGAAATGACAAGGAAAAACCTTAGCCATCAGAGAATGTGAGAGAAAGAGAAAGAGAGAGAGCAACAGGAACATCCCCTTCCTGCAGTTAACTCGGCGGCGTGAGGGAGAGCCCGATTTCATTCGTACATTGGATATCGTAGAGGCACCGCAACGTTGCAGTGCTCGTGATTGGCAGATTGTGGAGACAATCGTTCCATCGTTGTGGTAAAGAAACTCCTAATGCGTTTTATGGTTTTTGCATGGATCCATGGTTGGGTTTCAGAATTTTTAATTTATTTCCGCTGCTTATTTACTCTGAAATTGACTTTGAAACCCAACAGATGTCGTGTTGGCTCAATTCAATGGACCAGTTCATTAGTCTTCCGGAGCTTTTAGGTTTGAGGAGCACTTTCTTAAGCGGCTGCTTAATGAGGACCGTAGAGAATGCACCTGGAAATAAAGATGGAGTTTGCGAGCAGCTGTGACCAATGCATAGGCCATCTTTTACATCTTAGAGTAACAGAGCTCTGCGTCATGGAAGATCTTACTCACATAATAGATTAGTTTCTGAACCCTATCTTCGTCTCAAACTAAGACGGCGCTAAGAGTTTGGTCTGCTGCGGCTAGGTAGAGATAAAGAATTTATCCTGGCTTGAGCTTGCTTTGGAGCGGATGAATGACGATGTATGCTTTGATTTGTTCGAAGGCAATTTGCTATTCTTCTCCCCACTCGAAACCTTTTGCACCTTGTAGAACTTTGAAAAATGGCAAGCATTTTTCCCCAGACCTAGAGAGGAATCGACCAATGGCGGCTAAACACCCGGTGAGTTTCTGCACTTTTTTGACTATTGTTGGGGGAGACGTTGCAAATTGTCTGGATCTTCTCGGGATTGGCTTCGATTCCCATTTGACTGCCCATGAAACCCAAGAATTTACCAAAGGATACTTCGAAAGCACATTTTGAAGGGTTCAATCGCATGTTATCCCTACACAATTCTTCGAACGCATCTTGGAAGCTTTTGACTAACACATCATCCACGTACACCTCCATGTTCCTACCGATTTGACTTTTGAATACCTTATTTACCAGACGCTGATAGGTTGTGCCGGTGTTTTTCAGGCCCTGATCTGTTATAAAGGACATCTTTCGGGTGTCAAGTGGAAACATTTCGATCTGATTATACCCAGAAAAAACATCCATGAAAGTTATGAGTTCATGCTCATATATGACATCGATCAGTGCGTCTATGCTTGGGAGAGGGAATGGATCATTCGGAATGAGATCTGTAAATTCTATGTACATTCCCCACTTACTGTTACCTTTCTTAACCACCACCACATTTTCTAGCAACTCTGGGCAGCTAACTTCTTGAATGAAACGTGCGGCTAGGAGTTTGTCGACTTCTTCTTTAACTTCTTATAGCCTTTCGGGAGTGATAGAATATTTGCAAGCGCACAAAATCGCAACAAGTACTATAGTTTAAATGAAAAGAGTGTAAACCCCACAAAGACTAATTATTTTATTAAGTACCTTAATTAACTAGATTAACTGCTATTTGGAGAATCGAAAAATTTGATAAAAATAAAAACTAAATTAAATTAGACTAAAGGAAAAAAATTAAACTAATAGAAAAGAATGAAATTCCGAAATTCTATGGTTTATTAATAGCAAAAATAAATCTAGGGCTTTGATTTCATCTAGTTAATATCACACAATTCATAATTCCAATAGACTAAAAACTCTATTTTTCCAAGTTGTAGACCAAAATCCCCTAATATTCAATGTCTTCTCTCGAATGACACCAAACATATCCCCAATTAATAATTTGTCATATGTCTATGCAAATTTAATTATTTAAAGATTCATTAAGTTTTATGGATTTTTCTACGGTCACACTAATAGCGGTAAATTATCGTTAATTTCGCTCAATCAATGGCGTTCATTTTATAATTCTAAATCACAAGTTACCTCTTGACATCCCCCATGATTGAATAATTCAAACAACAATTGGCCAAACAATTACAAGCATTAAGATAAAAAATTAAACACACAAACATGAAAAAATAGATTTAAAAAATAACATGATACTAGAATTGTGTTCTCAAAACTATACTACATCGAAGCCCTAGAAAAATAAATTTAGTTCATGATAAAATTCAAACTAATACACATTTTATCGGATTGCATAATAATAATAAAAAATAGAAGAGATGAAGAAAAACTCTTTTGTGTCGAAAAATCCAAGCCTCTGCCGCCAGTCAAAAGCCACTTCTTCTTTTCTTTTCTTCTTCCTCGGTTTCCGTGCAGTCCACTTCTATTTTTTTTTTCTTTTTTTATCTCCAGCCACCCTTCTATCCTCTTTCTCTTTTTTTATCTTTTATCTTTATCTTTTCTTCCTGGTTTCAGGTTTCGTGCCCTCCTTCCCTCTCCATGTGCAGCCGCCACTTCTTTATATAAGGAGAGAGAACAGTAGGGTCTTAAATATGGCTAGTTAATTAAAATTAGGATTAGTTAATTGATTAACTAATAAAAATCTATAAATTAAGTTTAATTTTAAATTTTAAATTAATCAATTAACTAACCTAATCCAAATTCACTCAATTTTTAAATTCGGGTTGTTTCTTTTCTTCTTTAATTTTTTATTACATAATTTCATTCCACCCCCTAGTTGACCATAATATTTTCTATTGTTTCTTCAAAGGGCCAATTTGTGGAAGTTTACATTAGAGTGCTCGAATTTTTCAGAAATCTTCACATATAACCAATTTGAAATTTTGAAATCTTTATCCTTATTTTCTTCCTTAAATTCACCAAAACGCCCACCTTCTGCGCTTATCCATCTCATTCCTTCAAAATCAAATAAATAAATAAAATAAGTGGAAAAAATATATATTTTAAAGAAATAAACCAGAACTTGCGATTTTAATACATAAAAGAGTAATAAAAATCAAGTAAAATTACACACATCAAATACCCCCAAACTTAAGATTTTGCTTGTCCTTTAGTTAAAAGTAAAACCATAAATCAAAGAATAACAAATCATATTAGGCTCAACTCATAGCTCCCAAAGGACTTATCATGCAAGCATCAAATTTTCAACTTAATACAAGAAAAATAGCAAATAAAGGAAAATTTACAACTTAGTTTGTGAGTTACTGTTGTTTTCGACTAAGTTATAGTTTGTGAGTTACTATTGTTTAAGTACTGCTGTGTCTGCTCTTTTCAGATTCACAATTACTTGTATTTTATCATGAATTGTATCATTTTGTTGCGTTCTTATTGTCGCCTTGATACTCGTATACACACTTCATGCGTCCCAGGTTTTTACCACATGGTTTCTACTTACATGCAATTTCATTTAGATCTAGTAGCGGATTTCTATAGGACCGTGTACTCAGGCGTCATGTAACAGGTAACAGGCACGAATCACGTAGTCGTGAAATTGCCGTAACATGAACAGGCATGAATTATATAGTCATGAAACATGAAAATATATAGTAATAATAGTCATGAATCATGTAATCATGAAATATGGTAACATATAGTAAAAACAGGCATGAATCATCACGAATCATGGCAACATATAATATGATAGTAATAACATGTATATAAATCATGTAATTATGAAACATGACAACATATAATAACAACAGGCATGAATCATGTAATCATTAAACATGGCAACAGGTAATGGGAAACAAGGGCCCCCTTCTGAGTACACATTCCTATATTGTCCACTACTGAGGTCTTTCCCTTTACCCCGGCTTGATTATTTGTTATTGTTATTAAAAACGCATATACGTGCACAAAATAAAGCAAGAATAACATGACATGAACAAGTAAAAGGTTCAGGTTGGACGATAAATATGTACAGGTGGTAGAAAACTCATAAAAGATTAGGAAAACGAAAATTCTAGTTCAGGACAGCAATACACTACTTCACCAAATTTGGGATTCCTGTTGCCAAAAATATGCAAACCTGGATCCGTCAAAAAATCTGCAAAATAGACTCTCGGCCAAATCCAAAAAATATATATAAGTCATATGGTATTTCACAAAAACAGGACTCAAAATAGAATTGTATCAAGAAAACATGTTCAGCCAGAAATCAAAAGATTGTATTCATAAACAGGAAAATGGCATAAAAACTTACTGATTTAATTCAAGAAAAATCTAGGGTATTCCCTAGTATGTTTAGTATCAGAAAATAAAGTTTCATAATTTTCCAACAAAGATAGAATAGTCAAGTAAAATCAGAAACCAACAAGATACAATAGTTTTGTAAATCTGAAATCATAAACACTGCAGTACCAAAACAGCAATATCTTACAAAATATAAATGGAAACCCAGATCGTTGAAAAGGGTGATAAAATAGATATAGTAGGCTACAATTCTTATTCACAAAGTTTTTGTAAAAAGCAAATAGAATCAGGTTGAAATTATGTTTCTTTACTGAACAGTATGAAAATTCTGCATGTATAGTAGTTGTTTACAAGTATAGAATAGTGTATAAAAGTGATTAATTAAATCCACAAAAATTAGGGGTTAATCCCCATCAAGTCTAGTTGTACTCAACAAAATATTGGATTAAAATATTATCTTTATCATCAGTAGAAAAATAATTAACCATACAGAATTCATATAAAACAGAATCTGGAATCTTTAAACACGTCTGTAGTAAAATAGCCATAACTTACAACTCACAAATCAAAACTGAGATCGGTCAGAAAATCTGAAAAGTAGACAGAATTCTCCATAATTCATATTCACAAATAATTTTCATATACTGATCTTAATAGGGTCTAAAATACTGAACAAAAACGGAGTAACAGCAAAAACTGAAATCTTCTTCATGTACAAAATCAACATAGATAATGTGAAACTCATCCAAATCCTAACAAACGTGAAATATGATATACTAGATGTCCAAGCAAAATGGTATAGGGTAATTAGCAAGTCTACAACAAGTTCTTCTATGACTATGACAAGCAAGCACACGACATCATACGAACAACATGCATGTTTACATCAAGAAGTGGTCATCTCTAAGTTATTTCATATAGTGTGTGTAATGAGATAACTACGGGCGGGTCACACAATAGAGACAAGATATAACAGGGATTTTGCATAAAATTTGTCTCTAGAACAAACCTACATTACATGCGGTATTTAGTACTTGTATTACACAACAAAAGAATACAAGTTACTTGTCTTATAGTCGACAACAAGAACGAAGCAAGAACAAGAATAACGGGAACGGTTTCCCAGGCACGAACACAACCCAACGAACGGACGAATAGACAAACCACGACCACAACTCACGAACAACGAACCACGAGATCACACGCATACCCAAAGACAACACCCGCACATAAGGACTCAACAACAGCAAGCCCCGACAATGCACGGCATCAGGGGAACGGTGACGCAGCAAGGTTGCTGCCGCTGTTGCTGTGATTCCTGTGTCGGAGAGAGAGAGCAGCGTAGTTATTGCTGCTGCCAGAGGAGGGTAGGCGGCGCTGTGGGGTTGCGATGTGACGGGGAGAGGGAACCAGGGAGGCACTGGCTGCTGGCTACGGCAGAGAACAGGGTGAGGGTGATCGGGATGAAAGAGGATGGCAGGAGATGGGTTTAGGTCGGAGGGTTTTGTGGAGGTGCTAGGGAGGAGCACAGGGGAAGAGGTCGGGGAATATGGGTCGGGATGAGATTTAGGAAGCGGATAGGGTTGGTAGGGTGAACAAGGGTAGGGAATAGTGTGTGTGTGTGTGTGTGTGTGTGTGTGTGTGTGTGTGTGTGTATATATATATATATATATATAGATACACAGATTAGAATTAGGGCTAGGGGTGTATAAAGGGTTATTGGGTATTAGTTAATGGGTAATTAGACCCATTAAGCAACAGAATAGGATTTAATTGGGTTTTAAATAATAAAATCCAATAAGGGGATGGGAACAAAATAAATGAATAAAATGGGACATGAATGATTAAAATAATGGGGATAAAAAATAATGGCTCGATCAAACAGAAATGAAATAATATGAGACAATTGAATCAAGAAGATCAAATAAAGGATGACAACTCAAATAGATGAATAGATAGAAAATGAAGATCCAAAACATGGTCCAAAATGAAATACAAGCTAAATAAATACCCAAAAAAAAAAACATCCAAAAATACATAAAATGAAAAACATGGGTTACAAATCATACCCATCTAACAATAAGAATTTCGTCCTCGAAATTCAAACAAGAGGTACATAGGGTAACCCCGAAAAGAAAAGAAAGAAATAAACAAAAGCTACTCGAACAGATGAGGAAACTTCTGCTGAATATCCTCCTCAAGCTCCCACTTCGACTCACCTGGCAAGTGAGGATTCCAAGAAACACGAACCAGCTTGATGACCTTGTTCTTAAGCACTTTCTCCCGCTGATCCAAAGTAGCAACTGGCGGAATCTCACAAGTCAAATCCGGCCGAACGGTCAACTCAGAATAGTGGATCACGTGGCTCTCATCTCGGATATATCTCCTGAGTTGTGAGACATGGAAAATATCGTGCACTCCTGATAAAGCTGGCGGCAATGCAAGACAATATGCCACCATGCCTACTCGCTCGACAATGTCGAACGGTCCAATAAACCTAGGACTGAGCTTGCCCCCCACCGCCAAACCGAATGACACCGCACCAAGGAAATACCTTTAGGAAAACATGTTCACCAACATCAAACTCCAAAGCTCTCTGATGGATATCAGCCCATCGCCTCTGCCTATCCTGAGCTGCATGCAAGTGTTTCCTAATCTGAGTCACCGTATCAATTATCCTGGTGATCAACTCTGGACCCAACAACTTCCTCTCACCAATGTCATCCCAGTACACTAGTGATCTGCACTTCTACCCATACAGTGCCTCGAATGGTGTAGTTTTAAGACTGACCTGAAAGCTGTTATTGTACGAGAACTCTACGAGATGCAAATGGTCCTCCCATGATTTACCGAACTGCAGCATATAGGACCACATCATGTCCTCTAGAATCTGGATGGTCCTCTCTAACCGTCCATCAGTTTGAGGATGAAAAGTTGTACTATATTTCAATTTACTCCCCAGACAACTCTGAAGACTCTCCCAAAACTGAGATCTGAATCTCGTATCCCTGTCGGATACAATAATGACTAGAACCCCATGAAGTCTGACGATCTCTTGCATGTACTTCTCAGCTAGGCTCTCAGTAGACTGTCCGACACAGAAGGGAAGGAAGTGAGCACTTTTCGTCAATCGGTCGACAATTACCCAAATGGCATTGTGACCCTTAGGACTCCTCGGCAAAGCGGTCACAAAATCTATAGTGATGTGTTCCCATTTCCACTCCGAAATGGGAAGCAGTTGAAGAAGTCCGGCGGTTCTCTGATGCTCTGACTTCACCTGCTGGCAGATCAAACACTGAGATACAAACCGAGCCACAACCCTCTTTATACCATGCCACCAGAAATGATGCTTCAAATCCCGATACATCTTCGTACCTCCAGGATGAATAGAATACAATGACTGGTGGGCTTCCTCAAGCAACCTCTGACGAACTTCACCCTTCGGGACACACAACCTAGACCCAAAACGAAGCAATCCATCAGCATGAATAACCATATCCGTTCGGGAACCAGACTCAACTTCTGCCCTGAAACCCTATAACTGCTCATCACCAGCCTGAACCTCTTTGATCTTATCCACAAGAGATGACTAAAGCTGGAGCACCAAACAACGCCGATCAGAACTTAGCAACAACACATCAAACTCAAACCTTCATATCTGCTCAATCAAATCTCTTTGCTGAGTCAGAAACATAGCGTCAGTTTCCTGCTTAAAGCATCTGGCACCAAGTTCACTCTATCAAGATGGTATTGCAAACTGATGTCATAATTGGCCATAAGATCCAACCAATGCCTTTGCCTCATGTTCAACTCCTTCTGGGTGAAGACGTACTTGAGACTTTTATGGTCTATGAAGATCTCCACTCGGTCCCCAAGTAAATAATGTCTCCACAGCTTCAAAGCAAAGATCACTGCCGCTAACTCCAAGTCATGAGTCAGATAGTTCTTCTCACGAGGCCTCAACTGTCTCGATGCATAAGCAACGACTCGGCCCTTCTGCATCAGAACCGCTTCAAGACCTTTACCCAAAGCATCACAGTGAACTACAAATCCGCCTAAACCATATGGCATAGTCAACATTGGCGCTAACGTCAACCTACTCTTCAACTCAGAAAAAGCCTCACTGCAAGCCTCAGACCAACAGAACTTCTCATCCTTCCTAGTCAGCTTAGTCAATGGTCCTGCTATCTTCGATAAATCTTGGATGAATTTCAGATAATATCCAGCAAGACCAAGAAAACTCCTCACCTCTAAAACTGACTTGGGAACTGGTCAATCCTTCACAGCTTCAACCTTGGATGGATCCACAGAAATACCATCGCCCGAGATAATGTGCCCCAAGAAAGTAACTCTGTCGAGCCAAAACTCACACTTGCTGAGTTTCCCATAGAGCTAGTTCTCTCTCAAAGTCTGCAGAACCAACCTAATATGCTCAGCATGATCCTCCCGATTCTGAGAATACACCAGAATGTTATCAATGAAGTCCACCACGAATCTATCCAGGAACTAGGAAAAGACCTTGTTCATAAGACTCATGAATATAACTGGTGCATATTACAAGATACTCATAGTTACCATATCTGGTCCTGAACACAGTCTTCTGTACATCAGTCGCCAACACCATGACCTAATGATACCCGGAACGAAGATCCAACTTCGAGAAAATAGCTGTTCTGTACAACTAATCAAATAAGTCATCGATCCTGGGCAACGGATACCGGTTCTTCACAGTAAAACTGTTCAGTTCCTGATAATCGACACACAATCGACGACTACCATCCTTCTTGTTGACAAAAAGGACTGGAGCAACCCAAGGCGAAACACTGGGTCTGGTGAACCCCAAATCAAGCAACCCTAAATCTGCAACTTAAGCTCTGCTAACTCAACCGGATCCATCCTGTAGTGACTCTTCGATATCGGCACCGTACCTGCTGAACTTCAATACTGAACTCCACATACCTATCATGGGGTAAGCCAGGAAACTCCTCTGGAAAAACATCCAAGAAATCCCGTACTACTAGAGACGCAGCCTCACAGCCTAAGTGCAATTCCATCGCACAAACCTCTTGATCAACTGCAGTCTCAGCTCAGCTAAAGGGCATCTCCCTGGCATGGAACTCAAACTCTACGCGACCTGGGATTCGAAATATAACTTTCTTGGAACGGCAATTAATAATGGCGTGGGACTCACCCAACCAATCCATACCGAGAATTGCATCGAATCCGAAATTCCCAATTACAATCAGGTCGACCTTGAAATCTGCGCCACCAATAACTATGGGACTCTACCTCCACTCCCTGGAAAAAACGACAACACTGCCACCTGTCATAATGTTCCAAGCCTCTGACATGATGCTGCACTCCAACTGATGACGAGCCACAAACGGAGAAGAGACGAAGGAATGGGTTGTCCGGAATCAAAGAGAACAAGAGCAGGAAAAGAGCAAACAAGGACAACACCTAAGATAGATTCAACAACAAGAGGAAAAGAATTGATGATCAAGGATAAGGAAACACAATGCAGAAAGATAATATGAAAGAATAATGCAAGAAAAATGAAAGAAGCAAGAGGGAAACAACAAAATAGCATAGAAATAAAAACAAAATATACCTCCTATAACACCCTCTGCTGTCTCAGCATCAGCAGCAGTCAAGTTGAAAGTCTGACCTCTCCTGGGGGCAGTGGTCCTCTTACCGACAATCTGGCGCTGAGGAGGAAGCAGTGGCCTGACTGTACCACGAGCTGGGGCTACCTGCTGAACTGGACCCCGGCTAGAAGAGCCATCCTCTGCTGCGAGCAATCCTGCACTGAATGGTTAGTAGCACCATATCCAAAATAGCGGCGATTGGCACGCCTGCAGTCTCTGCTCACGTGACCGGTCACAGAATCCCTCTCTCCGAGGAGTGGCAGAAGGGTAAGGAGCTGCCCTGGTAGGATGGGCTGGGACAGGCCTCTGAATCGGCCCACTAGAAGGCCTAGTAATAACAAAGTGCAGAACAGTCCGCTAGGGAGGAGCCAACCCACCACGAGCCTGCTCCTGAGCTCGAGCGGCCTTAAGAGCCCCAGCATATGTATGCAAGTGAAGGGAGACGAGTTGCACCTTAATATCTCGCTCAAGGCCCAGCATGAATCTACGAGCCCTGTCCTCTTCGTTCGTAACAAGAATGGCTGGGAAGCGGTTAAGTCTTGTAAATTTCACTGCATACTCATCCACAGATCTGGAGCCATGTTTCAAGAAAGTCTAATGTTACAACATTGCATGAACAATATGTAACAAGATTCCAAAATAGAATAATGACCAACCTGTTTCAGGGCCAGGAATTGTTGCTCCATTTCAACTCGAGGGCTGCTAGGAAAGAACTTCTCCAAGAAGCTCCTAGTGAACGTGGCTCAAGTAATCGGTCGTTCGAGCCTTTCAAACTCGGACCTCCACCAAATGTGAACCAGATCCACCAGCTAGATGGTTACCACATCCAATCTTTCAGCACCGGCAACTCTTGCTGCCAAAAGCAATTGCTCAGTCCAGACCAGCCACTGTTCGGCCTCCAAAGGCGTTTCAGTGCTGGAAAATCTGTCAGGATGCAGCCTCATGAAATCTATGACTGTACTCGGACGAGGAGGGAGAGCTGCCTGCATAGACACAGCGGGAGGTGCAACCCGGGCAACTTTCAATGCAGCCATCACAAGGTCACTGTGGTTTTGCTGCATATTGGTCAACAGTTCCAACACATTGGTAACGGCCTCAAGCCAGGGCTAATCTTCCTGAGGGCAAGAAGTGGAACCTCTGCGAGCCATAGTCTGCACAAGATCAAAAACAAACAACATCCAGATCAAAGTTGATTATAATTTATTCATGTATGCATGGTCTGTGTACTGTTGAGCTAATCCCAGGTTGAGCCAAGCTTGTCTAATATATCAGTCAAACTAATTCATTAGCCAAACCTGGGCAATGATACCACTAAAAACATTTTCACACCCTGCTTCCCAAAAAGAGATAAGGAATATGGATACGTGACTAAGTCCAGCGAATGATTTTCATCGTCTATAAGGTGTCAGGATCTTTACAACAATTCATAGAAACAATGAGAGTAGGAAGCAAGAGAAATCAATCAGGAAGCAAGAGAAACCAATCACGCATGCATATACGAATCAATATACCAACAGGAATTTACTTGAAATGAAGCTTAATAAATTTCAAATAAACCAGATCTAAACGAGTCAATAATCCTGGATCACAATGCCCAATACAAAATAATCCACGTAACAGGTACATTTAATCAAATAAGCAACAGGAAATCATAATAATAGCAAGAACTCCAGCATCTAAAATCTCAGATATCCTAGTCCATCGGGCAGTTGATCTCCATAATCTGTAATTTAACAAATTGCAGGAAAAAGGAAATAGAAACAAAATGCCCGTCAATGCAAGTTACGAGCCGCTTGTAAGGTAGGCAACAAGTACAAGAAAACAATAAACAAGAATAGAGTAACAACGGAAACAATATAGCATGGAATAGGCATGTCAACAAAACAAGATAACTAACATGAATCAGGAAACAAAATCAAGTAACATGATATACTAACAGGGTACAGGAAACATGTATCAGGTGTCAAGTATCATGCAAGCAGGTAAACAGGTGTCAAGTAGAATGTACAGGTATCATGTAACAGGTAAGCATGTAAAAGGTATCATATCATATCAAGTCTTGAATTATTACTATCTAGGTAGCACTTCATGCATCCTAGGTTTTTACCACATGGTTGCTACTTTCATGCAATTTTGTTTAGATCTAGTGGTATGTTTCTATAGGGCCGTGTACTCAGGCGTCATGTAACAGGTAACAGACACGAATCATGTAGTTGTGAAATCGCGGCAACAGGAACAAGCATGAATCATATAGTCATGAAACATGACAACATATAGTAATAACAGGCATGAATTATGTAATCATGAAACATGACAACATATAGTAATAACAGGCATGAATCATCACGAATCATTGCAACATATAATCAGATAGTAATAACAGGCGTGAATCATATAATCATGAAACATGGCAACACATAATAACAACAGGTATGAATCATGTAATCATGAAACAAGGCAACCGGTAATGGGAAACACGGGCCCCCTTCTGATTACACATACCTATATTTTCCACTACTAAGGTCTTTCCCTTAACCCCGGCTTGATTATTTGTTATTGTTATTAAACAGGCATATACGTGCACAAAACAGAGCAAGAATAACATGTCATGAACAAGTAACAGGTTCAGCTTGGAAGATAAACATGTACAGGTGATAGACAACTCATAAAAGATTAGGACAATGAAAATTCTAGTTCTGGACAGCAAGACACTACTGCACCAAATCTGAGATTCCTATTGCCACAAATATGCAAAGCTGGATCTGTCAGAAAATCTGGAAAATATTCTCGGCCGAATCCAGCAAATATATATAAGTCATATGGTATTTCACAAAAAGATGACTAAAAACAGAATTGTATCAAGAAAATATGTTCAGCCAGAAATCAGAAGATTGTATTCATAAATAGGAAGATGGCATAAAAACTTACTGATTAAATCCAAGAAAAATCTGGGGTACTCTTTAGTATGTTTAGTATCAGAAAATAAAGTTTTATAATTTTCCAACATAGATAGAATAGTCAAGTAAAATCATAAACCAACAAGATACAACAGTTTTGTAAATCTGAAATCATAAACACTGCAGTACTAAAACAGCAATATCTTACAAAATATAAATGGAAACCCAGATCCGTGAAATGGGTGATAAAATAGATATAGTAGGCTACAATTCTTATTCACAAAGTTTTTGTAAAAAGCAAATAGAATCAGGTTGAAATTATGTTTCTTTACCGAACTGTATAAAAATTCTGCAAGTATAGTAGTTGTTTACAAGTATAGAATAGTGTATAAAAGTCATTAATTAAATCCACAAAAATTAGGGTTAATCCCTATCAAGTCTAGTTGTACTCATCAAAATATTGAATTAAAATATTATCTTCATCATCAGTAGAAAAATATTTAATCATACAAAATTTATAGAAAACAGAATCTGGAATCTTTAAACACGTCTGTAGTAAAATAGGCATAACTTGCAACCCACAAATCGAAACTGAGATTTTTCGGAAAATCTAGAAAGTAGACAGAATTCTCCATAATTCATATTCACAAATAATTTTCATATACTGACCATAATAGGATCTAAAATAATGAACAACAACGGGGTAACAGCAAAAACTGAAATCTTCTTCATGTACAAAATCAACATAGATCATGTGAAACTCATCCAAGCATAACAAACGTGAGATATGATATACTAGATGTCTAAGCAATTTGGTATAAGGTAATTAGAAAGTCTACAACAAGTTATACTATGACTATCACAAGCAAGAACACGACATCATACGAACAACATGCATATATACATCAAGAAGGGGTCATCTCTAGGTTATTTCATGTCGTGTGTGTAATGAGATAACTACGGAAGGGTCACACAATAGAGACAAGATATAACAGGAGTTCTGCACAAGAATTGTCTCTAGAACAAACCTACTCTACTGGCGGTATTTACTACTTGTATTACACAACAAAAAGAATACAAGTTACTTGCCTTATAGTCGACGATGAGAATGAAACAAGAACAAGAATAACGGAACGGTTTCCTGGGAACGAACACAACCCAACGAATGGAAGAATACATGAACCACGAGCACAACTCATGAACAATGAACCACGAGATCACACGCACACCCAAAGACAACACCCACACACAAGGACTCAATGACGGCAAGCCCCGGCAACACACGGCGTCTGGAGAACGGCGACGCAGCAAGGTTGCAGCTGCTGTTGCTATGCTGCCTCCGTCGGGGAGAGAGCAGCACAGTGGGTGCTGCTGTTGGAGGAGGGTAGGGTGGTTCTGTGGGGTTGCGACGCGACGGGGAGAGGGAACCAGGGAGGCGCCGGCTGCTGGCTACGGCAGAGAATAGGGAAAGGGCGCTTGGGATGAAGGAGGATAGCGGGAGATGGGTTTAGGCTGCAGGGTTTTGTGGAGGTGCTAGGGAGGAGCACAGGAGAAGAGGTTGGGGAATGAGGGCCGAAATGAAATATAGGCAGCAGCTAGGGTTGGTAGGGTGAACAAGGGTAGGGAATAGTATATATATATATATACAGATTAAAATTAGGGTAGGGGTGTATAAAGGGTTATTGGGTATTAGTTAACTGATAATTGGACCCATTAAGCTACAGAATAGGATTTAATTGGGTTTTAAATAATAAAATCCAATAAGGGGATGGGAATAAAATAAATGAATAAAATGGGACATGAATAATTAAAATAATGGGGATTAAAAATAATGGCCCGATCAAACAGAGATAAAATAATATGAGACAGTTGAATTATGAAGATCAAATAAAGGACAACAACTCAAATAGATGAATATATAGAAAATGAAGATCCAAAACATTGTCCACAAGTAAATACAAGCTGAAAAATACCCAAAAAGAAAAAAAAACATACAAAATTACATAAAATGAAAAACAGAGGTTACACTAATTTTTTTTTACATTGGAAAGCTAAGACAATTTCCTTCGATCGCTCTTTGACAGACTTTTCCTGATTCAGAGTCCATCCGGCCCAAAATCAGTCATCAAACTAGGTCTAGAAAATTACTCTGCCCTGAAACCCCGAAACTTATGTAATTTTATAAAATGAAATTAAAAATTAAAATTAAAGTGAACAAAATAAAACAATATAAAGAAAGAAAAATGAAAACATGGGTTGTCTTTCAAGAAGCGCTAAGTTTTATGTCTTCAGCCGGACGCGGTAGCTGAGATGATTATGTGATGCCAAGATCCAACAACATAAGAACCCCTTCTCTAACAACTTCTTTCATGCGTGTATTAGGGTTTCTCTGTGCATCCCGCAAACTAAATGGCAGTGGTTTAAGCTTGGGTTTGAGTCATTTCTTCCTTGAAGATGACGTCTTTGATATCCCCACCTCTTTGAATTTCAGCTGAGAAGAAAGAAGAATAGATAGTGCAACTTCCAAATACCAAACATATTCCAAGAAATTTTCTTTCTCAGATTCAATATTTGCTGAATTTGTTATACTCACTTTTACCGGTAACTTTTCAACTTTAGCCCTATGTGTCTTGTCCACAACTAAATTAATTTCACTAACTTGAAAACACAAGTGAACTTCGGCAAGAAACTCCTTGGATTTAAAGACATCAAACGTTACTTGCTCATCCTTAACCCTCAAAATAAGTATTCATTGTGGGACATCAATCGAAGCTCTCTCCGTGGCTAGAAAAGGTCGCCCCAAAATCAACGGAATTTTTTCATCTTCCTTTATGTCAAGCACTATAAAATCAGCTGAAAAAATGAACTTCTCTGCTTTTACTAAAATATCTTCAATTATTCATCTTGGATACTTGATAAATCTATCCGCCAATTGCAAAAAAATTGTAATGGGCTTTGCTTCTCCAAGACCAAGTTTCCTGAAAACCAAAAAGGGCATAAGATTAATACTTGCCCCTAAATCACATAAGGCTTTATCAAACTAAAAATTTTCAATAGTGCAAGGAATTGTAAAACCCCCCGCATCTTTCAATTTAGGAGGTAATTTCTTTTGTAAAATTGCACTACTCTCTTCGGTTAGCATCACAATTTCAGGCTCATCCAACTTCTGCTTGTTTGATGAAATATGCTTAAAAATTTTAGTATATATAGGCATATTTTCTAAAGCTTCAATAAATGGAATGTTAATATGCAATTTCTTAAATATATTTAAAAGTTTAGAGAATTAATTATCGAGAATATTTCTTTTTAAGTCTTTGCAGAAAAGAAATCGGTGGTTCATAAGGTGAATTTGGATAAGTTTCTGAATTAAACTCCCTGAAAACCATGGGGTTTGAAGCTCTTTTAATCTTCTTAGAATTCCCAACATGGTTGTTGGTGACCTGCTGCGTTTGTTCCTCCAAAATTGGCTCGAACTCATTTTACTTTTCAACCACATTTTGTTTGGAAATTTCTTCTTATGACTGCTCAACTGTTCACCCACTTCTGAGTGTTATTGCTTTGACATGCTCCTTAGGACTGGTCACGGTGTTACTGTGTAAGGTTCCTGCTATCCTCTCTGTAAGAATATTTAAAAGCTGACTAATATGAGCCTCAAGATTGTGAATTGAAGATGTATTATTTTGTATCGCCAAATCTGTTGCATGTATTGCTCTGTCTTCTACATGTATTTCATGAAAATCTCTTCAATTTTCAGATTCTTTTCTTGCTGTGGAAAATTTTGAGGTGGTCGAGTTGCTTCTGATTGTTGTAGCAAGAAAAATTGGGGTGGTTTCTACATCCTGAATTATACGTGTTTGAATAAGGAATGTTTTGATGTTGGAAGTTGGACATGTAATTTGCTTAGGAGTGTGGTTAAGCAAAAGGATTTCCGACTTGGCACTCAATACTTGAGTGATTTCCTGCACATTGATCACAAATAATATTAGTATGAATAGCCTTAACATTCATATTACCTAATTATTTAGATAAAGTAGTAATTTGTGCTGCCAATGTGGTAATATGATCAAGCTAAAAAAATTCAGCTGCTTTTCTTGGCATTTCTCTCTCTAAAGACTATTGGTAATTGTTAGACGTCATTTACTCTAAAAACTCATAGGCTGCTTCATGATTTTTGCTCATAAGAGCTCCTCCATCTGTTGCATCTACCATAGATCGATTTGTAACACCCAAACAATTATAGAATGTTTGGTCTTGCAGCAATTTTGGAAGTTCATGATGAGTACACTTTCTCAATAACTCTTATACCTCTTCTACACATCATACAATGATTCATTCCCAAATTGAGTAAATGTGGTACTGTCATTCCTTAACTTTGCTATCTTTGCCGATAGAAAATACTTAGAAATTTTTTTGCAAGTCCCTCCCAAGTAGTAAAGAATTTATCCAAGCATTCACCTTATCTCTTAGTGAAAAAGTAAAGAGTCTCAAACGGATTGAATCATCTGATACTCCACTGTGCTTAAAAGTGTCGCAAATTTCTAGAAAGTTTGCAATGTGAACATTAGGATCCTCGTGCGACAGTCCACTGAACTGAACAACCTGTTGAATCATTTAAATGATTGCCGGTTTAATCTTAAAATTGTTAGCTTGTATAGTCCGCCTTTTTATGCTTGATGTTGCTCCATTAACCGAGGGCAAATCGTTGTCTCTCAAAACCTTATTTTCTTCTCTACTACCCTCGTTCTCCATGGTGATACACTTCTTTGTTATGAAATATACCTATTAAATAGCAGAAAAACTAATCAAACCTATCTTTTTAAATAAATTAAAAAACTAAATTAGTAACAATCTAGCAATTATCAATATCAATAAAAGAATAATTAGACCCCGATAGAGACACCAAAAACTTGATGGAATATTTGTAAGCGCACAAAATCGCAACAAGTACAACAACAACAATAACAAATTCCTTTTCCCAACTAGTTGGGGTCCGCTACATGAATCATGGTTTTTCATTCTGCTCGGTTTAGCACAATATCTTCTGTAAGGTCACAAGCTATCATATATTTTCTCATTGTTTCCACCCAAGTTAGTTTTGATCTTCCTCCCCCCTAACTCTATCCTCAATATTTATAAAATCACTCTTTCTAAAAGGGGCATTACAAGGTCTACGTGTGACATGTCCAAATCACCTGAGCCGATTCTCTCTTAACTTATTTTGGATTAGAGCTACCTTTAGCATGTCTCGTATATGCTCGTTTCTAATTCTATCCTTTCTTGTTTTACCACACATCCATCTTAGCATCCTCATCACTGCAACACTCATTTTTTGGACTTGTTGTTTCTTTTTTCCCCAACAATCTGCTTTATACATTATTGCTGGTCTAACAGCCGTTCTATAAATTTTTCCCTTCAACTTCAAAGGTATAAGTTTATCACACAGAACACCACTGGAACTTTTCTACTTAAGCTACCCTGCTTGGATCATATGTATAACATCTTCACAAATCTCCTCATCTCTTTGTATAATCGAGCCTAAATATCGAAAACGATCTCTCTTAGATATCTCTTGGCCATCAAGCTTCACTACTTTCTCAGTTGTGTTCAGAATATCACTAAAATTACACTCCTTATACTCTGTTTTAGTTCCTCTTATCCTAAAGCCTCTAACTTTCAAAGTTTCTCTCCACAATTCTAATTTAACATTGACTCCTGCTCTAGTCTCGTTCACTAAGACGATGTCATTAGCAAAAAGCATACACCAAGGCAACTCATCTTTATTCCTATCGTCAATTCATCCATAACCAAAGTAAAGAGGTTGGGGCTTAAAGTCGAACCTTGGTGTAAACCTACTGTAATAGAAAAATCACTGGTCTCTCTTGTGATTGTTCTAATTGTGGTCGTTGCCCCTTCATACATATCCTTAATTACCTGAATATACCGAATAGTTACTCTTTTATTATTTAACAACCACCATACTATGTCTCTAGGAACTTTATCATATACTTTTTCTAGATATATAAAAACTATATGTAGATCTTTCTTATTCTCCCTATATTTTTCCATAACTCTCCTTAGTACAAAAATTGCTTCCATTATTGACTTCCCAGACATAAACCCAAACTGATTCTCAGATACTGTAGTTTCTAGTTTCTGTCTATATTCGATGACTCTCTCCCAAATTTTCATCGTATGACTCATTAATTTAATCCCTCGGTAGTTTGAGTAACTTTGTATATCTCCTTTATTTTTATATATAAGTACTAAAATACTCCATTCATCGGACATCTTCTTAGTCATCAAAATTTTATTAAATAAATTTGTTAGCCAACTCACTTCTACATCACCAATACACTTTCAAACATCAATGGGTTTATCATCCGATCTTAAAGCTTTTCCTATTTTCACCCTTCCTAGAGCATTTCGAACCTCCGAGATCCTAATTATATGAAAAAACATATGTTCTTGACTCTCCCTCGAGTCCTCTACATTTAAGTTGCCCACAACATTTTTATTTAATGACTTCTCAAAGTAATTTTATCATCTTTCCTTAACTTTCTCATGTTTTACAAAGACTATTGAATCCTCGCTTTTAATACACCTAATTTTATTCAGATCTTTTGTTTTTCTATCCATTTATTTAGCAAGCTTATAAATGTTATTTTCTCCTTCTTTTGTTCCTAATTTTGTGTATAAATCAGCATAAGTTTTTTCTTTTGCATTTCTTACCGCTTTCTTAACTTATTTTCTAATGGTCTTTTATCTCTCCAAATGCTCTTCATTTCTACTAATTTACCATATTTTGAAGGTTGATCTTTTTTATCTCACAATATTTTAGACTTCTTCTTGCCACCACCAGGTTTCATTATTTTGAAACTATCTACCTTTGGATTCTCCAAGTTCATCCTTTGAAATTTCTCTTATGTATGTAACCATTTTAGTCTATATCATATTTGTCTCCACATCCCAATTCCACGATGCTTCTTTAAGGACTTTATCTCTAAAACTTCTAATTTACCTCCTTTCAAGTTCCACCACCAAATTCTTGGGTTCCTAGTCTTCCTCCTTCCACATATGTGTTTCCCAATCTTAACATCCAATACAATTAATCTATGTTGTAAGGTTAAACACTCTCCCGGTATAACTTTACAATCTTTACATGTTAAACGATCCACCTTTCTAGTGATGAAAAAATCAATCTGACTCCTATTGCCCCACTTTTAAAGGTTATGAAATGTTCCTTCTCTTCCTAAAATAATAATTTGCTAGTATAAGATCATACGAAGCCATAAAATATAATAGAGCCTCTCCACCATCGTTCTTATTTCCAAATCTATGTCCTCCATGCACTCTCTTATTTCTCATGTTATCTTCTCTGACATGTCTATTGAAATCTTCTCTTATAAATTGTTTCTCACCTAAAGGTACTGCATGAATTATCTCATCCATATCTTCCTAAAATTTATTTTTAGCTTGTGCATCTGATCCTACTTGGAGTGCATAAACATTACTGATATTAATTACGTTTTCCCCTAATACAAGCTTAATTTGTATTATTCTATCCCCTTTTCTATTAACACCTACTATATCTCTTTTGAATTTCTTATCTACTAAAACTCCTACTCAATTTCTATTTCTAATTTTACCGGTATAATATAATTTAAAATAATCTATCTTTTTAGCTTTCTTCCCTATCCACTTTATTTCTTGGAAACAGGCTATATTAATATTCCTTCTAATCATGGTATCTACTAGTTCTATGCATTTTCTGGTTAATGTTCCTATATTCCAAGTCGCTAACCTAAGCCTATTTTCGTGGACTAGCTTCTTTACCCGCACACGTCCAGATTGGTACAGGAACTCTTGCCCATTTTTCAACGCACCCGACTGCCGGTGCGACGCCCCTTGCATGTAATACCCTGATTTTTCATTTAATGAAAAATTATTTATTTTGCACGTAGTGTGCACGTGCAATATTTTGGTTGAATTAAATCTTATAATTATTTTTGTTGTGATGTGTATAAATATTTAAATATATGTTTTCAAATTATTCCATACAAAAGCCTTTTTCTTAAAAGCCATATTTTAAAGCCTTTTCTTAAAGCCCAAAATGTATTTTATTTATTTTATTTTATTTTAACTATTTTGGCCCATAAAACTAAAGCCCATGGATTAATTTATTTAAAAAGTCTATTTTATTTTTTATGTAAAAATCAATTGCACAATTTTGGGCCCAGTTGCATGCACGTGCACTATACGTACACGTGCAACATGCACAATTGTGCTAGGCTGGATTACTTCTTTTTGGAGGGAGATTCAAAAGTTTAGTGGTGGTCATGGTGTGGTAGTTATGTGAATGTGGGTAGTTGTGGTAACTCCTACTCTCATCCTAGCCTTCCATCCTACAACCAACCAACTAATCCTAGTCCTCCATTCTAGTTGATTTTTAGTATAAATACCCCCTCCCATGGCTAGTTATTTTGTGCTTATTATCCCTTCCAAATCTATAGTCTAATTAGTAGTAGTTTGAGAGTTAAAAAGATTGAGTGGTGAGTGGTTTGTGCTTGCATTCTACCAAGGAGGAGAAGGGCCAGCTATTCAAGGAGGGAAGCTTTCGGTGGTGTTGTGGAGCTTGTGCCCGCATCATCTAGGAGGAGGTGCATCTCATTTGCAAAGGACTTAGTTGCTATTGTGTTTGTTCTCTCCATACAAGGTGGGTAAAATTCTCCATATTTCTAAAGTAGAAATGCTTGTTAGAATGATTGAATGATAGTGAGTTTAATTTTCCTTAAGAATGATGCTAGTATGATATTGAGAATGATGCATGGAAAATATTAATAAGAGTACACTCTTAATTGGAGAATTGACTTATGAATTGATTGGAATGTGAGTATGCAATTGTATGTGATTGGATTAGTAAAAATCTAAGTTGGTATGGATTAATTATAACCATGAATGTGTGATTGGCTAATAAAGAGATTAGTGCCATTAATTGTTGAGAAATGTTGAAAAGAATTGTTCTGGTAAGTCGACTTAGGACCTTATAAGTCGACTTATGTACTTATTTAAGTCGACTGGTGCTGTTATAAGTCAACTATTTGCTTAAAATCATGGATGTTTTCCCCTGGACAGGCGACTTACTATAGTATAAGTCGACTGGTACTGATGCATTTTTATAAACTCGAATGTTCTACTATTTTGAAAATACATGAGACTTTATAAAGATAATTTGGGAATTGTTGCATGAAATAAAATGTGATTTGAGAATAAAAGGCGTAATCAGAACCATGATTTCGATATGTGTATTTTTGGGAAATTATACCTTGCAAAAGAACTAGAAATGAAGAAGATTAGTATAGTAAAGATTGAAGTGACATTATGTGATAACATGTATGAAAATATGAACTGTGAATATTCGTCAGTATTTCTCATTTTGAGAATAATGTGAACAATGAAATGTGAATTATTCTTGTTAAAGAATAGCGAGACAAAGTATGATGTGTAAATAGAATGAAGGAATGATTCCTTAATTTGAGATTTTAACTACTCAGTCGACTGAATGTGTGTAGCAGTCGACTGTATAGAATTGGAGAAATTACATGATTGAACTATGCAGAACAGCCGACTGTATTGAACAACAGTCGACTGTCCTGTGATTAATAATTGAATTTGGAAACACTGCGGAACAGCCGACTACCGTGTGCAGCAGTCGACTCTCCCGAGTGGTTATGAAGAATGTGAATTGACTGAACAAGTCGACTGGAAGAGATCCAAGTCGACTGTCCAGAGTGTTTGGTTATGTCAAAGAACATTATTCTGTCTATTTTGAAGATTGTGAACTTTATGATTGATGTTGATGAACTCTTTTATTGCTGTATGAATTTATATGAAATGAATCATAGTTTGAATTGAGAAATTTACATGAAATGAGTCATACTTTGAATAAAGAATTACATGAATATGAAAGCTAAGATCATGATATGCTGAGGCAATGAAAAATGAACTCATGAGCTGGGAATGCTCAGATTATGTTAGAATTTGTGAACTGGAATTGAAATGAAAGAGTAGCTAAGTCTCCCCCTGCATTTGGAATGAAATGAAATGAATATTGAAAAGAAAGACCAAGGTTGGTCATGTTGAAATGAATGAATAAGTCCGGTTTGGTGGAGAGGCTAACTCTAGAGCTTTGATTTTGTTCATGATTCTAATAAAAACTAAGGATTAGTACATAGTGGAGATGTGATGAAAGTAGGAGAAAAACACGGGTGAAAGCCATCGGATTTGCGGCGGAGAGTATTTCACAGGTTCTTCACGATGAGTCGTGACATGAGGTGGATACGGCTCCAGGGTGCCGTGGCGGCGGAGAGTATTTCACAGGTTCTTCACGATGCGTCGTGACATGACGTGGATACTGCTCCAGGGTACCGTCCCTGTGGTGACACTTGTGGGATGTTTGGTGACTGCATGAGGATCGTGTATCATGAAGGAGGCTGAATTGTCCATAGGTTCTTCACGATGAGTCGTGACATGACGTGGGATTCCCCTCCAGTTTCTGTACACGTGCTTGCACTCATAGATCATCTAAGACACTACCATAGTTACAGTAGTAGATTGAGTCATAACGAGGGATTGAACCCTACAAGATGAAGAACGATTAAGAGGCTTGCCCTCGGACCTATGTAGTATGGGATGCATAGACTCCGAACAAGTGTGCATTAGTGTCATGTAACATAAATAATTGCATTAAGGATTAAGTGCACAATCACAACACGACATCAATAGGGTAGTCCCTTTATTTGAAATGTGACAAGTTTGTGTTTGCTAAATATGGATAATGAAGTTATACTATTTCCGGCATAGAGAAGATGGCCGTGTATAATGATCGTCGGTTGAATAAACTGACGTACCCACAGTCTTATATGCAGGTAAATGGCATGTTAAAGGTTAAAGAGGAATGGATGCTTAAAGATTATACCATGTTGTTGTACATTTATTTAATTGTTGTAAAATTTTACTTCCGCTGTGCAAATGAAAAATGTAATATGATGTAAACTCTGATGTAAAGTGAAAAGTTTTAATTTCCCTGTAAAATTGTACTAAAGAAAGTGAAAAGATCCTGTAGAACATCTCGAATTCAGTGAATTTGGGATTCGGGGCGTTACATTGCACATTTTTCGAAGCATGCAGAGACTGGCACAATGCATTGCTTCTAGGGAATGCCCTAGTATTTCCGCATACATTATTAGGATTCATGTTCATAGGATTTGACAAAGGTTTGTGATGGCTGTCAACTGCCTAAGGCAACCCTCCTCCTTACCCAGTTTTTGACCGGATTCCTGGCTTGGGACAGACAATGACGGAGTTACAAAATCGCAACCAGTAGTATAGTTTAAATGAAAAGAGTGTCAACCCACAATGACTAATTATTTTAATGAGTACCAAAATTCACTAGATTAACTACTATTTGGATAATCGAAAATTTTGATAAAAACAAAAACTAAAGTAAATTAGACTAAAGGAAAAATTAAAGTAATAAAAAAAGAATGAAAATCTAAAATTTTGTGGTTTATTAATAGTAAAATTCAAATTTAGGGATTTTGATTTCACCTAGTTAATTTAACACAATTCATAATTCCCATGGACTAAAAAATCTACTTTTCGAAGTTGTAGACCAAAATCCCCTAGTGTTATTCAATGTCTTCTCTCGATCCTCAACTAATAATTTGTCATGTCTGTATACAAATTTAATTATTTGAAGATCCATTAAGTTCTATGGACTTTTATACGGTCACATTAATCACGGTAAATTATCTTTAATTTTGCTCAATCAATAGTGTTTAATTTAATAGTTCTAAATTACAAGTTACCTCTCGACATCTCCCCTAACTCAATAATTCAAACAATTGTTGGCCAAACAAATGCAAGCATTAAAATAAAAAATAAAACACACAACCACGAAAAAATAGAAGAATAAAATAACATTAAAGTAGAATTGTGTTCTCAAAACTATGCTACATTAAAGCTCTAGAAAAATAAATTTAGTTCAAGATAAAATTGCAAGTAATACACATTTTATTGGATTGAATAAAAATAATAAAAAATAGAAGAGAAGTAGAAAAACTCGTTTGTGCCGAAAAATCCAAACCTCTACCACAAGTCAAAAGCCACTTCATCTTCCTCAGTTTCCGAGCAGTCTACTTCTATTATTTTTCTCTTTTTTTTATCTCTAGCCATCCTTCTCTCCTCCTTCTCATTTTTTATGTTTTATTTTCCTTTTCTTCCTGGCCTCGGGATCTGGGCCCTCCTCCTCTCTCCATGTGTTGCCGCCACTTCTTTATATAAGGAGAGAGAGTAATCGGGTCTTAAATGTGGTTAGTTAATTAAAATTAGGATTAGTTAATTAATTAACTAATTAAAATCCATAGATTAAGTTTAATCTATTAAATTCTAAACTAATTATTTAACTAACCTAATCCAAATCCACTGAATTTTCAAATTCGGGTTGTTTCTTTTCTTCTTTAATTTTTAATTACAAAATTTTATTCCACCCCGTAGTTGACCATAATATTTTGTATTGGTTCATCAAAGGTTCAATTTGTAGAAATGTACATTAGAGTGCTCAAAATTTTCAAAAATCTTAACATAGAATCAATTTGAAATTTTGAAATCTTTATCCTTATTTTCTTCCTTAATTTCACCAAAACGCCCACTTTTTGCACTTATCCATCTCATTTCTTAAAAATCAAATAAATGAATAAAATAAGTGGAAAGAATATAAATTTTAAAGAAATGAACAAGAAATTTTGATTTTAATACATAAAAGAGTAATAAAAATTATGTAAAATTTACACACATCAGGGAGCAAATTTGCGTCACTTTTTTTGGACGGGCTTGGCATCCAAGCTCACACTAAGGTGGTCCATTATTACATCTCTAGAAATATCTGGCATGTCAGCAATGAGCCAGGCAAACAAGTCTCGGTTCCCCCTTATACAGGTGATGAGTCACTTTTTGAGCCAGAGAGGAAGGGTCTTGCTTACACGAAAACATGTGGGCTAATCTTCTTGAGAAATAGGGATCTCTTCCAATTCATCCGCGGGCTCGGAGTTAATGTGACTACTTTCTCGCGGCAGTTCAATGGCATCGAGGGGAAAGACTGAGCCTCCCATAATGACAGTGTTGTAGCGCCTTGAATTTTCAATAAATAAACTCAGAAATACGTGGCATAATTTCCAGCATCAACCTCAATTGAAATCATAAACATAGCATCCAAATATAGGAAAATTTAAAATTTTTATTACAACAAATCTTTTACAAGCACAGCGAAAATTAAATACCTTGAATTACAATTCTTTTTACAACACAGTACCATAATTACAAATTTACTCTTTATGGTCAATCTTTTTACAACATATGTAATAACATTAAACATTCTACCACATGCTCCTAACTCCATGCTAATGGTACCTACCTGTGAAACATGAGGTTAGAGATATCCATAACCCCCAAAACTATAGGGGTCAGCCATAACGGTGTGAGTGATATTCAAAGAAGATACAACTTAAAAGAAAGCATAAGGAATAAATTCATAAATCAATAAGTGAAACACATTAACACAGTAACTACAGAATGTAACATAAATCTACAAGTGATACTAGGCTAAGTGTCAAGTGTAAGAAGACATAAAACAAGCATGCAAAATACGAGTCAAGAAAGCACAGTGCTTATGATGATTACTAATGCATACTTGTCGGATTCTATACATCCCACAATACATAGGTCTTGTGCAAGCCCTTATCGTTCTCCACTTGATAGGGTTCAATCCCACATTATGCAACAATCCTACTACAATGACTACGATGAGATTTAGACATTTCGCAAGTATCAGCTCTCGCCCTTGGAATACTGGAGACCAATCTCCTCTGTGGATTATTCTGTTGCCTATTTCATCCATCATCCCGAAATATTTGGGAATGTCTCACTTCGCAGGTCATCCTGGACCCTCATTGCACAAATATTCCATGAGTGTCGCTCTCGTCCTTGGAATACTGGAGACCAATCTCCTCTGTGGATCATTTTGTGGCCTATTTCATCCATCGTCCCAGAATATTGGGGAATGTCTCACTCCACAGATCATCCTAGAGTCCATAACTCACATTTGCTCCCATTTATTCATATCACCTTCTAGTGTCTGTCCTTATATTTATTAAGTTCATTTAATTAACCATAGTTCCCTAAGAGTTGGTGTACCCTACCAGACTTAACTCAACTAATCAACATCAAGGCCCCAATTGGCCATAAACTACATCTCATCTGCCGGTATACTAGGGTCCCACTCAACCTCTAGAGTTTCAAAATCACAAGGTCAACACAACACCTCTTACTAATACATAATTCAAATTCGTTCAATAAGTTACGAGAATTTCCAAGAATCCAACATTCAAAAACTAAGTACCTCCACGTGCAATCATATCCATATAAATTGTAAAGAAGGAAAAAAAGAATTAACACCAATTGACTGAAACTTGAAATCCTAGAACAGTGTTCAACAGCCCGAATAAAATATTTCTGAAAGTTCAAATAATAAATCTTCATAAAAACAAGAAAATAGAACTTAAATCCCCTCAAGGTTTGAAATTTCTCTTTCCTTGAAAATAACAAGCAATCTGAATCTAAACACCCTGGAAAATAGAGAATTTACATTTATAAATATTCAATAACCAATCATTCAAGAGACGAAAAACTGCAACAAAGCGATTGTGGAAAATCAAATCATGTCGATAGACCGACAGCCATAGTATAAAAATACTGCGGTCGACTGATAGTGTTGAAAAACAATAAACCCAAAAAAATCATGGCAGTCGACCGGTAGTCATGGTAGGAAATACTGCAGTCGACTATTAGTGGAGAAGTGGTGTCCGCCAGCATTATAGTCGACCACAATTGCACGTTCAAATGAACCACAGTAGATCGACAGATACAGTGCAGTCGACTGTGCGGTCGACCGACATGCGGTCTGCATCATCCCAAAATTGATAATCTCGCAAAACTAATATATGTATATATATATGTGAATAAATACGTGGTTTCTCATGATAAAATCTACAACATAATGAGCACAATCTTGGCCAAATCTAACTCAGTTCATATGCCATAACTTCACAAAATACAAATATTTTGAGTTCACAGTATTGAATAAGAGTTATAAAGAAGACTTTTTCATAAAATTCTTGAAACATCAGTAAAGACCTAAAGGAATTCGTTACAGATGAGTTGTATGTTGATCAATCCATCTCAGTTCCAATATCATTTTAGTTCATTCGAAAATTTCACCAAAATCTCAAATCTCAAGTTTTCGGCCTGCATTTGCAGACTTGAAATTTCAAATCCCAACCTTTACATATAACACTTGATCTTTCTCTCAAAATCCATTCTTTTTGTGATTATCAAATTCAAACACATTCACTGTTAAGTCAATTGCTCCTATTTCTTTGTCTCTAATTCAATCAATGGTCAAGTTTTCCATTACACAAATCAATCAGAGCATATCAAAAGGAAAACAGTGAATACATATGCATACTAATTCCTTTGCATACATCTTGATGAACAAATAATCTCCATATGATTAAACAAGTATAGAGCGAAAATATCAGGGTATTACCAAGTCTCTAATCATTCATAATCAATTCTTTCACATACAATCATTCACCAAATCATGTTCTTGATCATGCAAATCTTACCTTAACCACTCGTTCACCCAATTATTCACCATATCAAACATATAATCGTCTAGCATGCATCCTACTAGACAAGCCATCATATTCAACTAATATAGAATCAAAACAAGAGAGAAAAGTATCACTCACATTAAAGAAGATTAACTTGAAGAAAACAAGAGCAATAAGAAAGCATTCTCCTCCTTCTTTTTGCAAAGCTTCAAGATTCAACACCAAAATAATAATTCAAAGAAGGGTTTTGAGTTCACAACAGTGGGGAAACGGCTGTAGGAGTAGTAGAATTAGGCCAGGATGATTCCCTAGGGTTTTTGTGAAGTTTTATAAAAATATTCTTTTAAGAAATATCTTTACATATATAGACTAATCATATTAGGTAGTTAGATAAATCAAATGGGGTAAGATTTTATATCCCCCAATCCCACCAGATCTGGCCGGCCTCAAAATGCAGCCCAAAATTCAAATTTCTAAAATCTGCCTCCAAGTGGCAACTTTTGCAAAAAGACACCTTCCTTTAGCAATATTTGCAAAACTACCAATAGTTATCTATAAAATCCAGAAAATTGCAATTATTATTCACTAACAAATATTTTATCCTCCAAATAAATTTCTTGACTTTTATTCTCCCGGAAAACTATTGCACAAAGCCCAACTTAAATTTCATATTTGCAAAAATATCATATTTATTTGAATCCTTACCAAATCAACTCTAAATAATATTTAAATAACTTTTATTTTTAATTCGAACCTTGGCCAACCCAAAAGGCAGCAAAAAACAAATTTTTATTATTTATTTGAGATCCAGTCGGCTTTTTACAAAAAGATCCATCTCTTTCAAAAATTTACAAAAGTAGTTTTCTTTATTTAGAAACATCCCAAAAATTCAAATGTGCCCAATAAAAAAAATAGAGGTTGTTCATCAACTCATAATTTTAAATTCACAATTCGAAAATATTTGCACGTGTTTTGCACGGGTAGAAATGTCAATATTTTCAAAATTCAAATAATTAAATTAATAAATTTCAAAAATTATTTATTAATTCAAAATATTGTATTTAAAATTACGGGGCATTACATGTGTAGCATGCTTGCTCTGCCTCTTGGTTTCCTGCAACTTGGCCTCAGTCTTTTGTTGTGGGGAACTTCATCTTTAGGTGAAATACGGAGGCGGCAGCATATAACTCTGCTAGGCCTATGTGACCAAATATAGCATTGCACGCAACCTTGATATCAATTACCGTGAAGTCTAATATCTCTGTTCTAGTTGCGGGGGCTTTTCCTGCTATCACATCGAGTGTGATGATTCCTTCAACTTGAACAGGTGCACCTGAGAAGTCGTGGATTGTAAAGTCGGATAGCTTGAGCCAATCTCGGGGGAGCATGAGAGCATCAAATGTGGCCATAAAGTGGATATTTACTGAGCTGTCGTTATCTACAAGGATGCATCATACCTCATGATTCACCATGCACAAGCTTATAACCAATACATCACAGCGAGGCATCCTGATGCCCTCAAGATCTTTATCGGAGAATGTCACACCGATGCACAGTCTCTTAGTGGGCAGGATATTATGTACTGAGTTGACTTCCCTAATGAAGGCTTTGCAAGAGGAGTTGGAATCCCCCCCCCCCTCTCTTGGCCCTCTATGAATAGAGTGAAGACTGGCCTTGTGTTCTGAGTCATGAGATTCGGAGGGGCTCTCTAGTCGCTTATTAGCCCCCGTGCCGGAGGTATTTTGTCATCATTCCTTTGTTGGAAAAATTGAGAGAGATAGCCCTGGTGAATTAGACCTCTGAGTTCTTCTTTGAGGGTCAGAAATTATCGGTGGTGTGTCCATGGTTTCTGGGAAATGCGCACCACTTGTTCATATTTCTCTTTTTGCTAGTCGTTGTCATCTTGGGAGGAGGACGAACTATTCTGTCTTCTTCAACTTCCATAAGGATGGCAGACGCACTTGCATTCAATGGAGTGAACTTGTCGAAGCGTGATGTTGGAGGTGGACGGTGTTGTCCTGCGCCGTATTTCTGAAATTTCCTGGGTCCTTCCTCGCTTGCATTATTTCTTTTGTTCCTGGAAGGTGACTCTTTCTTGTCTTGAGGAGAGAGAGCTTCCTCAGCCTTGATATACTTGTCACTCCTTTCCAGGAGTTCGGCGATATCTTTAGGAGGCTTCTTCACGAGAGAGGCCTTCAGCTCTTAGTGAGTGGCGTTGTTACGGAATGCAGCAGCCACCACTGTCGAATCGAGAGAGAAGTTGGACCTTTATTCGACTGTGAAGCACTTGACAATGTCTTTAAGCAGTTCCACATCCTTTTGGTTTAATTCCAAGAAGGAAGCAGTCTTTTTTGACTTTGTGGCTAATAACGAAGTGTGATAGCTCCTCGAGCTAGTCGAAGGAGAATATTAACTCTGGAGTGAGGTAGTAGTACCATTCCCTTACTGATCCTTTCAATGTTGCGGAGAATGTTCGGCACATGAGCACATTGGTGGCTTTATAGACCATCATAAGAGTTTTAAAGCTCTCAACATGGTTAGCTGGTTCAGATTCACCATCATATGATTCAATTTGAGGAGCTTTGAAATTCTTTGGAATGGGTGCATCGAGGATGGATTTGCTGAAAGAAAGTCGACTGGGGTGGTAGTCTCTGCTGGAGCGGTTCCCTTTATTTTTATCTGTTCTAGGCGATCTTCTGCTTCTCGGATGCGGCGAAGGACTTGGTAGTCCTTCCTCTTGGATCTAGTTGAGTTGTTTGACACTTCTTCTCTCGAAGGAGTAGAGTGACAGCTCCATGAGCGTTGACCATGATACCTTAGATAGCTTGGAGGATGTCATGCTTGAAGTTCTCCAATTCGGCCACAGTGACTGGGGCCTCTTGCTCTTCGTTTCTCTCAAGATGCTTTCGATTCTCACGAGTCGGACTTCTGAAGTGCGCCCCCTATAAGAGGAGGAGTGTCTTGATCTCTGCCTTCGGGGAGCGTTGCTTCTCCGGTTCACTTAACGTTCTAAACGGGAGACCTCAGTCTGTGCACGCCACTCCTCTAAATGAATCTTTAGATCGGTACCATATTGTCTGATATTGATGATTTGACGTTGATCTCTTGACCCCTGGGGACCTCCCGAGGGTCGAGTCGCCGGAAGCATTATGAAAAGAGATATGGCCATGTAGGGGATGTTTTTCACAATGCAGTTCATGAAAGCTTTGTCGGGAGGCCCCCCCGGTGCTTCTCCGTTGATAGTGCTTCATTAGGCTATTGAGGAGGAATTGAATCCTCCACAAGAGGAGTTGGTTGACGAAGGGAGTTGGCTTGACAGCTTGAAGCCGTTGCTCTCCCTCTTAGTCTTGGAAGCATGGTGGTAAGTCTAATCTGTGTAGTTTCACACAGACGGTGCCAATCTATTGCTCCTTATTTTGGTGTGGGAGAAAACAGATAGTGTGTTTATATTTTGAAGGAAACTACTAAAAATCTAACCTTTGACCGTCTCTGTAAAAAGTGGTTAGGGCTCCTGATATTAGATCTGGATCATTGACTGAACACCTTGATCTGAATTTGACGGTTGCTGATGCGGCAGATAAACCTGAAAAAAGCCTGAAATACCGGGGATGACCCCACGACATATCCTCTGACGCTCAAGTCATAACCAGAGAAAGAAAGAGAGTTTGAGAGATGAATTGTTGATTACCTTCCGAATAAGGAGGGGAGAGGGTATTTATAGGCTTGAGAAACAGTTAGAAGATTGATACAAATTAGTTAGATCGTGTCTGATTCTCTCCCTTTCAAGAGATAGAATAAGTTATTCTCCTGTTGGGGATAATAGATTTGACTTATATGGACTGGGTGTCTCTCCTAGTAGGCCTAGTTGCTTTTAATGGGCTTAAAAGCAGCCAATGTCTTGTAAATAAACCTGAAGAAGGCTCAAACATATTAAAGAGACCCGTTATGGTTAATATGCATGTAGAAGCTTTAAAATCGGTGCTGGAATCATACGGTCCTGATTTGTTGCTTTTTTTACCATTATCAAATGTATTTAAAAATATATGTGAATTTAAAAATAACGTGCATTATATGAGCATTAAAATTTATATGAATTTAGAATATATGTTTAATTTAACATATATAAACATCGATATTTGGGATTATCGATCGTGTTATCAGACTCGGATCTGCAAAGATCTGTATTTGCATCTAATAAGAAAACAGATCTATTATGGAGGATCCATATCCTAAAATTTGAGTCGAATTCGAATCAAATTATCAGTTTATAGGATATTTTTGTCAACCCTAGGTGCAAAAGTAACTAAACCTATATACTCAGTAGCGTCAAACCAATTCATGCATCATTCCTTTTTTTTTTATTATTATTATCTTACAGTAAGTATAAACTACTTGCTAATTTATGTTCCATTACTAGTTTTAGTTGGTTATGCTATGACATAGAGTAGAATAATATTTCATGCTATTCATGAATTCCTTTTTTTAGTGATATTTTCATCTTTTAGAAAGATTATAGTTATAATTTATTATGTTATACTCTTAAGAACACAAAAATACTCAAGGAGTGCGTTTGGTTTGTTGTTTTGAAAACTGTTTTCTAAAATTTGTTTTCTGAAAACTGTTTTCTGAAAAAGAGTGTAAAAGCTGTTTGGTAATATTTTTGTTTCTGAAAACTGTTTTCTGAAAAAAGAGTGTAAAAGCTGTTTGGTAATATTTTTTTTTTTCTGAAAACTATTTTCTGAAAACAGTTTTCTAAAAAAGAGTGTAAAAGCTGTTTGGTAATATTTTTTTCTGAATACTGTTTTCTGAAAAAAGAGTGTAAAAGCTGTTTGGTAATATTTTTTTCTGAAAACTATTTTCTGAAAACAGTTTCCTGAAAAAGAGTGAAAAAGTTGTTTGGTAATATTTTTCTCTGAAAACTGTTTTCTGAAAATAATTTTTTGAAAAAGAGATTGCAACAACTGTTTAAAAATAATTTTTCCTCAAAACAGTTTATTTGAAACTAAGATTATAAAATGTGTTTGGTAAACCTGTAAATATGAAATTTTAACAAAAAAAGTTATTGGAAAAGTGAGGTCATAAATCGCGTTTGGTTATAAAAATAAATTATCAAATTTATAGTTAAACAGTTATTTTCAAATTTATAGTTAAACAGTTATATATATATATATATATATAGAGAGAGAGAGAGAGAGAGATGTTCCATTGCAAACGCTAAATATTGTGCAAACCACCTAAACTGTTGTTTCAAACAACGGCTTAGGTTAAGTATGATACAACAACTTCATACTTAATAACCTAAGTCGTTGAAACAACGATCTAGATAATTTGCATGCATTTACATAATATTTAACTAACATTTAGCATTTGCAATACACAATAACATTTCCTACATACAAGATTATATTGATCTTTAATACCCAGAATAAAATCAAACACAAATTAAACAATACGATAAACCATGTGGTCCTAAAACATATAATTTTTTACGTTAGTGAACAGAGGTGAGCTAATATATAGCACCTAAGAGCATCTGTAGTCGTTTATGCTAAAATTATTCATATATGGATAAATAAAATAGAAATTTCGATTACGCTGCACTCGTCGAGAGCTATTTTTTAGCAATCAATACTATAATATTAAGCGACGGCACATGAAGTGCCGTCGGAGTGAACGTCGCTGTCATTCGAGAGAGAAAAAAAAAAATCACAACCCCTAGGGACGGACGGCACATCATGTGCCGTCCAAGCCCATGTGGGTGGCAGCCAATAGAAAACAATTCATTAATTATAAAAATCAATTCATTAATTACAAAAAAAATTCATTAATTACAAAAAACTTTTAAAAAATTACGAAAACATTTCGAAAACTGCAAAAAAAAATAAAAAATTGCAAAAAAAAATCAGAAAATACAAAAACCTCCGGACGGCACTTCAAGTGCCGTTCGAGGATTTCGGATGGCGAATTCGTTTTTTTCAAACGAACGGCACTTCAAGTGCCGTTCGACGATTATAATATTAATTTTTTCAAACGGACGGCACTTTGAACACCGTCCCTCACTTATCGATAAATGCTATATCGATTCTCATTTATAGCAATCTACTGTAGCGATTTATCGATAATATCGATATATAGCAAACGACTGCAGCTGCTTTTTAAACCAAATATCGATATTATCGATATAGCAAACGACTACAGATGCTCTAATACATCAGATGCACATTGTTCACTCAAAATACAACTGATTTTAGTTTTTTTTTTTCTCATAATATCAGTTACTTCAGGTTTCGGATAAAATATGTTGTCATTCTTAAATATTCATAAATTAAATTTGCTATGAGATTTCTAATTTTATCTGTCCTTTTTTATAAGAGAAGTAATAAAAAATTATAGGAGATGAAAAATAAGACATTGTACAATTGATGATTTATTTATGAGCTTCAAAATTCAAGTATGGTGTAGTTTTACTTTTAAAAGCATCTCCAAACGTTTTTGCTATTTTGCCAATTTGGCAAAATAGCAAATGGCAGAAGAAGGGTTTTGGTGCAATCGTTGTTTGGTAAAAAAATTGCAAAGAAGGACAAAAAAGATCGGCTGATTTATTTTTATTTTTATATTGTTTAAGATGTTCAAATTAGGAATTAATTATTACATTAGCTTAATTAAATATATATACTATTACATAAAAGTGAGTTTAGGGTGGAATTTGGATGGAAAAGGAGTTTTGGTAGGATTAAACTCACTCATCCTAGGATGGGACATGTTATCTCATCCAAGTAAAAAAAAAAAAGCTTCAGACGGGACAACATGTATTGTCTGATCTCCGAATCTCTAATTTGGATGGTACGTCAGGTACCGCCTGACATTTTGTAATTAAAAAAAACTAAGACAGAACATGATGATGCGTTCGATTGACAGAAAAATTAAAAAAAAAAAAGACGGAACATGATATTCCGTCTGTTATATTTGACAATTACCAAATTCGTTTCTCAAATTTGACAACATACTGTTTCTCACTAAAATTTGATAAAATAGCAAACAAGATTGCAGCTGTCATTTGCATTTTTTTTATAGCTATTTTACCAAAATAGCAAATAATTTGATCTGGTTTAATAGCAATGACGAAGAGAATATAAAACAGTTAATATCGCACTTTTACTATAATCCGATAATCATTTCTTTCAATTAATTAGGAACGAACCCCAAAATGAAGCTCGGTTCAACAATGATTAGACGCAAGGCGCCCGCCACAAAAGAAATGATGCGTGGCCTTCACAATTCACATAAGAGCATCTGTAGTTGTAGGTTGCTAAATTTTGGGTATATAGCAATTGGAAATAGGAAAAAAAAAATGTCGTTGTAGTCGTTGAGAGCTATATTTGATTTGTCGCTTGTTTTTTTTTATAAAGACGGAAGAATATCTTTCGTCGTTGAGTTTGCAGACGAAAAAAACTTCGGGACGAAATATAATGTATCGTCTGTGGACTGAAAAAATATTAAACAAATGAAAAGAAGCTCTTGGACGGTGTATTATCCATTGTCGGTGGTATTTAAATTTTTTTTTTTTGACAAGGACGGGAGATAATCTCCCGTCCGACGCCATTGAATTGGTGCCGCAATCTCAGGACGATGTATAAAGTATCGTCGGTGGTTTTTTTAATTTTTAATTTTATTTTAAATATTCGTGGGACGAGTAATCTCTCTTCGTTCATCAATTGCGCGGTGAAATTGTTGATCACGGGTGGTTGTGGGTTTGTTCGCATGCGATAAAGTTAAAAAAAAAAAAATAATCAAATGGCAAATAATATTGCCGGCCACCCTACAAAATATTGATGCATTTACCCGTTTGTGTATTCCCCCTTCTCCATATAAATTGCAGTTGAGATGAAGAGGATTAAGGTAAGAAGCAAACAACATATAGCAAGAATTAAGAGTTTTGGTTTGAAGAAAAATTTCTTTCACCATAGCGGACACGTCACTGGCTTCGACGGTGCGCTTCCCTTTTTTCTTTGCTTCTTTCCTACCGGGTGGTCGCGATAGTGGCAAAGGCGCATTTAGATCAATTGGTATATCTGAATCCCACTGCACGGGTGTGGGGGAATGTGTTGAACTACCACCTTCGGTAGATTGAGTATTCAGGACATTCTCGAAAACCTGTGTAGTACGCATTGAAAATTTTGGTTGATCTTTCAAAATTTCATAGCACTCTTTAAATTTGAAGGGCTTCCCAGCTGATTGCATATATTCTAATCGTGCATCGCATACCTATCACAGTTAATAAATTGTTAAAAAATTTACGTGGACGAAATTTATAATAAAAAAGTAACATAATCAATCAATAAAATACATTAAAACGAAACAAACCTTATCCGCATTCGTAGTACCACTTGCCACTCTATTCGTCACACCGCTCAACTTCACAATGTACAATGATACTTCCTTTGACATAGTGGAAAATCGACTGGAAAGAGAGCCGAACGTTCTATCTGTTGCACATCCAGACAGATTCTCAAATGTGAGATAAATCCTATTCCAAAATTGATTCCCGGTTTGATCGCTACCGATCAACAGATCTTGGGTTATCGCAACCCAACTATGTGCCAAAATAATATCCTTATACACGGTATATGCTCGGCCTCTAATTGGACGAAGATTGGCCATAAAATCAAATGAAAATAATATTGCAAAATTAGAGAGATAGAAAGATCGAAGTTAAAAAATTTTAGGAGTTCTGGATTGTGGAGATATAGAATACCCAGTTGAATGTTCTCTGTTTTGAGTTCCTTGTTGAAAACGAACAGAGAGTGAGGAAATGAGAAAACATACAGTGGGAGGAGATGTGAAGAAGGGGATTGTAGTGCAATGTTTATTTGTAGTTGAATATTTTAATTTTTTTTTTTATATCCGTTGTAATTTCATGTGGGACAAAAAAAGAGCCATTGAATATATTAAAAATGGAAGATGAATAATACTAGCCGTTGTATAGCCGTTGTATATATAAAAGATGGAAGATTGAATTAAGTAAAAAGTAAAGGATTAATTCGACAAAGGGGTGGGAAAAAAAATTTGGGAGGGACGGTAGACAATCTACCGTCCGTCCCTTTTGGCGTTTAGCGAAATTGTATTGGACGGTGTATTAAGTGCCGTCCGTCATTTATTATTTTTTTTTGTTTGTTTTTTTTTGTTAAGAGACGGGATTTAATCCTTTGTCCGATCAATTATCTTTCGTCTCGTTTAAGGGACGAAAGATAATGTATTGTCAGCTATATTATGGTTTTTGTCAAACCGTCTTTTATATTTGGCAGTTAACTGTTCATGCGACACACAAAATTTAAATTTTTGACAGACGACTACAGCGATTTATTTGTTATATTTTTTATTTTTTGAATATTTAGTCCACGACTACATATGCTCTAACCCAACAAAAACATCAGAATGGCCGCAATTAGTTGTAGCATGATCATTTTGCCTTCACGTTGTTTTGTATGGATGCATATCATATCATATCACATCATATGAGCTTGCAAAGGGTCCCACTATTTGTCATGATCAATTATTGATTCACATCCACTCGTGAGCACAAACTCTAGTGGATGTGGGATGTATTGGTTGGTGAGGTAGGGATCTGTCTCTTCTTTCGAATTAACGAAGGATTTATATGCGAAGCAATTCTTGTGTAAAGAGACAAAATAAGGTAGCATGGGTTAAAAATATTTAATGGGTTTTTGACATATTAGCCCTAAGAAATCTCACATATATATGTATGTTTAAACGTTGTTACCTCCCAGAATTATGGATTATAAAGGTAAGGTAGCACTTTATAATTAATGACGTTTTTATGATATTAACCATAGTAGCCGGTTAGCTGTGACCAAAACAATTTTAAGATACCTTCAAATTCACTACTTTACATATTATAACCAACCCCAAACCACTTCAAAATGGAGTGGAAATGTGGTTTTGGAATTCGGATCCAACTTCAACCCAATGCCATTCCCTCCATCCAACTCTATAAGAACATCTGTAGTCGTCTTGAGTCAAATTTTAGATATTTGACGAATAGAAATAAAAAAAATGGGTTTGCGCTGTAGTCATCAAAAGCCAAAATGTGGGTTAGAAGAAAGATTATCTTTCGTCTCAGAAATTTAAATAATATATATATATATATATATATATATATATATATATATAAAGTAAAAAAAAATTAAAACAGTTAAGAAAGGGCACAAAAGGAAAAAAAACAAAAAAACCACCAATTGCCTGGGACGAGGGATGAAGTCCCGTCCTAGGCCGATTGGCTTTTGCACAAATGTTCTTGGACGGTACATTATGTACCGTCCGTCAATTTTTTTTTTTAAATTTAATTATTCGGAGGGAAGATAATCCTTCGTCTGTCAAATTTGTCGTATGCTGAATTGAAGCGACGGTATTTTGTTTGCCGTCCCACGTTTCAGACAAAAGATTATCTTTCGTCTCATTTATCGGACGAAAGATAATCTTTCGTCAGCTATAATTTGGCATTTGCCAAACTGTCTCCTATATTTGGCAATCTCCTGTTCATACGATACCCAAATTTTAGTTATTTGGCAGATGACTACAGCGCACTTTTTCCCATTTTTTTTTATTTTTTGGGTATTTAGTAGATGACTACAGATGCTCTAATACCTTTTTTTTAACGCCCCAAAATTTTAGGTTTTTTTCCCCAATTCTATGTTTTGTAACTAAATTAATTACTTTCCCGTACCAAAAATTAAAAATTATTTTAATTGTATTCTATATTTTACTTATTATTGATGTTTATTAATTTTATATTGAGTACAATTAATATATTATTTATAAATTGGTCATTTTTATTAATAAAACTAGTAATCTGCATTTGTGATGCACTTTCTAATTATATATATATATATTAAATAATAAGACGTAATCTAACTTCAAACCTGAGACATTCCTTTACTCATACATACTCTTTACAAATTATCCTTAGTAGCACAAACTTTTATTTTATATGAGTGTCACTTTCGTAAATAATTATGTCGTAAATAAATTTGAACTTTGAGGGTATTATGATAACTAATAGCAGTTGAGTAAATGAATGGTTGTGATTAGATGGTTGGTTGTCTACAAATTACAATTTGTCTACAAATGACAACCTCAACTCTCCCATTATATTATTAGAAATTAGAGATTAGAGATTAGAGATATATTTATTCGTATGATATTTTTTACGATTTTGTTAAATAATGAAGCATACTATTTGATCAATACATAAAAAAATTGTATGTGGCCAATTGGTAAAATAGATAAATAGTCGGGAAATAAAAAAAAGTTATATAAAAGTAGATAAAAAAGAACATGCAGAGAATATTTCTTTTTGGAGTTAGAAATTGAGTTATGCGTTGCAGATGAAGTTACTGTTTGATGTGACAATTACTCCATTTTAGAGTAAAAGTTGCACCATTTTCGAGTGGAGGGTTGGAGATGGTCTAATAGCTTTGCATGTAGTATGTCTTCTTCGGTTCTTATATAGTTTCATTTGATATACTTGGTACCTTAATTTGCTTACACAGTTTCGTATAGATGATTGAAACAGATGATCGATCAACCTACTGGCTGGTCTAAATTCCCACCAAAAGAAAAAAAAACGACATGAAAAACCTTTCAAACTAATTATTAGTTACACATTATTAATCGTTTATATTGTTAGGGATTTCCCACCGAAAACCCCTCTTAGATCTTATTGAGTTATTCGATACAATCAACACAAACTACCAAACACATATGAGATCATACCAAACACACACAAATTTGTCCCGATTGGAGCTTTTGCCTTAATCCGGTGGACAAGAAACCCAAGATGTTATTCAACTAGAGAAGATACAAGAACATTACGATTCTCACCACGACCCTCTCTCATGCCTCACCAGCAAGTACTAGTTGTTTACACTTAGAGAAACAATCTCTCCTTCAATGAAGTGCTCTCTCTCTCTTGGCTCTTAATGGAGGCCAATAACAACAATATATAGAGATCTAGAGAAAACTTAGTTTGATATCTTGATACAATAGCCGTTAGATATTACTGTAAGAGATAATCCTACGATAAGAGCCGTAAGATCTGACTTGAAGAGCATGTTAGGCTTTTCACGAATCATCCAGACTCTAGCCCGAAACCCATCAGCGCTGCTAACGGTTGACCGCACCAACAAGTCAGTCGACTATCCTCTTCTCTAGAAGACTTCACACAGGGGTCGGTCGACCGCACATGAGTTACGATCGACCGCAACTTCTGTTGTTGCTACCGCTGACTGTTTTTCGCCTCTACTCCATCTCCGATCGTCTCGATTCCTCCATCGTCTCATCGTCTTCTTATCCAACATAGTATGCAAGACATAAACCCATCAATCTCCACCTTGGATTGCATACTCATGAATCCAAACCCGTGTGATTTAAAATCTTCTAGATCCTTTTCCTTCTCTTCTTGCAAACAACTCATTTCGATGGCTTTCTTTGCTAGTTGAATCTATCTCCACCTATTTTTCTCCCGCTGTATGCCCCCTCATCAAGGGCACACCCCAGTAAATGTTATCATGGAGGTGCCACCCTCCACACGAACTCTACCTACCTCAAGGCTCTCTCCACCTTCCGACAATATTCGAACATCGCAGTCTCGCTCGGATGATTCTAGTGACGGCATACTAGATGATGCTTTAGGAACAATGGACTTCGAAACACTTGCGCAAGTTTTTATGTTCCTCCAAAGCTGGTAGAGGCTGTGCTGACCCTGCTCAATCCCCCCTCACCTTCATCACCTTACGATAACTTTCCCAAACTGAACAAACTCCACCTGGATCTGTGTACCTGCAGTCCTGAGCTTCTAGAGTTCTCATGGATATAAGGCTCCACTTCATCAAAGGAATATACATGCCCTCCTCTAGTGTGTATCCCCTTTCGTCTGTCATCTTCGACTCATTTATTTTCTCACCCCTTACTTCACAAGTCTTGTCAATCTTCGTTTTCATACAACGATACGATGCAAATTTGCAAGTAGAAACTATCTCACTCTTGGAGCAAACTTGAAAAAAACTAACCGAATCAAAAGAACAACCGGAATTCACATATAAAAACTTGAAACAAAAGCACTGTTTAAGCCATCACCTGATTCAGCGGCACTGAATTTGGCACCCCTCTAACTCAAGCGCTTGCAACAGTCTCTCATGTAATGCTCAATCCCTTTGCACTGGTAGCCATGAACCATACCCCTAAAAATACTTTCCCTTCCAATCAAAAGTACAATCCACCTCCAAGCAACTCACAGAAGTTGACGCCAATTTCTGACTCTCCTTCCTAAGTGCATCCTCCTCCAACCCCTTGATCATACCTACTATGGAAAAACTTCTCTTTGGTAGATTTCTCATCTAGCACGGTTATCATGTTGGATGGATTTGGTGATGAATATATCGAGTTGGAAACCTTTAGATCATCTGCATTGAACGCTCTCAATTTAGATAACTCCATATTGAACTCCACTTCATGATCTAGAAGAGTGGTACTTTCTTTCATTGAGAAACCCCATAACTTTTTTGCTGGTTTATCCGACCCTGTGATGACGATCCCAAATAGTCAGTTCTGAATCTTGTCCAAAAACTCACCGTGCTTCTCATATACTTGACTACGCTCGTCGATGACAATCGGATTAAACCCATGGCTTCTGAACATATCTTCTTCCACTTCTCCTGCTTTGTGTCGATTGGTCTCCTTTTATCTCCTTCTAGGACTAGATCCAAGTCCTGTTGAACTTTTGCTTCATGCATGTCCACCTTCAAGAAATGAAAGTTAATCTTGCCTTTGAACTGCTTGATCTTCGTGATCTGATCAACCATCATCTCTAAGGAACTCGAACAAACTCTTTGAACCCAAAGCTCTGATACCAATTGTTAAGGATTTTCCACCGAAAACCCCTCTTAAGATCTTGTTAAGTTATTCGATGCAATCAACACAAACTACCAAGCACATATGAGATCATACCAAACACACCAGAGCACACACAAATTTATCCCGATTGGAGCTTTCGCTTTAATCTGGTGGACAAGAAACCCAAGTTTTTATTCAATTAGATAAGATACAAGAACATTACAATTCTCACCACGATCCTCTCTCAAGCCTCACCAGCAAGTACTAGTTGCTTATAATTAGAGAAATTCAATCTCTCCTTCAATAAAGTACTCTCTCTCTTGGCTCTCAATGGAGACTAATAACAACAATATATAGAGATCTAGAGAAAACCTAGTTTGATATCTTGATACAATAGCTGTTAGATGTTACTGAAGAGATAACCTTACGATAAGAGCCATAAAATCTGACTTGAAGAGCAAGTTAGGCTTTTCACGAATCAGCCAGACTTAAGCCCGAAACCCATCAGCGCCGCTAACGGTCAACCGCACCACAAGTCGGTCGACTGTCCCTTCCTCTGGAAGACTTCGCGCAGGGTTCGGTCGACCGCACATGAGTTGCGGTCGACCTCAACTTCTGTTGTTGCTGCTGCTGACTGTTTCTCACCTCCACTCCGTCTCCGATCGTCTCGATTCCTCCATCGTCTCATCGTCTTCTTATCCAACATAGTATGGAAGACATAAACCCAACATATATTATGTTTAGGCTGTGGCTTTGGCAATAGCCCCACCTAAAAATGTGTTTAAGATATTACTCATGATGGTTGAATTAGATTGTATCGACCTGAGAGTATAGATTTTCTCATTTTTTGCCACACTAACTTTAGAGTAATTACATACAAGCTAGCTATCTGGATTAGTAACGCACAGTATACATGCCTTAATTAGTTGTTGTGCTTATGATGAACTAACAAAGTGATCAGAGATTCATACATCGTAAGGGACTAATATTATGGAAATGACAATTTATAAAGAGCTAACTGCAAATATAAGATTTAAAGGGATTATCATGTTAAAAGCTCTCTACGTATATCTCTACTGTCATAAGTAAGAGTTTGAGGCGTTTAATTTGTACACAAACCAACATAAATAATATTATCTCAACCACACATTTTTAAGTGGGAGTTATTATTGAGTTTTATATCTTACATAATTGTAGTTCGATGTGAAGTAGAAGATGATGAATCGAAGGGAGGACGAAGCAATCACATGAGTGAAGAAGCAACAACAACACAGAAGCAGCAGCAGTACAACAACATACCATTTGATAGTCGACTGTCCCTACCGTGCCAAGTCTCTGTTTGGGGTCGAGCACATTGCGGTTGACTGCCCCCTAGGGCAGTCTACCGTCGGCGGTGCAATCCAAACACGTTGGGTCTGGATTGTTTTGTTTCGGATATTTATTCCACTCCAAGTTAGTTTGTACGTCTCCTATCGTGTGTCTCTTTATTCAGAATATATCGGGCGGCTTATGTATCAAGACTACAATCTAGGGTTTCTTTATATCTTTATTGTTGCTACTTATTTTGGTGTGGGAGCAATAGATAGTGAGTTTATATTTTGAAGGAAATTACTAAAGATCTAACATTTGATTGTCGCCGATAAAAGTGGTTAGAGCTCCAGAGATTGGATCTAGATCATTGAAAGAGCATATTGATCTGAATCTGATAGTTGCTGACGCGACTGATGGACCTGCAAAAAGCCTAAAATACCATGGTTGGCCACGGCGACAGACCCTCCAATGCTCAAGTCTGAATCAGAAAGAGAGAGAGAGAGAGTTTAAAAGTAGAAAGAGAGATTTCTCATTACCTTCTGACTGAGAGAGGGGGGAGGGTATTCATAGGCCTGAGAAACAAGAGATTTGAGTTACTACCCTCATCGGTTGGGTGTCATTGTTTTTAATGGGCCCAATAGTTTTTAATGGGCTTGAAAGCGGCCCATGTTTTGTTAAAGAGTCTGGAGAATGCCCAGACCAATCAGACAGGCCCATTACTGTTAATATGCAACTAGAACCTTTAAGATCTGTGCAGGAATCGTACAAACTTGATTTGCTGTGGTTTTTATCATTATCATAAGCTCCCCACTCCCGGAAGACAATTTTCTTCGCTTTCGGAAAGTAGTTTTCCTTGATTCGGAGCTCTGGGGTACTATCTTGGCTTTCATGAATAATTAAAGATTCCTGAAACTGGTTGAAAGCTTATAGAGGCGGCATATATTTTCCTGAACTTTTTAGATTTTTTCTGGAATTTCCCATAAGTTTTTTCAGATTTTTTATAATTTTTCCCCAATTAATAATTGTTTTGTCAAAATTGTTAATTAATTATCCCAAATTTTAATTATTTTTCAGAAATTTTAATTGATTTTTTGAATTTAATTATTATTATTTGGAATTTTAATTAAATATTTTGGGTTTTTTATAATTAATTTATCAAACCTGGCAAACTTTTTTAGCGATCTTGTGCGTTGATCAAGCGGGGCTCACCCGCTGAGAGACTTCAACGGTTGTGATGGAGGGGCAGTGATGAAACACAATGTGGCTCGATCTGGCGAATCCATTACGATACGGCTCACGAGCTAATGGGATCGAACGGGCGAGAAGCAGAGCGGGAGAGGAGAGGCAATGTGGCTCGATCTGGTGCATCCATCATAGTGGAGCTCGCATTTCTAAGTGATATGATGGTCAACAACGGATGCAAGCACCCCCTTGGTCGCCCGACCATTTGGTCGACCTACTTCTTTGCCGAGCACGCGTCTTAGAGACCACCTCTCTCATTGCTTTCATCGAGCAATCATTTTGGGAGACAATGGTGGTTCGGCGACTGCTCTCAGTGATCAACCATCTTTGGCAACCACAAAGAATTCATCTTCTCCGTCGAGCAATCATTTTAGGCAACCAAGGTGATTCGTCAACTACTTTCTACGTTAAAGCTTCTTTGGCGACCAGTAGCACTTTGGTGACCAGTAGTTCTTCGGAGACTAGTAGCTCTTTGGCAACCTTGGAGTCTTCGTCGAGTAAGGGCTTTTAGGCGACCAACCTCCTTGAGACCAAGGGGTGATCGAGCACTTCAGTGATCGAGGCTTTTGGTGAGTTGAACTCTTTGGCGACCAATCTTCTCCGGCGACCAAGCTTCTAGCGACCAAAGGTTTCGGCGACCATCTCTTCGAACTTCATCGATTTTGTGTTTGATCGAGGCTTGAGCTTGGCTGATTTAAAATCTCTATTCATCTCCGGAGTGGGTAGTGCTCAGAGTTAGTTAGCTTGAGTTGGGTTTTTACTCATCTTTGGAGCTTCATCAAATTCGAGTGCCCGACTTGTTGGAGCCTTGTGTTGGATCACCTACGAAGTCCTTTGGTGAGCTCAGGTCGGAGTTTATGGTTTGAACATCTCCGAGTTCAAAGTTAAGTTTTTTGGAGATTTCTTATGTACCCATAGGTGCTATATCGGATTTGAATCAGATTTCGGATCAATCTATATTGATTGACTGCCTCCATGATGTTGTTGCTACCGCTGTATTTAGTTTTGGATCTTCCAAGACAAGTGAATGGGTTCCCGGGCATTCAAAATTTTTGCGAAAGAATGGCTTTTTGGCTCTTCAAAATACCAAATTCAAGAAATAAGAGAATTAAGGATAGCTACCAGAAAGACTAATCCAATCCTTAGCCTTGCAAGGTGGTCCTTGCCGATTCACACAGGATTCTATGTGCCCCATGCTACTCGGGTCAGAGCATAAGCTAGTGATGCTTTCGGCTACTGGACGCTCGACATCTAGGCTGCAACACTCCTCTGCTTTTCCTCTGACCATCAAATGAAATGTGAATAACCCATCCTCATATCTTTGAAACAAGGGGCACTTCCGGTTCTGTGCGTGCTTCAAACAATTTTGTTTTGGCAAAGCTTTCGAGCTTTGGGCTTGATCATCTTGGAGCTTTGGGCTTGATCATCTCCTGAGCTTGGGTGAATTGGGTTTGAGATTTTCCCCAAATGTTGAAATTGAGATTTGTAAAGCTTGTTTTGGAGCATCATCGAAAAACTTTGTTTTGAGCTTTTTTGATCATGTTTTGGCCAAGCTTGTTGTTGATTTCGGGTCTTCATTTTCGCCTATCAAGTGTTTGTTGAGCTATCTTCTCCATCGAATTGCTCTTTCATCGACCAAATGTTGTGTTGTTCATTTGTTTTGTCGATCGAGCATTTCTTTGTTGGACAAGTGCTCTATTGGTCTGGGAGCTGAGTGCATTTACCGTTGGGTCTTGTGTATGTAACTAACCTAGAAGGGCTATTTCAAGAAAAAGCTTCAGGAGGCGGTCGAACTGCAAACTTGCTGTTTGATCCCAACAAATTTGTTGAGGCCACTCTAGACAGAGTTTAATACTTGAACTTGTTGTTTTTGCCCAACAAGTTTGTATAGAAAACTCTGAGATGTGGTTGGACAAAGAGCTTGTTGTTTGTACCCAACAAGTTTATAGAAACATATCTGAGATAGACTTGGATGTAAAGCTTGCTGTTTGCACCCAACAAGTTTATAGAGACATCTCTGAGATGGAGTTTACGTTGAGCTTATTGTTTGTGCCGAGCAATTTTGTAAAGGAAACTCCAAGACTTAGTTGACGTGGAGCTTGTTGTTTGCACCCAGTAAGTTTATAGGGATAACTCTAGGATGGAGTTGGATGTTTGAACTTGTTGTTTAACTCCAGCAAGTTTGTAGAGACAACTCTGAGGCGGGGCTGGACGTTTGGACTTGCTGTTTGTGCCCAGCAAGTTTATAGAGACAACTTTGAGACAGAGTTAGACATTGAGCTTGCCGTTTATGCCTAGCTAGTTTGTAGAGACAACTCTAAGTTGGAGTTGACATTGAGCTTGTTTTTTGCACCTAGCAAGTTTGGGGAGGCAACTCTAGTACGAGTTGAACGTAGAGCTTGATGTTTCAGCCCAGGAAGTTTATAGAGACAACTCTGAGACATAGTTGAACGTTTAGTTTGCTTTTTGTGCCCAGCAGGTTTATAGAATCAACTCTGAAACAGAGTTGAACATTGACCTTGTTGTTTGAGCTCAGTTAGTTTTGTAGAGGCAACTCTGAGACAAAGTTGAATATTGACCTTGTTGTTTGCACCTAGCAAGTTTTGCCGAGGCAACTCTTAGACAAGTTTGACATTTGAACTTGTTGTTTGCACCCAGCAAGTTTGGGGAGGCAACTCTAGTATGGAGTTGAACGTTTGAACTTGATGTTTCCACCCAGCAAGTTTGGAGAGGCAACTACGAGACAAAGTTGAACGTAGAGCATATTGTTTGATCCCAAGAAGTTTATAGAGACAACTCTAAGACGGAGTCGAATGTTGACCTTACTGTTTGTGCCCAACAAGTTTTGTAAAGGTAACTCTGAGACGAAGTTAGAAGTTTGAACTTTCTGTTTACACCCTACAAGTTTGTAGAGGCAATACAGGGCCATCGTTGGATGCTGAGCCTATTTCACGAAGATAAGGTGTTGTTGGAAGGACTCGAGCGAAAAGCGGGGCACCAGACTCGCTGTGTGGAGTTAACAAATTGTTGACAGAGCTTCAGCAGAGAGCAAGCCATCGAACTCGTTGTCTAGAGTTAACGCGTTGTTTACTGAGCTCGAGCGAAGATCAAGGCATTGAACACATTGCATGGAGTTATCAAGTTGTTGATGGAGCTCGAGCAGAGAGCGGAGAACCAAACTCATTGAAGTCAACGTGTTGTTGATGTAGCTCGAGCAATGAGCAAGGTATTGTACTCGTTGTATGAAGCTAACGAGTTGTTGACGGAGCTCGGGTGAAGAGCGAGGAACCAAACTCGTTGTATGGAGTCAACGAATTATTGATGGAGCTCAAGCTCGAGCGAGGCACTGAACTCGATATATGGAGTTAACAGGTGATTGGTGGAGCTCGAAAGAGTATCAAGGCATTAAAATCCTTGTATGGAGCTAACGAGTTATTGACGGGACTTGAGCGAAGAGCGAAGCACTGAACTCGTTATATGAAGTTAAAGAGTGATTGATGGAGTTTGAACAGAGAGCAATGCATTGAACTTATTGTCAGGGAGTGAACGAGCTATTGACGGAGCTCAAGCGGAGAGCAAAACATTGAACTTGTTGTTCGAGTTAACTAGTCGTTGACGGAGCTCATACGAAGAGCAAGGCATTAAACTTGTTCTATGAGGTTAACGAGTTATTGTTGGAGCTTGAACGGAGTGTAGGGAACTGAACTCGTTATATGGAGTTAACGAGTTGTTGACATAGCGCAAGCGGAGGGCAAGGCACTAAACTCATTGTATGGAGCTAACGAGTTGTTGACGGGGCTCGAGAAAAGAGCATGTCATTAAACTCGTTATATGGAGTGAACAAATTGTTGAAGGGGCTCGAGCAAAAAGCAAGGCTTTGAACACATTATTTGGTGTTAAAGAGTTTTTTATGAAGCTCGAAAAAAGAGTAAGGTGGTGGACTTATTTTATGGAATTAACGAGCCATTGATGGAGCTCGAGCAAAAAAAGCAGGGCGTTGGACTTGTTGTATGGAGTTAACGAGCCATTGATGGAGCTCGAGCGAAGAGCAGGACATTGAACTCGTTGTATGATGCAAACGAGTTGTTGTTGGAGCTTGTACGAAGAGCGGGGAACTGAACTCTTTATATGGAGATAACGAATCATTGATGGAGCCCAAGGGAATCATTGACTAAACTCGTTGTATAAAGTAAACGAATTGTTGATTGTGCTCGAGTGGAGAGCTAGAGAATGAACTTGCTGTTGGCGAAGCTCGAGCAAAGAGCGAGACATTAAACTCGTTGTACAAAGTTAACTAGTCATTGACGGAGCTCAAAAGAGGAGAAAGACATTGAACTCGTTGTGTAACGCCCCGAGTCCCTCTCAGTTCTGCATGCACCTACGTGCGCGTACGCGACGCCTAGAACGAAACTTAACCATGGCTCACCACATGCATTGCCTCGCCAAAAAGAGCTAGCTTATGTAGGTGCTTCTTAGATCATAGGCTCTATTATCTATTCACTCATTTCCCTCTTCAACTACTGATGTGGGATATTAATCCAACACATCATCCTTCATTTTCCCTCACGTGCTTTACACGCCATGCATGTACCTCATGCCACTCACATGAATGCCTGCCACTCACTAGAAAACGGGCCCCCATTCCATGCTACAAACTCATTTTAACTCTTCATGGCCCATTAATTCATTATATTATATTCCAATATATGATACTTAGGCACATACTTAACAAGCCCGCTCACACCCATCTATATATTATTATATGTATATACTCCTCAAATCCGGGATATTACATGTTGTATGGAGCTAACAAGTTATTGATGGAGCTTAAGCAAAGAGCAAGACATTGAACTCGTTGTATGGAGTTAACAAGTTGTTGGTAGAGCTCGAGCGAAGGGCCGGGTGTTAAAATCATTGTTTGGAGTCAATGAGTTGTTTATGGAGTGCAAGCAGAGAGCAAAGCGTTGAACTCGCTGTATAGAGTTTAACGAGTAGTCGATAGATCTCAAGTAAAGAGCGGGTTAGTAAACTCGTTGTACAGAGTTAACAAGTTTTTAACGGAGCACGAGCAGAGTGAAAGGCGTTGAACTCGTTGTACGGAGTGAACGAGCTGTTGACGGAGCTCGAGCGAAAAGCAAGGCATTGAACTCATTGTATGGAGTTAACGAGTGATTAACAGAGCTTGGGCGAAGTGTGCAGTATTGAACTCATAGTTTGGAGTTAACGAGTTGTTGACAGAGCTCGAGCAGAGAGCGAGGTATTGAACTCGTTGTTTGGTGTTAATGAATAACAGAGCTTGAGCAGAGAGCAAGATATTGAACTCATTGTTTGGATTTAACGTATTGTTGATGGATCTCGAGCGAAGTGTGGGGCATTGAACTCGTTGTATAGAGACAACGAGTTGTTAACTGAGCTCGAACGGAGAGCAAGACATTGAACTCATTGTTTGGGTTTAATGAGTCATTGACGGAGCTCGTGCGAAGGGCAAGGTGTTGAACACATTTTAAGGAGTTAACGAATCATTGACGAAGGAACTCGAGCAGCGCACAAAGCACCGAACTCATTTTGTGGATCGAAAGAGTTGGGTGTTCCTAGTCTTCTTAATCTTCAAGTGAAGTCCTTTGCGTTTGTTCTGCTTAGAAGTAATTTAATTCTTCTCTTTGTTGACGAGAAGTCGTGTATACTGAATGAGGTCTTCGAGATGCAGAGCTTGCTCTCCTTCGCAATATGCTGCGCTTGACAGAGTTGGGACTTGTCTGTTTGCACAGTGCGTCACCCGAGATGGAGTTGAAGCTTGCTCAGATGAATGTGGTGGGAGCTTACTGCCTAAGGAAGACTTATCTTGAATTTTATTGTCAAGAGTTCAAGTGACCCTAGTGAGCTGTTAGCTGGCAAGAGGCTTGTGAAGAGGTTTGTGTCTCTTAGGCAGAACATCACCATACCGTGTAGCCGGAAGGACAACTTGTAGGATAGCTTGTGTAACACCTCGAGTTCCAAATAAGTTTGAATTCGAAGTTCCACAGGATCTTTACACTTCACTTCGTATAATTTTACAAGGAATTTAAAACTTTTTATACAACAATGTTTACATCAACGCAACGGAATTATAATTACAACATGATACATGAAATGAATAACAATTTGAACATTTCTTTAAGCAGCATTCCTTCTTTAGTCCTTTCATTTATTTTATCCTGCATAGAAACTGTGGGCACGTCAGTTGCATACAACTGGCGCTAGGATATAATACATCAATTTCTCTTACTTGGAAAGCATACACTTGATTGCAAACAAAGCTATGGGGGACTATCTTATTGATTTCGTGTGTGATTGTGCACTTAGTCTTAAATATAATTACTTATTATTTCATGACACTAATGTGCACTTGTTCGAACTTATGCATCCCATTCTACATAAATCCGAGGGCAAGCCCCTAACAGTTCTTCAACTTGTAGGGTTGGATCCCTCACTATGAGCTAAGCTACTACGGTAACTACAGCAAGTATCCTAGATATTCTATGAGTTACGAGCCCATGCCCAGACAACCTGGAGGGGAATCCCACGTCATGACATGACGCATCATGCAGATAACCTATGGACAATTTGCCTCCGTCATGGAACGATGGCACTACGTAGTCACTAAAACCCCACAAGCATCGCCACGGTCCGGATAATTCTGGAGATATACCCACGTCATGACATGACGCATCATGCAGACAGTCTGTGAACTCTCTGACTCCGTAGATCCGAGGCTCTCATACTTGTGTTTTTCTCTTACTTTCATCACATCTTCACTATGTGTCTAATCCTTAGATAATTAAATCATGAGTAAAAATTAACACCCTAGAGTTAGCATTACCTCTACACCGGTCTTAAACATCAATTGTTAACCACGACCCAATCATGGTTTTTTATTATCACATTTCTCTTTCAAAATTTCATTCATGCCAATTTAAGCACTTAGCTAAAACTCTAGTTTCAATCTCTTTTCATGTTCATCAGAATGAGTGTTTATACTCACAAATTTTCACATTTCACCATGCTCTTTTTATTTCATTTTCCATGCACACTTGCATATATTAACCATCAAATTTCATAGTTAACTTACTCAAATTTTCCATGTCGAAACTCTCATTTTTAATCTCCACACAAAAATTCTTTACATTCAAAATTTTTTCCTTTCTTTAATTAATCAAAATCATATTCTAAGAAAATTTATCAAGTTTTTCTTCCCAAAATTACTTCTAATTCTCATTGTAATGTTTCAAATATTGTAGAAATAATTTTCATGAAGTCTATGTAAATTTAGAAGGATATTAGTATTTTTCTCAATTTTTTTACACTCTTAAAAATATTAAAATACTAAAAAAAATCATAATATGTTAAAAAAGTCAAAACCACAAACAAAGTGGCAAGGGTCGGATTCGAACCCAGACCAAACACCCCCGCCCATGAACAATAACAGACCCAAAGTGCACTCGAAGACCATTAATTCATGAGCGACTAACCAATATAAGAGGGGCTTAGTTTATACTTAAAGTATGGTTCGGTGTTTTGATTAAAAAATCGAAATTTCATAAAAACAGAGTCTCTTCATGACTCGAAGTCGAGACCTCCTGCACAGTACACAACGCTCTGGTCTCACACCGAAGACTAATATGCCCAAACTCAATTTTTGTTATACTCATGAATTAAAATTGTTTCATCATATTCGTCTGTATCTAACTCCTTCTTTAATAAACTCGATTTTTCTCAATCAAATTGTACTCATTGAAAGTCTATATTTTTCCAGAATGTTTTCTTTTGAAAAACAGTAAAGTATATTTGTTTAAATTTCTAAAAATCCTCATTTTTAACTACATGAAAGAACTATTCTCCTCGTTTCTTTTGAAACATGAAACCTTAGTGTATTTTTCGACATTGAAAATTTCTATTCTAAACAATGTGTTTGTACAATTTTTCATTCTTAACATAGTTAATGCCCTTAAGTTAATTTTATATTTTATAAAACTAACTAATTTCTTATGATTCAAAGAGAACATATTTGACAATCAAGTGAAATATAAACTTACTCGTACAATACAATTAAAATCAACACTTATTGCAAATAATCAATTTATTTCACATTCCATGGATATTATTTTGCATTCTACAATTCATTCACAAGCACACTTTTCATATAATCATGATTCATCAATTCATATGTATTCTAGCATGCAAATATATTAATAAAGCATCATAACAAATCTTAATTAACAAATTTCAATTCATTTTGCTAAATTTCTTAGATAGCCAAACAAGAGTTTTTTTCCTTTTCTTACTAGTCTTTTCAAGCAAGTATATGGCAACTTTTTTATTTGTTTCTAACATGTTCATAAATTAGATTCCTAGTATGGTATCTACATTAGAAGTAGAGAAACCACCCACCTTTTGAAGAAACAAAGAAAAACTTCTAAAGAACTCCTTGAAAGCACATCGTCTCCCTTCTCCTCCTAGTTTGTGCAAAGTTCGAGCTCCTCCTCCTAGCAAAGCATGAACCCGAGCCTTCTCCTCCTCTTGTTGCTTTGGCCGGCCTCCAATGGAAGGAAAACACACACTCTCTTTCTTTTTCTCACACAAATTTCTTTTCTCACTCAATCTTTTCCTCACAAATGCCTTTTTCTTTCTCTTTCTCTTTTTCTTTGAAATTTCTAATGCAAGTGATAAACAAAGACAAGGGAGGAGTATTTATACACATATCAAGAGTTAGTGGAGGGTTGAGATGAGTTTGGATGAAGGGCTAGGATACATTTGGGAGTTAGAAGAACTACCCATGATCAAGTAACCAACACTTCACTCTCTCCATTTCTCACTACAAGGAATTTGACATATACCAACGGACACCTATAGTGATGGGTCACTAGAACCGTGGGTATAGACATCATATACCTACAGATGTGTAGTAAACTGTGGGTATAGGTATCCTATAGCTTTAGAGCTTTTAATCCGTAACTATAAGTTTTACTGACGGGGTAAAACACAGTGGGTATAGTCTGCCCCACTAAAAAAATTTAAGTTATTTATCCTATCGCCAATTAAACCCCCCAAATTATTTCATTTGCCCCCCCCCCCCCCCCCAACATTTTCATTTTCCCCCCAAATCCCAAATCCCCCGATTTATACACACTCTCTCTCACACCTCTCTCTCTCTCTCTCTCTCTCTCTCTCTCTCTCTCTCTTTCTCTCTCTTTCTCTCACCCAAATCCCTGACCCACCACGTCGCCATCGTCATTCCGCCACGTCGTCCCTCTCCCACCATCATCATTGCTCTTCCATCGCAAATGCCACCGCCTTCTTCCTTTCCACCGTCTTCGTCTTCCTCTGCCGCCGTCTACCGTCGTCACCCACCTCTTCCTCCGCCGTTGTCTTTCGTTATCCGCCGTCACCCACCGCTGCCACCATCACCCATGGTCATCTATTTTGATTAATTTTGCAAACCCTAGGTTTGAATTTGATGCTTGTTTTGCTTGGTGCTTCCCCCTTAGTTGCTGAATTCTGATTTTCATGTTGTTGTTTACCATGCTTCACTGATTCTTGCAAGATTGCCATATTCACTATTACACTATTGATGAAAACGAATTTGTAGTTTTTTAAGGAAAATGGGATCAGGTTGTTCCAGTTTGGGATTGATGGACGCAAGGTAATGTTTGTATGGTTATGTTCTAGATTTGGTTTCCATATGTTTAGTTAAATTTTGATCCAATTTTGACACATTAATGGTGGTATGATTCTATTTGTTGGTTTGAGTTTGATGTGTATATATTTTAGGATGATGTGGCTGATTGATAGTCATGTTGTAGTTTGATTTATTCTATATGTTTTGTAGATTTAAGTGATTATATTCGGTCCCTTTTAAATTTAGGTAAATAAAGAAGATCCTACTACATCACTGTTTTTTTATAGAGAATGATGGTGTGTCTTGTAGCTAATGATAAACGAATAGACAGGAGCAATATTACTAGAGCTATATTGTGTTCTTTAGTTTCGTACCACATCTTTTTTGTTGTTTGAATGAACCAAACATTGCAAATCTTTGTGTTACTATTATTTTATAACTATGTACAAATTTTGAGCATCTTTGCCATTCCAAATAGCATACTTCGTTTCAAACAATGGAGAAGATCTTCCGCTCGTGAGAGGTATAATAATTCATTCTTCTCACTTTGATGCTGATAAGACCAAAAAAAGGCAATCTTGACAATACTGAGAATATCCTAATAAGAACATATGCTACTTTATCACTTTGATGCTTGTAGTTGGGCTATCTGAGCATGATCTGATAAGAACATATGCTACTTTGTCAATTTGATGCTTGTAGTTGGGCTTTTTGGTTTTTTGTACAGGATATAGTTCACTGGTTAACTTAGCAAGCATGTCTCCTTCCTACATATGCAATTTCTTTGCCATTCTGATACTTGCTAGTGTTATTTGAGGTTTTTTGCACAAGGGATAGCTCAAGGTTTTTTCTGAGCATGCATGAATGTCTAGTAAGAACAAATGATACCTTCAAATATTGATGCTTTAGATTGTCGGATTCGGGGTTCTTAGTACATCCTCAGATTGAAGGCTATCTGAGCATGATCTGATAAGAACATCTGCTACTTTGTCACTTTGATGCTTGTAGTTGGGATTTTTGGTTTTTTGAACAAGGGATATGAACATCTGCTACTTTGTCACTTTGATGCTTGTAGTTGGGCTGTTTGGTTTTTTTGTACATGGGGTATAGTTCACTGATTAACTTAGCAACCATGCATCCTTCCTGCATATGCGATTTCATTGTCATTCTGATGCTTGCTAGTGTTAGTTGAGGTTTTTTGCACAAGGGATAGCTCAAGGTTTGGTCTGAGCATGCATGAATGTCTGGTAAGAAGAGATGGTCCCTTTAAATACTGAGCTTCAGATTTCTGTATTCGGGGTTTTGAGTACATGCTCATATTGAAGGCTATCTAAGCATGTACTGATAAGAACATATCCTACTTTGTCACTTTGATGCTTGCAGTTGGGAGTTGTTGTTTTTTGAACAAGGGATAAGAACATGTGCTACTTTTCACTTTGATGCTTGTAGTTGGGCCTAAAGAATTTTTTCAGCAGGGGATATAGTTCACTGATTAACTAACCATTCATGTCTCCTTTCTGCATATGCAATTTATTTTTCATTCCGATGCTTGCAAGTGTTATTCGAGGTTTTCGACACAAGGGATAGCTTAAGTTTTTTGTCTAAGCATGCATGAATGTCTGGTGAGAACATATGGTCCTTACTTTAAATACTTATGCTTGTTGTTGTGTTATTCGAGGTTTTGAATACAAAATAAATTCAAGGATAATTGATGCATGCAATACTGATGCTTACCATGGAAAGTGATGATAAATGAGAAATTTGTTTGATCAGTGAGTCATTCATAATCTGATCCCGCCACAGTAAACTAACAGATCACATGATTATGATATGATCATGATCTTATCTGATATGGTATGCATTAGTATTTAAGCGAGCTTGCAACAGCTCAGTTATTCATATTGGTATTTCATTGGCAAACCATATTACTAGAGAATTTAGCACCAATGCCAATGGCGAATTGATGCGAGCATGCTGATGGAAGCAGGAAGATGATAGAATCACTACTTCAAAAACCAAATACTAGAACCTTGTACATCTGTAGTGTTTGACCTGATGAATTTTTGCATCCTGAACAACTTCTTATATGTGATCAGTTAAGCTCAGTATTTGACTTAAATTGCAAAAATAGACAAGTGCTTAATTTTTTTTGTTTATAAGTATGATGCGATATATAGTTTAAAATTTAAAATTAGCAACACTTAAAAATACAAATTAGTTTATAAATGAATGCTTTACATAATAGTAGAATTATATATGTTGTTTTTGGAACCTTGCAGCTACAGTCAAGTAGATGCTTCACATGCCCCACTTTTTCGATTGACCTGAAAACAAAATTTTTCTTGTTGGCAGGATTGAAGTTATAAATTTTATTTCACTTGAATATGAAATGTGAATGTTGGTGTGTTCTTTTGTTTTGTATTTGTTGGAACACTGCTCTTCACTCTATTGTTAAAGTTCTTTCCAATTTCGGCCTAGCTTACTGCATGTAACTTTCTGGACATGATAGTTATATCGTTCAATATTGGAGTTGCTAAATCTTTTCAACATTTGTATACAGGTTTGTGCAGGAGCTATACTTGGTTGCCTCGTGTCCTATTTAATGAGGAGCTCTTCCATATAAAATGAAAATTACGCTAAAGTTCTAAAGTTTCCTGAAGCATAATTCTGATGGGAACACGAGTTCCCAATCATTATTGTAACTAGCTTTTTGCTCTGTGCTAAGGAGCTATATTTCTGGTGTTAAACAAAGTGAATTTTATTTTGTAATTTGACATGCTTGTAATACTTCATTAATTTTTAATATGATTAAAGTTTAATTTTATTTAATTTTGTTTCATAAACACATTTATTTATTTTATTGTGTATTTAGTTTATAATTGGATTAATATTATAAAAGAAAATATTAAATTATCATAAGCGTAATTGATAAGAAAAAATTGTGTATAGATTCAAATATTTGGATGCAAAAATGATCACCAAAACCTATAGCAATGGAGTTTCAACCGTGGATATAGGAAAGCAAGAGGTGTCGTTGAAACCTATATCAATGGATACGAAACCGTGGGTATAACACTGAGGTTTTGTCCAACGGGTGATAAAACCGCCGCTATAGGCTATAGTGACGGCATTCTGCCGTGGGTATAGCGAATCATTGACTACAGAAAAATATTTCCGTCGGTATAGGTTTTACGGGCTATACCTACGGTTTTCCGCCTTTTACCCACGGATTTTTGTTGTCACTATATGTCAAATTCCTTGTAGTGTTTCCCACTCTATGAATGGCCGACCACTCTTTGTTGTCCATTGCACGTGCATGTGCAATGCACATGTCATCACATGCACACTAGTTGTTTGTTCACTTAATTGTTAATTTATTTGTTACTTGATCATGACTACCCTACAAGTTGTCTTAATTAATATTAGAATTAATTAGTGGTCTAGTTTAGGTGGGCTAAAATCCATGGGCACTTTAATTAATTAATTAATTAATTTTAGATGGGTTAGAATTAAACTATTAGACCTAAGAATTAATAATAGGATTTTTAAAAGAGAAGAAAATATTTGCTCATGACATAAGAATAATTTTTAAAGCCAATTACATACATTAATTTACACGTGCAAGACACGTGAAAACAAATAAAAATTTAATTATAGGAAAATTCAGGATGTTACAGCTTGTTGTATAGTGTTTGTAAGACTTTATAGCGATGCTTAGACAAGAAACGTAAACTTATTGTAATTTTGTAGCTCTAACGAGAATTGTTGTTTGTGAAATAAGAAATCTTTCAAATGCATGTGCCTTGTGATTTGTCATCTTGGGTATTAGCTAGTCATAAGAGCGGCTTTAAGGAGAGAAGTTGGACTCCAGACTTGCCATTTTGTATTTAGCTAGTTGTAGGAGCAACTCTATGAGAAATTTGGACTCCAAACTTGCTGTATAGGTCCCCCAACGAATTGTGAGAGTCGCCACTTGTGGCAAGTTGAGCTACAAACTTTAATCTTGTTTGCAGGTTTGTTTGAGCAACTGTAATCCACGATTATGGACCTATAATCCGTCTTTAACGGTTTTAACAAGTTTCAGGAATAGAACGAATGGCGAGTTGAGCTCTGAACTTGCTTGTTTGTAGGTTGCTAAATCAAGTCCGAACCAAGAGTATGGATTCCGAATTTGTGCTTTAGGGATTTAACAGGTTGCAGGAGCATATCAAATGACAAGTTGAGCTCTAAACGTGCTTGATTGCAGGTTGCTAAAGCAACTCCGAGCCATGGGTATGGACTTCGAACTTGTTGTTGAAGAGTTTAACGAGTTGCAGGAGCAGATCGAATGGCAAGTTGAGCTCTGAACTTGCTCCTTTGCAAATTGCTAGAGAAACTCCGAGCCACAGGTATGGACTCCAAACTCGTCTTATAAGGAGCTTCTAATGAGTTTTTGGTCCCATTTATAGTTATAAGCTTGCCGTTTAACTCATTGTTTGCATCCAGTGAATTGTAAAATCTTTTTAAAAATATAAATGACTAATTTTATTGAAAAATAACTAAACTTTTTTGAAAAATAAAACTAAACGGATGCTATAGTGGTTTTCCTTTATTATATGCAGTGACAGGTAGGGAAAACGATCTTTATTGAAAAATATTGAAAATATAAAGGAGGGGGGCGTTGTAACGCCCCGAATCCCAAATACACTGAATTCGAGATGTTCTACAGGATCTTTCTGCTTTTTTTTAGTACAATTTTACAAGGAAATTCAAACTTTTCACTTTTACATCAGAGTTTACATCATTATTACATTTACATTGCACAGCGGAAGTAAAATTTACAACAATGGAACAAATGTACAACAACATGGAGAAATCTTTAAGCATTTGTTCCTCTTTAATCTTTTTCAGGTCATTTATACTGAATACAAGACTGTGGGTACGTCAGTTTATTCAACCGACGATAATTATACATGGCCATCCTTTCTATGCAAGAAACAGTATAACGATCCTCATTTCTTAACAGATCACAAACTTGTTCACATATCAAAATAAAGTAAAAGGGAAAATCTTAATGATGTCGTGTCGTGATCGTGCACTTAATCCTTAATGCAATTATTTAATTTACATGACACTAATGCGCACTTGTTCGGATTCTATGCATCCCATACTACATAGGTTCGAGGGCAAGCCTCTTAATCGTTCTTTATCATTGTAGGGTTCGATCCCTCGCCATGACTTAATCTACTACTGTAATTACGGTGAGTATCCTAGATGATCTATGAGTACAAGCACGTGCATTGGACCCTGGAGGGGAACCCCACGCCATGTCTTGACTCATCAAGCATGCATTCTGTGGCAATTCAGCCTCCTCCCTGAACACGATCCACTTGCAGTCACCAAACATCCCACAAGCGTGGCTAAAGTCCGATCATTACTGAGTTGTGCCCACGCCATGTCTTGACTCATCAAGTATGCATTCTGTGGCTCACACACCCGCACCGTAAACTCTAGTTCTCATACTTATGTTTTCTCTCACTTTCATCACATCTCCACTATGTACTAATTATTAGAATCATGAATAAAAATCAAAGCTCTAGAGTTAGCCTCTCCACTAAACCGGACTTATTCATTTCATTCAAACATGACCAACCTTGGTCTTTCTTTTCAAATTTCATTTCATTTTATTTCCAGTGCCGGGGGAGACTTAGCTACTCTTTTGTTTCAATTTCCAATTCACAATTTTCAATTTGAGCATTTTCAACTCATGAATTCATTTAATAGTCTCTCAGACTTCCTTTATCATGATCTTAGCTTCATATTCATTTAATTCTCAATTCAAATCGATGATTCATTTCATGTAAATTCATGCAACAACAAATAGAGTTTACCAACATCAACCATAAGATTCACAACTTTTAACATAAACCAAATAAGATCTCTGACATCTCAAAAATATTCTGGACAGTCGACTTGGAGAAAGTCCAGTCGACTTGTTCAGTCAAATCAAGTTCTTCATAACTGCTCAGGAGAGTCGACTGCTGCACATGGCCAGTCGGCTGCCCCGCAATTTTCCATGTTTAAAATATCATTCAATTGATGGTCGACTGTCATTCAATCAGTCGTCTGTCCTGGGATTTCAACTGTACATTTTCATACTCAGCCCAGTCGACTTGCTACTTGCATTAAGTCGGCTGAACAGGTTAAATTTCAATTTAAAGAGTCATCTTTTCCTACCGTTTTCCAACTCACATGCATCATTGTGTCACATTACAATATATTCATACTACATAAACATGTAATTTCTTAGCTGTTCACTAACATCACAACATATAATTTCACATAACCAATGTTTTCTTTCCTCAAGGGAAAAGTTAAGCATGCACTTTCATTTACTCATCATTTACTTGCAGAGATGAATACTTAATCTCAATTTAGCACACTAGAACATCATAATAAAAATACCTCATTTCATGGAATTTCTGGACTATTCATAATTTACTTCGATATTTCAGTCGGCTGTTTACTTCAGCAGTCGACTGTACGGGTTATTCCCAGTTTTACTAATTATCACTAGTTCTTTTTTTTCTTCCATCTGTTCATGTCCCTGAATCATATACAACATGGGGGATATGAATTTAGCAATCATTCTATCACCTCAGTTCGTACACATGTACACCATTAAATTTTCTAATAACTCATGAGAGAATATTCGCCTCGTACCAGTCGACTTGTCCACGTGACAGTCGACTGTACAGGCCTATTTCAGTCCTTTTTTAAAGTGTCATTACTTCATTATTAGTCTTTCACAACTTTCATCATAAGCATACACAGAGCAATCTAATATGTTTAAACTTACTTTTCACAAGCATGGTAGCAATCATTATTGCCATAACATAATTACTACGTTAGAAGTCCTGAGAAACACCCACCTTGTTGACGAAATAACGAATCCAGTAAAGCCTCTGAATGCGATGCACGACTACTAGCTCCCTGCTCCTTGCTCCACACCGAAGCTCCTCTATAGAGATGATCGGCCTCCAAGGGACTCTCACTCACAAACTCTACAATATGTATTTCTTCTATCAAAGAATCTTAGTGTAGAAAATGTTTAGGAGAGAGGGGTATTTATACACCATTTTGGGTGAGATGGAAGGCTAGGATTTAGTAGATAGTTATAGGGTCAAGGGCTAGGATGAACTAGGGAGTTGTAATAACTACCCATACTCTAGATAACCACCCATGACTAAAACCCACCTCTCTTTCCCAACCGGCCAAGAAGGGTGTGCTCATGCACGTGTATGTGAAATGTACGTGCAAGCGCTAGTCACCATAAAAAGAAACTTGTACAAAATACAAAAATAAAAAGTCTTTAAAAAGTGTTCCACATTACAAGTTGTAAATAAAATAGAATTAAACCATGGGCTTTAACTAATGGCCCAAAACAATAGTTATTAAAAAAATAATAAAAGAATGAATTACATTTTGGGTTTTAAGAAAAAAGGGCTTTTATCTAATTAAAATAAGGCTTTTGTACAAAACAATTAAAAGCACAAATTGAAATATCTTTACTCATCTTGATGAAAATATTAACCAAAATATTACATGTGCACACTACGTGCCAAATAAATAATTTTTCATTAATTTGAAAAATCAGGGCAATACAACACTCCCTCCTTAGAATAGTTCCGTCCCCGGAACTACAGTCAAGAGTGAGAAACAAATTACAACAAAACAACATGGACCAAAGATACAAAGATACAATCATACAAAAAGCTCAGGATAGTCCTTCAACATCCTCTCCTCAGATTCCCAAGTAGCCTCTTCAACCAAATGGTTCCTCCAGACTACCTTGACCATCAGTATCGTCTTATTCCTCAAGACTTTCTCTCGACGATCAACAATCTCGACAGGAGACTCGATGTAGTTCAGATCCAACTGCAAACCTTCCGGCACTTCAGGCAAATGATGACTTGGGTCTGGAATATAACCTCTCAGCATAGACACATGAAAGACATTGTGCACCTGAGATAACTATTCCGATAATTCAAGCCGGTAAGCAGCCTTCCCGATCCTTTTCAATATCTTATACGGGCCTATAAACCTCGGGGCTAACTTCCCGCCTTTGCCAAAACGAACCACACCGTTACTGGGGGATACTTTCAGAAAGACGAAGTCACCAACCTCAAACTCAAGGTCCCTTCTCCGGTTGTCTGCATAGCTTTTCTGCCTGCTCTGAGCTTCCACCAACCTTTTCCTGATCAGAACAATCTTCTCAGAGGTTTGCTGTACAAGCTCAGGACCAAACAACTGGCGCTCCCCAACTTCAAACCAACAAACAGGTGTCGTGCACTTCCTGCCATACAAAGCTTCGTACGGTGCCATCCCGATGCTAGCCTGAAAATTGTTATTGTAGGCAAATTCTACCAAAGGTAAATGCCTTTCCCAACTGCCTCCAAAGTCTAGTATACAATACCGAAGCATATCCTCAAGAATACGGTTGACTCTCTCGGTCTGCCCATCGGTTTGCGGATGAAAAGCAGTGCTGAAATCTGTCTTGGTACCCAAAGCTGTCTAAAGACTCCTCCAGAAATGCGAAGTAAACCGCGCATCTCGATCAGACACAATAGTTGACGGAACACCATGAAGCCAGACAATCTCGCCAACATACAACTCAGCTAACTTGTCCATCGAAGAAGTGAGTTTCATCGCCAAAAACTAAGCGGATTTGGTCAGTCGATCGACTATAACCCAAATCGCATCATTGTCTTTAGAACTCTTAGGCAATCCCGTGATGAAATCCATACTGATGTTATCCCACTTCCATTCCGGAATAGGTAACGGCGGTAATAGACCTCCGGGTCTCTGATTTTCGGCTTTGACTTGCTAACAAACCTCACACTTCGCCACAAATTCAGCCACATCCCACTTCAAACCTGACCACCAGAAATGCTGTTTGATGTCTTTGTACATCTTAGTACTCCCAGGATGTATCGAAAAAAGAGTAGCATGCGCCTCCTGAAGAATACTCTCTTTTAGGTCCGCCTGATTTGGAACACATAGCCTATCTCCGAACCACAGCACTCCATCCCTGATTTGAAATCCGGACAACCTGCCAGCACCAACCTACTCCTTCATCTCCAAAATATCAGCATCAACCTCCTGACTTGCAATGATCCTTGCATTCAAAGTAGACTGAAGCCTCAACTGAGCCAAAGATGCTCCCAATCCTTGCAAGACAACCTCAATACCTGCTCGGTCCAATTCCTCAATCAGATGCTTCTGAGTTGTAATCAAACTGGCTAAACTGCTCTTGCAACTAAGTGCATCAGCAACAACATTAGCTTTCCCAGGATGATACTTGATCTCAGGTCGCATATCCTCAAGCACTTCCAACCATCTCCGCTGCCTCAGATTTAGATCCCTCTGCTGATATAATACTTCAAGCTCTTGTGGTCCGTGTACATGTTCAATTTCTCACCGTACACATAGTGCTTCCATTGCTTCAGGGCAAAGATAATCGTAGCCAACTCTAGATCATGAGTCGGGTAATTCTTTTCATGTGGTCGTAGTTGCCTAGACCCATAAGCGATTACTCTTCCTTCTTGCATTAAGACACAACCAAGCCCACGATGTGAAGCATCGCTATAAACATCATACTCAACACCTGCTCTAGGCAAAGCCAAAATAGGTGCAGTAGTCAGCTTCTCTTTCAACTCCTGAAAGCTTGCCTCACATTGCTCAGTCCACTTGAAGTTCACATTCTTCTTGGTCAGACCAGTAAGCGGCATGGCTATCTGGGCATAACCTTGAATGAATCTCCTGTAGTATCTAGTCATTCCAAAAAAACTTCTGACTTCCTTCACTGTAGTAGGCCTTGCCCAATCTCTCACTGTCTCTATCTTCTGAGGGTCAGTTGCCACTCCCTCCTTAGAAAGGATGTGACCTAGGAATGCCACTTCAGATTTCCAGATCATACTTGGATAACTTGGCATACAACTTCTACTCTTCCAGCTTCTTCAAAACTGCTGCCAGATGCTCGGTGTGCTCCTTCTCTGACTTGGAGTACACGAGGATATCGTCGATAAACACCATGACGAAAGAATCAATGAACGGCCTCAGAACTCTGTTCATCAAATTCATGAAGATTGCGGGTGCATTCGTCACTCCAAATGGCATAACTAAGAATTCGTAATGCCCATGTCGAGTTCTAAATGCAGTTTTATGCACATCTTCAGTTTTCACTCGAACCTGGTGATATCCTGATCGAAGATCTATTTTGGAGAATACAGCTGCTCCTTGTAGACGATCGAACAAGTCATCAATTCGAGGAATATGATACTTATTCTGAACAGTGGCCTTATTCAGCTCCCGGTAATCGATACACATTCTCATCGATCCATCCTTCTTCTTTACCAAAAGCACTGGTGCTCCCCAAGGTGACGCACTAGGTTGAATAAAGCCTTTCTCCAACAGTTCCTCAATCTGCCTTTTCACCTCATCCTGTTCCACTGGAGCCATCCTATATGGTGCCTTAGAAATGGGTGCACTTCCCGGTTGAACAGTGATGCTGAACTCTACATCACGATGCGGGGATAACCCAGGAAAATCTTCCAAGAACACAGTCGGATAGTCCCGAACCACAGGAATCCCTTGCACTTCCACAGGAGTCTCTTTCTTGCGAAAAGCTGCCACCAGCCTAGAACATTTTTGCCTCCCTTGGAAAGTGACTTCAGGTCCACCTGGAGCCTTCACTGTTACCGTCTTGGTCTTACACTCGATGCTTGCACTGTACACCGACATCCAATCAATGTCAATGATAACATCGACCCCCAAGATAGTCAGCTCGATCAGATCAATGCCAAAGATTCGATCTCCGATCACGATCTCGCAATCAGTATAATACCGATCAGTGGTCGAAGTTTCCCCTGATGGAGTAGCTACTGCCAAGATCTTGCCTGGAAAAATCTTCGGTTCCACTCCCAACACTTTCGCAAATTTAGGAGACACAAAAGTATGAGAGGATCTAGTATCGAACAACACAACAGCTTTCATTCCATTCACATAAAGTTCGCCTGTTACATAATACACACTCATTACGTAACAGTTTCACTAAACAGCGGGAAAAAGAAATGACAAAAACATCTAACCATCAGCCCTCGTACCAGTGATGACATGATCAACCTCATCAGCATCAGCTTCCGTCAAGGCAAATACTCGCCCTGATTGGTACGGCCTCTTCCCGGTCTGCCGCGTTGGTGCATTGCGATTCTCCTTTTGTGGTTTGAGACATTGAGATTGGTAATGTCCCGTTTCACCATAGTTGTAGCAAGTCACCGCAGGAGGTCTCACCACATTGTTCTCAGGTCCTCCAGCTACACTAATAGCGTTCGCCCCTGTCGGTTTGAACCTTTGTGCAGATGGTTGCCCCTTGAAACTCCCAGAATGTGCGGGCCTCTTCCCAGACTGCCAGTTGTTCCTCCGATTCTGAACAACATGGAACTGCTCCATATCTGCTTCCGTCGCTGCTGCTCTCTTGACCAACTTGTCGAATCTTCTGATACCAAGACGTATCATCCGGGACCTCAAGCTTAGCCTCAATCCATGCTCGAACTTACGAGCCTTCTTCGCCTCATCCATCACTAGTTCAGGTGCATACCTAGAGAGCTGAGTAAATTTGGTCTCGTACTCTCTTACTGACATGCTGCCTTGCTGTAGCGACAGAAACTCCATAGCCTTCTTCTCTTGAACATCGGAGGGGAAATAGTGACTGCGGAATTCTTCCAGAAATTCCTCCCAGCCAAGCACTATACCTCCCATGGTCCTCTTCATCGAATGCCACCACACAGCTGCGTCCTTCTCAAATTGCAGAGTCCCAACTTGACCTTACTGCCTTCAGGGATCTCCAACACTTCAAAGATTGTTTCCACTTGACGAATCCAATTGTCAGCCGCATCTGAGTCTGACTTTCCCTCGAATACAGGTGGTTTCATTCGTTTGAACGATTCCACTAGTTTAATTGCCTCGGGCACTGGATTCACAGGCCCTCTTCCTTGGTTCATAGCCACTGCATTGAGCGTCTGATAGACCCTCGCAAGTTCCGTCTCTAGATCCAACCCTTCACCATTTCTAGCTCCTCTTCTTGACATATTCTGATGCATAAGATCCATCAAATTCGAAGTATAAGACATGAATTTTAAATCAACTTGCATTTCATTGAATTCCAAACTTTATACATTCGAATTAAAAACATTTCTTAACATCAGAATGAAAGATTGTAGAAGCTACAACAGTCTAACTCCTACGGTTTCTCTTCACTTCTCGAAGTTCTCCCCATAGTTCATCAACTTCATCCTTCAGCACATCGGTCAAATTCCTCCTCTTCTCAAGTTCCCATACCCGGTGACTGAGAACAGAATAATCGTCCTTACGCTTTGCCAGCTGAGCCTCCAATAATCCGACTCTTTCTCGCAGTGTCTCCACCTGCCTCTGAAGAGAAGTCACAAGACTATTTGGAATGGGTTCTTCTTCTTCGTCAGAAGAAGAGTCATCAGATGAATCCGGAGGTGGAGTGATCTCTCGGGATTCAGGCCATTCTTCTCCGTCAGAATCTTCTTGCCCTGGATAGTACTCATCCTCGGAATCTGCCTGTCTAGGATGGTACTCTTCCTCGATGATATGCCAGTTGTCGTCGCCAGCAGGGTCGAAGTGATCAGCCATCTTAGAAAATGGGAAGGAAGAAGCATAAGTCATAGAGCAACATAAATGTAAGTCACTTATATTTAAATCTCTAGACTCAAACACACACTCTAATGTCCACTTCTAGGGTGTCGTTCCTTATAAATTTGTACAAGTGTGGAAAGCGTAGAAACGTGGCTCTGATACCACTCTGTAATGCCCCGAATCCCAAATACACTGAATTCGAGATGTTCTACGGGATCTTTCTGCTTTTTTTAGTACAATTTTACAAGGAAATTCAAACTTTTCACTTTTACATCAGAGTTTACATCATTATTACATTTACATTGCACAGCGGAAGTAAAATTTACAACAATGGAACAAATGTACAACAACATGGAGAAATCTTTAAGCATTTGTTCATCTTTAATCTTTTTCATGCCATTTATCCTGCATACAAGACTGTGGGTACGTCAGTTTATTCAACCGACGATAATTATACATGGTCATCCTCTCTATGCCAGAAACAGTATAACGATCCTCATTTCTTAACAGATCACAAACTTGTTTACATATCTAAATAAAGTAAAGGGGAAAATCTTAATGATGTCGTGTCGTGATCGTGCACTTAATCCTTAATGCAATTATTTAATTTACATGACACTAATGCGCACTTGTTCAGATTCTATGCATCACATACTACATAGGTCCAAAGGCAAGCCTCTTAATCGTTCTTCATCATTGTAGGGTTCGATCCCTCGCCATGACTTAATCTACTACTGTAATTACGGTGAGTATCCTAGATGATCTATGAGTACAAGCACGTGCACTGGACCCTGGAGGGAAACCCCACGCCATGTCTTGACTCATCAAGCATGCATTCTGTGGCAATTCAGCCTCCTCCCTGAACACGATCCTCTTACAGTCACCAAACATCCCACAAGCGTGGCTAAAGTTCGATCATTACTTAGTTGTGCCCACGCCATGACTTGACTCATCAAGCATGCATTCTGTGGCTCACACACCCGCACCGTAAACTCTAGTTCTCATACTTATATTTTCTCTCACATTCATCACATCTCCACTATGTACTAATTATTAGAATCATGAATAAAAATCAAAGCTCTAGAGTTAGTCTCTCCACTAAACCGGACTTATTCATTTCATTCAAACATGACCAACCTTGGTCTTTCTTTACAAATTTCATTTCATATTATTTCCAGTACCGGGGGAGACTTAGCTACTCTTTTGTTTCAATTTCCAATTCACAATTTTCAATTTGAGTATTTTCAACTCATGAATACATTTAATAGTCTCTCAGACTTCCTTTATCATGATCTTAGCTTTCATATTCATTTAATTCTCAATTCAAATCGATGATTCATTTCATGTAAATTCATGCAGCAACAAATAGAGTTTATCAACATCAACCATAAGATTCACAACTTTTAACATAAACCAAATAAGATCTCTGACATCTCAAAAATATTCTGAACAGTCGACTTGGAGAAAGTCCAGTCGACTTGTTCAGTCAAATCAAGTTCTTCATAACTGCTCAGGAGAGTCGACTGCTACACATGGCCAGTTGGCTGCCCCACAATTTTCCATGTTTAAAATATCATTCAATTGACAGTCGATTGTCATTCAATCAGTCGTCTGTCCTGGGGTTTCAACTGTACATATTCATACTCAGTCCAGTCGACTTGCTACTTGCATTAAGTCGGCTGAACAGGTTAAATTTCAATTTAAAGAGTCATCTTTTCCTACCGTTTTCCAACTCACATGCATCATTGTGTCACATTACAATATATTCATACTACATAAATATGTAATTTCTTAGCTGTTCACTAACATCACAACATATAATTTCACATAACCAATGTTTTCTTTTCTCAAGGGAAAAGTTAAGCATGCACTTTCATTTAAAAATACCTCATTTCATGGAATTTCTGGACTATTCATAATTTACTTCGATATTTCAGTCGGCTGTTTACATCAGCAGTCGACTGTACGGGTTATTCCCAGTTTTACTAATTATCACTAGTTCTTTTTTTTTTCCATCTGTTCATGTCCCTCAATCATATACAACATGGGGGATATGAATTTAGCAATCATTCTATCACCTCAGTTCGTACACATGTACACCATTAAATTTTCTAATAACTCATGAGAGAATATTCGCCTCGTACCAGTCGACTTGTCCACGTGATAGTCGACTGTACATGCCTATTTCAGTCCTTTTTTAAAGTGTCATTACTTCATTATTAGTCCTTCACAACTTTCATCATAAGCATACACAGAGCAATCTAATATGTTTAAACTTACTTTTCACAAGCATGGTAACAATCATTATTGCCATAACATAATTACTACATTAGAAGTCCTGAGAAACACCCACCTTGTTGACGAAATAACGAATCCAGTAAAGCCTCCGAATGCGATGCACGACTACTAGCTCCCTGCTCCTTGCTCCACACCGAAGCTCCTCTGTAGAGATGATCGGCCTCCAAGGGACTCTCACTCACAAACTCTACAATATGTATTTCTTCTTTCAAAGAATCTTAGTGTAGAAAATGTTTAGGAGAGAGGGGTATTTATACACCATTTTGGGTGAGATGGAAGGCTAGGATTTAGCAGATAGTTATAGGGTCAAGGGCTAGGATGAACTAGGGAGTTGTAATAACTACCCATACTCTAGATTACCACCCATGACTAAAACCCACCTCTCTTTACCAACCGGCCAAGAAGGGTGTGCTCATGCACGTGTATGTGAAATGCACGTGCATGCACTAGTCACCATAAAAAGAAACTTGTACAAAATACAAAAATAAAAAGTCTTTAAAAATTGTTCCACATTACAAGTTGTAAATAAAATAGAATTAAACCATGGGCTTTAACTAATGGCCCAAAACAATAGTTATTAAAAAAAAATAAAAGAATGAATTACATTTTGGGTTTTAAGAAAAAATGGCTTTTATCTAATTAAAATAAGGCTTTTGTACAAAACAATTAAAAGCACAAATTGAAATATCTTTACTCATCTTGATGAAAATATTAACCAAAATATTACATGTGCACACTACGTGCCAAATAAATAATTTTTCATTAATTTGAAAAATCAGGGCATTACTAGCGTTCAGCGCCCTTGTTGAAGTTCATATGGCTTTCCTCATTCCAAGTCCATGTTGATCTATCCTTACCCCCTTGGTCTTGAAGTTGATGAGCCACTGGACGAACAACTTGGTAGACCTTGTCTGAACTTAGCTATTTTGGAGCGAGCCTCCCTTTGTTTTGTAGAGAGAAAGGGATATCTTCAAGTTTGCCAATGTGTTTAGGAATGACTATTTCTTTTCGTTGAATGAGCAGAGTGGCTTCGGGCGAGGGGTTCAAGTCAATTAATGTACTCTGACTAGGACAAATTTAAACCTGGTGGGAGATGGTTTGGCAGGTTTGAATTTCTCTGCAGGATTGTCTAAGTGAGTAGCTTCAAGCTGATTTACGGACTCAAAGTAACTGTGATTTCTTTTTGGCAGGAGTTCTATGGTGTCAAATGGAGAACTGAGCCCCCCATGGTGGAGTTGTATCAGGCTCGTGCTGCCTGTTGGCTCCCAACAACTTGGCCTATGCCTGCTATTGTTGGGAAATTTATTTTTATGTGAAATGCGGAGTCAACTGTATGAAACGACGCTAGGCCGGGCGGTCGAATATAGCGATGTACGCGGCTTTGAAGTCGACTACCATAAAGTCCAGTGCTTCCAATCGATTAGCGGGGTCTTTTCCTGATGTCACATCGAGTGTGATGATTCTATCAACTTGAATGGGGGCACCGGAGAACTTATGGAGTGTGTACCCGGCATACTTGAGTCAGTCTCGGGAGAGCTTCATACCATCGAATGCATTCAAGAAAATGATGTTTACCGAGCTGTCGTTTTCCACCAGGATGCGGCGTACCTTATGAATCACCATGCAAAGGGTTATATATCGCAATGAGGTGTTCGGGCGCCCTCTAAGTTCTTATCGGCGAAAGAAACTGAAACCCCTATGCTTTTGGCAGGGGGGATGTTATGAACTGAGATAACCTGTGGAACAAATGCTTTGCGGGAGGAGTTCGAATCTCCCGCCATCGGTCCTCCATGGATGGAGTGGAAGATTGCCATGCGCTTTAAGTCTTGGGATTCAGAGGGCTTCTCTCGACGCTTATTAGCCCCCCATTGTCGGAGGGGTTTAGGCATTGTTATTTTGTTGAACAAATAAGGAAAGGTATCCCCGATGAATCATACCTTCAACTTCTTCTTTGAGGGCTAGGCTGTTGTCGGTAGTGTATTCATGGTTTTAATGCAATGTGCACCACTTGTTTCTGCCTCGTCTCTTGCCAATTGTGGTCATCTTGGTGGAAGTGCAGATTATTCGTCATTCTCAATTCTCAAAAGAATGGTTGATATGCTTGCGTTAAGAGGATTGAACTTATCGAAGCGTGGTGCTGGAGGAGGACGACGTTGACCTGCGTCGTTTTTCTGAAAATTTCTGGGTCCTTCCTCACTTGCATTATTCCATTTGTTTCCGGAAGGTGAATCCTTCTTGCCTTGAGGATAAAGAGCTTCTTCGGTTTTGATATATTTTACACTCCTTTTTAGGAGCTCGATGAAATCTTTAGGAGTCTTCTTCGCAAGGGAGGCCTTCAGGTTTTTGTGAGTGACGTTATGGCAGAAGGCGGCAGCTGCCACTGACGAGTCCAGTGAAGAGATGGACATTGCCTCAGTTATGAAGTGCTTGATAAAGTCTTTCAGCAGTTCTCCGTCCCTTTGCTTCAATTCCAATAGGGAAGCACTTGTTTTTTCAGCCTTGCAGCTAGTAACGAAGTGCGCCATGAATAGCTCCTCGAGCTGGTCGAAGGAGAACATTGAGTTTATATTTTGAAGGAAACTACCAAAGATCTAGCATTTGATCATCACCGTGAAAAGTAGTTAGATCTCATGAGATTGGATTTGGATCGTTGAAAGAGCACATTGATCTGAATCCAATGGTTGCTGACGCGGCTGATGGATCTACAAAAGTCTCAAACACCGGGGTTGGTGCCGGCGACAGACCCTCTGATCCTCAAGTCAGAACCACAGAGAGAAAGAGAGTTTAAGATTAGAATGAGAGATTTCCGAATCTTCTGACTGAGGGAGGGGGGAGGGTATTTATAGGCCTGAGAAACAGTTAAGAGATTGATATGAATCTATTATCTCCTATTGAATCCCCCCCTTAAAAGATAGAATGAGTTGCTCTCTTGGTGGGGGACAAGAGATTTGACTTACAGCCCTCTTGGGCTGGGTGTCTCTCTTGGTGGGCTCAGTCGCTTTTAATAGACTTAAAAGTGGCTCATGTCTTGTTAAGGAGCCTGAAGAAGGCCCAAACCTATTTGAGAGGCCCGTTACTATTAGTCTGTCTGTAGAAACTTTAAGATCTGTACTAGAATCGTACGACCCTGATTTGCTATGATTATTACCGTTATCATTTATATATTATTGTGTAAGTCTCCATTGAAAGGCAAAAGATATAGTACTTCATTGATTGGTGCAATTGAGAGCACTCCATTGTAAATTGCTAGCTATCTTCTAGTGAGCTTTGAGAGATAGATATGTTATTTGTGCGAGTGTAATACTTTGTATTTTCTCTAGTCGAAATAATATTACCCTTCTTTTTTTTCCCGGATTAGGTTCACTCGAACGAGGACAAATCATTGTGCACTTTGTGTGATTAGTTTAATCTAGTTGTTTGATTGTTCGTCATTAGGATCGGTTGTTGTTAAACTCAGCAAATTTCCTAACAGTTACACTGCCCATTAATTTCTAATTAATTACCCAGTTACCATAATATCCTCAAACTTTAAATTAGACATAATTATTTATGAAATTTTCATTCATACAAAATAAATATTGATGCTTTTGAAGGTAATTCATAAAGAGCGGAGGCTTTAAATAAAAAAGGCAAATTACTATTCATAGTAATAAGATATGAGATCCTTTCATTAATATTAGAATTATTAATGTGGTCCAAATTCCGCTAGCTTAATCTGTATGGAATATACATGCATGGAAAGCTATTGAATGAGACATTCCAACTCATCATTGAAACCTGAATGAATGATATGACCCCATAACCCATGATGAGTTAATTCTCGAGTCTTTGCAGTACCCCATTCCTCGCTGTGTCTTCATTAACTCTATCCTTAAACTAGTTTATGTCTTTATCTGTGCACCCATCCTTCACTGTCCTAGTTCTTTCATTGTGCTTTCATTGATGTTAAAATATATCAAGCATTTCCAATAGATAGTGTTGGGTTGGAATCTTTCCCCACACTGTGCATCTTATAATTAAAAATGAAAGATGCACTTACCAAATTCAGTACAATCGAACGTTTTACATTTAGGGACCCTTCGTTTACAAGTTCTTCTTTGGATCAAACGAACAACAATATAGGAGCTAATTACATTTACTCGATAAAAACCATGTCATCTTCACCTGTCACAATGCTTGAAACGATAGGAGACCATAATATGCGTAATTTACTTCGTTTCCTGATTCTGCAACTGTATATGAAGAGACTGCTAGATAGATACAGAGGCAACTTCTGGCAGAAGAATATGGTTTAATGACAGTAATTTTCCGAGAGATTGAAAGCATATCATAATTGACTATATCATAAAATAGACTCACCTGTTACAATGCTTGAAACGATAGGGGACCATAATATGCGTAATTTACTTCTTTTCCTGATTCTCCAACTGGATATATGAAGAGAATGCTAGATAGATACAAAGGCAACTTCTGACAGAAAAAATCGGTGTTCATGACAGTAATTTTCCGAGAGATTGAAAGCAAATCATAACAGACAATATCATAATAAAATAGACAACATCAAAATACAGAATACTAGTCAAACTGGTCAAGACCATCCAGCCTAGCACGCACCATCCTGTATAATGATCAGTGTACCCATTATAATCACCAATTGTTTAAGGTTGCCTGATAAGTTAAAGGGTGTGTTTTGGCTTATTATCCCTTTTCCTTGATGAATATTGATGTTGTTTTGGCGTAAGAGAAACCCCATAGTGAGTTCTTGTTATTTGGAAAGAAAAAGACAGATCTCAACCATAGAATTGATCCAAACGTGAGGCTGTATGAGTGGTAGGAGGGGTAGATCTGGTGGTGTTCGACAGCCGCTGGATACCTGCAAAAATGCTTAGAAACACCGGGTGGTATTCCGGCGACAAATCATCCAACGATCAAGTTAGTCACTGGAAAAAGTGGATTATGGTTTGAAGGCTAAATACACATTACTTCATATCAGTGGAGGGGACCTGGTATTTATTGTAACACCCTGACTTTCATTTATGAGATAATTTTGTGATTTTACGTGTTTTGCACGTATGATTTCGTTTGTATAATTTTTCGTATAAAATATTTTTATAGTATTTGTTCTCCCTTAATTTTCCAAAAAATTATTTTCTTTTAAAGCCTAATTGAAATCTAAAGCCCAAAATTTATTTTTTTAGCCCACTGTATTAATAAATTATTTTAATTATTTGAGCCCATGGTCTTTTGGCCCAATAGTAAGCCCATTTAGTTTAAATTCTCTTTTAATTAACCCAACTTGTGTAGCAAACTAATTTAATAAACAATTAATTATAAGTACATGAACAAAATTTTGTAGGGTACTAGTTTGCATTGCACTTGCACATGCATGCACAAGAGTGTGCAAAACACACCCTTGGAGTGGCCGGATGGAATCAAGAGAGAGGGAGAGATGGGAGTAGTGGTGAGGTGGTTAACACATTCATGGGTGGTTATGACAACTTCCAAACTAATCCTAGCTCTTAATCTCTAACTAGTTGATCTAATCCTAGCCATTCAGTCCACCTAAAATCTTGTATAAATACCCCCCTTTTTCCTAAGTTACTCTTGCACCTATTTTTCTTTATAAGAGAAACCCATACTAGAGAGTAAAAGATTGAGAGTTAGAGAAAGATTGAGTGTGTGCTAGTGTGTGTGCATCTTTGGAGGCCGGCCAAATCGACGGGAAGGAGTGCTCGAGTTCCATCAAGCACAAGGAGGCGAAGGCAAATTGCGGCTCGATCTAGGAGGAGAAGGATCGCTCTTTGTTCAAGGAGATTTATAGGAGTTCTTTCTTTGTTTCTTCAAATAGCTGGGTATTTCTCATAAGTTGTAATCTAGATACCATGCTAGGTTTTGTGCTAATCATGCAAGAATAAATAAGTGAAAATATTGCTCTTTGATAATACGATGATTAAAGTGAAAATGGAACAGAAGTGAAATTGCATGAAATGAATGGGTGAACTTGATTGAATGATATGATTGATGTTGTATTGATCTAGCATGCTAAATTAGAATAAATGTTTATCCATGTAGAAGAATTGTGGTTATGGGAAAAGTGCAAATTCTAGAAGTTGTGTTCGTGTGGAAAATACTAATCGTAAGAATCTCTATATTATTAAGATTAGTTAGTTATGCTTGTTGTGATTGATGCTAAATAAATCCTAAAGCTGTATGTTAGTTGTTGGAAAAAGGAACATTTTGTATTTTTAGACCAAGTTCTAGCAATAAACAATTTGTGTGTTAATCAAAAAGAAAGAAGAAATGATTAAAATTTCGGATTTTGTTGCTGAGCAGTCGACCGAATAGGCGTAGATAGTCGACCGTCTTGGACATCTAGTTCTTCGAGTTGTAATTCTCGCCGAACAGTCGATCGTATATGTTTAACAGTCGACTGCCCCGTCCATTTTATTTTCAAGTCTTAAAACATCGTAGAACAGCCGACTGGTCTAGTTTAACAGTCGACTGCCCTGATCCTTTTCAAGTTTTTTTTTAACTTTACAGAACAGCCAACTGACCAAGTTTAACAGTCGACTGTCCCGACCATTTTTTTCTTGAGTCTTTTCAATCCTTGCTGAACATTCGACCGACTCTGCTCCAAGAGTCGACTGTCCAGACTATTTTGACTTCTCAGATTTTAAATTGCCTCGTGATAAAAATAAATATACTGTTTGAAAGAGTTTGAAAAAGAGATTTGATAATGGAAAGAATGAAGATTGAATGTGACAAATTAGAAAAATGAACTTTATTTGTCTTTTTGCGTGAAATTGTATAGGAAAGTGAAATGAAATATCCTGATGAATTATGAAAGGTTTTATGAATATGAATGCTATAAACATGAAAAGAAAAAATTATTGTTAATCATGAAAAGAGAACTTATGAGTTTGAAAGGCTCAATTTTGTGTGATTGTGAATTGAAATTGAGAACTAGAGTGTAGCTAAGCATCATACCGGCATTGAAAAGAAATGAATTGAAACGAAATTTGAAATGAAAATACTAAGATTTGGGTCATGTTGAATAAATGGTTAAGACCGGTATAGTGGAAAGGCTAACTCTAGAGAATTGATTTTGTTCATGTTTCAAATAAACTAAGGACAAGATACATAGTGTAGATGTGATGAAAGTAAGAGAAAAACATTGAGTATAAGGGCCATTGGATTGGCGGCGTGAGAGTATTCCCAGGATGTCCCATGATGAGTCATGAGTAGGACGTGGATACTACTCTAGAGTACCGTTCCGCTGGCGACGCTCGTAGGGTGTTTGGTGACTGCAGGTTGTTTCATGTCTATGGTAGGAGCTGAATTACCACAGGATGCCTGCATGATGAGTCATGTATCAGTGCATTGGGATTCCCTCCAGGGT